>VWZG01011596.1:208570-375125 GCA_013396735.1 Grallaria varia
AAAGAAAAGAAAAATTGAAACACCCTAAAGAGAGCCAGGGATTTCTTTAAGATATGGTTAAAATCTGAAGAAAATTGGTCTGGTTCCCAAAGTGGCCAAGTCCTTGCATTTCCTCATGAAATGCAGGGTTCTGGTGAATCCACCTGTTGGTTTCAGAGCTATGGCCAGAGTCAGCACAAAGGAAAACTGATGCAATCTAGTCTATATAATCCAGTCTGTATCTCAGTTTTCCCAATGTAAGAGCTACAAAGGCCCAGTCTAAGAAGTCATTTGGTGTAACAGTTAAACCCCAGTGCAGACCCAGCTGTTTTGTAGAAGTTGACTGAAGTACCACATCATAGAAGGGTTTGATGTGTGAAAGTCTCTCCTTCAAAATCACATTTTAACTACCTGTCTCAAAAGTAGTATTTTGACATCAACCACCAATGTTAAAGGCAAGGATGAGAATACAGAGGGATGTTTGTGATGTTTGATACGTGTGACCAGAGGCGTAAGTAATAGGAAGAGGGAAAACCTTTACTCTTGTGTGGAGTATTTAAGAAGACTGACCTTGGAATGCTGCGCTGATGACCAGATTTTACAAATTAATTTAGATAAAGTGTGGGGGGAAATTTCCAAAAGCATCATTATGGAGCTGAAGAAAATAGAAGGAAAAATTTAAGAAGCTCAACAGTTTACAAAAAGAAGATTAAGAGATGGATTGGTCAAGTTACTTCTCACCAGGAGAAAAAAAGGGTGCTTGGGACTAGTGGGATTTTCCATCTCACATATGAAGATATCAGAGAATGCTGAAACCAGGAGTGCTGAGAAGAGGAATCAGCAGATGCTTTCAAAATGGGTGGGCTGAGCACTGTCTTTGGGCACCTTCAGGACGAACCTGGGTCTTTCTCTTCCCTAAAACCGGGCTGTGGGTTATTCTAATGCGACTTTAATTCCTGTCAAAACAGGAATATCAGCTAAATCTGAGGTACCAGCTGTCCGAAAGACTCAGTGATCCCTTTGGACTCGCGACATTTGCTCTGAAGAAGCCACTTGTCATCCAGACATTGAACCACACGGTGGCATCGTTGTACCACAGAGAGGCTCCTTTTCCTTTGAAAAAAGGGGACTTTCAGAGCCAAAGGAGAAAGTATTTAAAGCGTTAAAAATAGAAAATGGACTTCAGGTGAACTTGAATGACTCTAATATAGGTGTGCTGTTTGTGGACTGGTTTAGTGGTGGACCTCAGAGGCCCTTTCCAACCTTAATGATTCCACAAAATGAAACATCGCTGTAACTCGGGGGAGTTTTTGATGGACTCAAGGACGTTACGGGGTGAAGTAAGAGAGCTTTTTACTTTGATTTTTCTAGATACTGTCCAGGCTGCATTGAACTGGTCCTTTAGAAACACCGGGACTGGGGTAGGACTTGCTTGTACTTGGTGATGAATAGATTATTTCTTCTGTCATAATTTTAAAAAAGTAACTTTCCACAATTTTTCTGTTGTGTGCATTGCCTATATAATAACGTAGGCATAATTTGGGTCTATCAAATTTTGTTTGAACTCTAAACATGTTTCCCTTAGGTCCCTCAAGAGTGCTGTTCCCATCGATATGGGGGTGTCAGTGGTGGGGCTCTCAGCTGCTGATGCCTTCATGTGAACCCTCTCTGTCCCACAGAGGTGCAGTGCTTGGGGAGGGCTCTGAGGAGTACGGACACCTCCATGTCTCCACGGAGGATGTGAGAGTCAGCCTCACCATCCAGAGACTGCAGAAGTCATCCCCACCTCTTGGAGGGACCTTCCACATCCACTTGGCCAAGACAGTGATACCAGGTAAGAGAAGACGAATGTACAGGCCCTGGATTTCCTTTGCAGGAAGCCAAGTGAAGAAGTAATTGCCAGAGAAGATACGGGTGTCCCAACCCTGGAAGTGTTCAAGGCCAGGTTGGACAGGGTTCTGAGCAAACTGGTCCAGTGGAAAGGTTTCCCTCAGTGGGGTTGGACAAAGATAGTCTATAAGATCCCTTCCAGCCCAAACTGCTCCGTGATTCTATGAGAGGATAATACTGAACCTTGGACATGCTCGGGGTACAGGCTGGCAGGTTAAACCCATAGTGATATTTGCCAGATCTTTGCATGTGGTGTCCTTTAAGACAGGAGTTAAGGATTAGGTGAGGTATGTCCAGACAGAGCTGTTACAACAGGCATAAAGCCACTGTGAAATATTTGCCTTAATGTTAAAGAACTCTGGATCAGATCAACAGTGTGCCCAGGTGGCCAAGAAGGCCAAGGGGATCCTGGCCAGCAGGAGCAGGGCAGTGATCCTTCCCCTGGACTCTGCGATGGTGAGGCCACACCTGGAGTGTTGTGTTCAGTTCTGGGCCCCTCGGTTCAGGAAAGATATTGAGGTGCTGGAGCGGGGCCAGAGAAGAGCAACAAGGCTGGTGGAGGGACTGGAACACAAGTCCTGTGGGGAGAGGCTGAGGGAGCTGGGGGTGTTTAGTCTGGAGAAGAGGAGGCTCAGAGGTGACCTCATCACTCTCTACAACTCCCTGAAGGGAGGTTATAGCCAGGTGGGGGTTGGTCTCTTCTCCCAGGCAGTCAGCAATAGGACAAGGGGGCACGGGCTTCAGCTCTGCCAGGGGAAATTTAAGTTGGATATTAGAAAGAAATTCTTTCCAGAGAGAGTGATCAGGCATTGGAATGGCCTGCCCAGAGAGGGGGTGGATTCACCGTCCCTGGAGGTTTTTAAACTGAGATTGGACGTGGCACTGAGTGCCATGATCTGGTAAACGGACTGGAGTTGGACCAAGGGTTGGACTTGATGATCTCGGAGGTCTTTTCCAACCCAATCAATTCTATGATTCTATGATCTCAAATTTTGCACCTCAAGGTTTCATTATGCAGGTGTTTTCCCAGCATTTGTACTTCTGGTGGTCATGTATGACAAGACCTGAGCAGGTTACCAGGAAATTAACTCTCTTCCAGGATTGACAGGATCAGTAATTGGTTTGCGGATATCACAAAAGTTTTTGTCCATAGAATTGCTTGATCTGAACTGGTTACCCTTTAAATGTTCCAAGTTTCCTTGTGTTTGGTTTAAATAATCAGAGGTTTAAAATGAAAGGAAGCAGGTTAATCTGAGCAAGGCCAAAGATAAAGTTCTTGACTAAGGAACTGGTGCCAGGAACTCAGTTCTAAAGTCAACTAACAAAAGAGGAAAATGCAGCCATAGAATATTTGTTTAAATTACTTTCCTCCATGTTGTTACTTTAAGATTTTCCTCCAGTAACAGCAGTAATGCTCTGCTTTGAACATCATTTTTGGAAAAACGTACTCCATGTCTCTTGCCCTTTTCCCAGGTCTTATGCTTTCTCCTCTTTCTCATGAATTGGTTTAGAGCATTCTGTTGCATCAGCAGCTCTCAGTGGCTATGGGGATTAATGCTAAGAGACATAAAACATCATTTGTATTTATTTGGGATTGCACTCTATGGAGCTTTCTTACAGACCGAATCCACACCCATCTCATATGGGAAGTTTGCAACCTTTCTATTTTGAAGGAAAATTACTTCCGTGCTGAAATTTCACATGTCCATATTATGTGGAAGTTTTAAAATTTTTGGTGACCCCAACTGGAGAGGCTTCTATGATTTTTCTAGATTTTCAGACTAGATACAGGGAAGAAGTTTTTTATGATGTGAGTGGTGGGGCACTGGCACACCAGAACGGTGATGGATGCCCCATCCCTGGAAACATTCAAAGTCAGACTAGATGGGGCAACCTGATCTAAGGTTCATTGCAGGGGGATTGGACTTTCCAACACACACTGTTATTCTATTCCGTGTTTCTATGATCCTTTGGTGTTTAGGATCCAATACTTTTCCCTCTGCTCCTTTTAGGCAGCTGCAGAGGTTTGAACCAAGACAGCCTAGCACTGATAATGAAAGCCCTCTCTTTTCTAGGAGCAGGCACGTGTGCTCCTCTGGGGATGATGATGCCCACTGCTTTCTAATGTCTTTTGCAGATGTTTCAGTGCACATCTCCTCTCACCATCTCCGCAAGCTTTTGCAGGACAACGTGGACAACTCCACAGCTCCCTACTTCAACGCCAGTGACTTCATGGTGACCAAAGACTTGAACTCGTGCTATGAAAGAGTCTGGACCCTGACTTGGAAAAAAACAACTGGGGACTTGCCCAATGTTCTCAATGTACAGTAACTTCTTTGATGAACCCCCACTTTGAACCCCGCTATATGTCTTTGGCTTTGGTTGATTTTTCTCTCCCAGTGGTTGGCTTTATGAAGACACCTGTGGGAACTTAGGCAGCCTTCTTATTTGGAACATCAAATTCCAGATTAGATGATGGAAAAAAGCAGTTGTGGGAAAATAAATTACATCTTCAGAGTCTGTGCTTCAAAACAAGGAGGCTTAAGTGTCATTTCCAGGTTTTGTTGTAGTTCTGCATGATGAGGGGTCTGCTATGCTGAAATGAAATCTATTATATCAACATTAATGTTTCAGTGCAGTAACTGAAGCTCGTCACAGATCTGTGGCATCATTTATTGGCCAAGAAGGTCTTTTGCTGAGAACTGTTCTGTGTGGGTTCATATCTGGTTCTTACAAGTCTCAGATGAGGGTTCAGTTTACACTCTCCCATCCCAAGATTTGTCATGTTAGGTTTGCTTCAAGTAGAAGGGTCTTTTTGAATAAGGACTCAGACTGAACTGCTTCATCCCTCAAACGGAAACCTATTTCTTTGCATATTCAGTTCCTAAAAGTGTCAAATTATTTTCAGCAAATCAGTGAGTTCCCATGCTCAAGGCTATGGCCTGGAGGGTGAAAAAAGTTTAAGTTACATATTCAGCTGTAGCACAGGCCCTCATTTCACTCAAAGGCTGGTCTTGGAGAAGTTCTTTCTAAGCCTAATTCCACATGATATTATTATTAAGTATTAGAAATTTATTTGCAAATCTAGCTCCTCAGTTTGCAGTTTCTTTGCCTGCAAGGTGAAGGTGGGAACAGAGAAGTGTTGTGAAGTCTTGGGTAATGAAGATTTTAGACCTGGAGATTTGATTCATGGGCAGAGCTTTAGAAGTTTCCAGGAGTTATTTGCCACCTTGTACAGATTCTGTTTTGATTTAAAATCACAGGACAGAAAAGGATAACAAACTTAAATTCCTTGTTCTTTGCTAGGTCTCTGCCAAAAACCTCACTGGTCTGAAGGCAACTGTTTCTACTCGTGTGGTTTACGATGGAGGTGTGTTTATTGGACCAATATTTGGGGACATGCTTGCTACCCTGAATAACCAAACCCAGGTGAGTAGTTGTGCTGTGTTCCTACTGATGGAGCTGTGTTGTGTAGATCCAGGAGTCTCACAGGTATCTGGGTATTTTTGCCACTAAATCCCTTCAGAAATCTGATATTCTGTGCCATAAATTGCTCATATTCTGCTGCTGGGTATGTGGAGCAGGAGTTTCCTCCAAGACCTATTGCAGGTAAAGAGAAGGGTGATCATGGGTGATGGAAGATAATTTATTTATTTTGAGGCAGTGACCAAGAGATGACAATCTCTGGACCCCCACCCTTGGTGGGTCCTGTGGTGCTGCCCACCAAACTGGGAACGCCACTATTCATCTCCAGCATTCCTGCTTTTACCCTGGTGGGCAAAATAAATGAGCTGGTGGCTGTGGTACTTGTCAGTGAGCTAGTCAAGTCCCTCAGCCTCTGTGGATCTCAATTCTTCAAGTGTGAGAAGGGAGTAAGGAGAGCTTCCTGGCTGAAAGAGTCACCGCTCTGGCCGGCTGGATGGACAAATGTGTGTCCAGCTCTGCTCTCAGATGGAGCAGAGCAGTGGGTGTTGCTGGAAGCTGTAGTGATAAGAGGGTGATGCTGGATGTGCTCAAAGCCCAGCTGTGCAGCATTTAGGGCCGGGCCATGCTGCTTTTTTGATAAACCTGTTCCCCAGACACGAGGACTGCTCTTCCTCCAGTGACTCAGCCACCTATGATACCTTTTGCATCTGTGCTGCAGACATACCCTCAAACAGCCTGAGTGAAACAAGACTGGCAGCCAAATTTTGAAGCTTCACCCTGTATTGCAGCTATCAGAAGCATAACAACGTCCCTCTAATTGTGTCTCTATTCAAGCACAGTGCTTTGCAACTCTGTGCTCCTTGCATTTCTTTTAGACAGTCTGCTTTTGCTTTTTGTGGGCATTGGTGTACTCTCTGGCACACCCTTGGTACTTGGAGAGAGATAAAGAGGGGTTTGGTGTTGACTTTTCTGGGATAGCAAGATCTCAGTTGCTGCTCGATATCTCTTTTAGACAATCAAGGTCACAGCCCAGCTTTCTTGGGGTGCACAAAATAAAATTGAGGGCTTCATGCTGAAGAGACACGCTGTGAGGTTTATTTAATTAGTCTTACAGGGTGTTCTAAACATAATAAACTTGTTCCCAAGGCAAAGTGGGGAGAACTGGGGAAAGGCAAGTAGGGTCTTCAATGGATGACTAGTAGAACAGAAGTTGTGAGGAGCTGTGGGTCCCAGCAAGATGGGAGATAAAGCCCTGCAGACACCAAAAAAGACTGGTGATATATTGTCCAAAGCTGTGATCTGCTTTGCCTTGGATGACCCTAATAAGCTTTGCAATTAAATTTGTAATGAGGCTGCAGCAGGATGAACAGCTGTCTGCCTGTGCTCAGTTCTGGCACAGAGTGCTCTCTGCAGCCCAGTGTGGTTACCAGCTTTGGAAAACAACCCTGTTCTCTCTCCAGCTTTACAGTAACCCTCTTCTCTGTCTCCAGGTGGTGGTGGTGGTGAATGATGTCCTTTCAAACTGTTCTGGCTCATGCTCTTTCCAGTTCAGCCAGGAACTGACACCCATAGTCAGTGATGTGAAGTATTTATCAGGTAATGGGGTTTCGTGTCTGAACAAAATGGGGGGGGGGGAAACAAATTACTTTGTGAAAAAGATCTGCCAGATGTTGGTGGTTTCATGTGTACATGTATTGTTGTGGAAATTTCTGCTTTTATGGAGACTGCACTTTTACTGGGTCACTTCTGGTCAGCTCAATTTCCAGATATGTTAAATATGTACGAGCGTGTCCAGAGAAGGGCATTGGAGCTGGAGAAGTGTCTAGAGCACAAATCTGATGAGGAGCAGGTCAGGGACCTGAGTGGGTTCAACTTGGAGCAAAGGGGGCTCAGGTGAGACTTATGGCTCCCTACAACTCCCCGAGAGGAGGTTGGAGCCAGGTGTCAGTCGGTCTCTTCTTCCAGTTAACAAGCCATTAGAGGAGAGGAGATGGCCTCAAGTTGCTTTAGAAGAGGTTTAAACTGGATATTAGGAACTATTTGAAAAAATTTGTTCATTGAAAGGGTGGTCAAGCAGCCTGATGTGCTGCCCAGGGATGTAGTAGAAACACCCTCGCTGTAAGTGGTGAAAAGGTGTGTGGATGTGGCATTTGGGGGCACGGTTTAGAAGTGAACACAGAGGTACTGGATTAATGGTTGGACTCAATGATCTTGGAGGTCTTTTCCAACCTTCATTATTCTGTGATTCTACGATAGAGACATAAAGGGGAGAGAAACAGTGGCATGTTTGGTGCTTGAAGCAAAAGGTGTTTCTTGGCTCAAGTTCTTTTTAGTAAAAATTTAAGGAAATATGTAATAGCTGGACAGGGGCAGGCAGGAATTCATGTTATATGGGCCGTGAGAGGTCATCACTGGTGCAGTTTTTAGGATGTCCTGGTGAAGCTGGTAAAAACTTCTAACTCTTGGACAAAAGTAAATTGTGGGCATTGCTGCACCAAAATTCACGAGTCATCTTGTTGGTTATGTTCCTTCAGATGATGGGCCCCGGGCCACAGTGGTTATCAGGGGAGATGGCTTCACTGAGGAGGAGCCAGCCCTGCAGGTGGAGGTGAACAGCACGACCTGCCACCTCACGGCGCTGACTCAAACCAAAGTGGTTTGCCAGGTGGAGAAGCTGCCAGTGGGAACCTACCAGATGACACTTCTGGTGAGGCCTTATGGATTTGCACTCAATGGCAGCACGGGAGAAGGACTCTTCCTGAGAGTGGAGCCAAAGCTGGTTGCCATCAAACCTCCTACGACCTCAGAGATCGGTAGGTCTGCACACCAGACCAGCTCTAAGGGAGGGGGTGTCTGATTCCTGCTTCTTCCTTTCCATGGTGTGTTTGGTTCTGCTGTATTTTCACTGCCAAGGTCCTCACCAAGCCTGCCAGAGCTCAAAGAAGCTTTTGGATGATACTCTCAGGCACACGGTGTGACTCTTGGGGATGGTCCTGTGCAGGGCTAAGGGTTGGACTTGATGATCCTTGGGGGTCCCTTCCAGCTCAGCATATTCTGTGTTGAATGGCTGGACACAATGTCTGTACCACAAAGCACAGGGGAAAGTTACTTAAAGTGTGACAGACTTCCCTTGGTTCTTTGTGTGAGAAACCAGTTTTCCAACTAGTTCTGTGTGGGAATTGTAATTTCAAGTGCAAATCCATTCATTTCATTCCACCAAATCGTGTGGGTATTAGTATTTCACTCATCCTCCTGTATCCATTTGACATGTAGCTTTGTTGTATTTGAGTTAATCTGGCCTAATTAGATCAAGTATTAGCAAAACTTTTTCACTGAAAGGGTTTTCAATGATTGGAACAGAGAAGGAGTCACCATCCCTGGAGGGATTTGGAAGATGTGGAGATGTGGCACTTGGGGACATGGTTTAGTGGTGGCCTTGGCAGTGCTGGGTTAATGTTGGACTTCTCTTAGAGGTCTTTTCCAACCTAAATGATCTCATGATTCTGTAATTGCGAAACAGCTGAACTTTGGTACATCCCAGACCCACTGAAAGTGAATTCATACTCTGAGGAAAATAGAAAACTTGCCTGTGTTTAGATACAAAACTGAGAAACCTAGAGAAGCTCAAGCTGAACTGAATCTCCTTCTATTCTCCTTGAAACAGAAGAGGCAATAAAGGGTGGTATATTCCATACTTGAAGGCAAGAGGTGGAAAGATTTTCCACAGGACTCTGGAGATAGACTCTCTCATGTGCCCAGTATGTGACACAGATGGAAGTTCAAGTAAGAGGCTCAGATGAAAAAATGCTGCAAATAACCACCTTTCCTTTTTTGTGGGGTAGAGGGAAGAGTCTTCCCAGCCCCATGTGAAATGTGGAAAACACTCTTGCCACACCTGGGCTGTGCAGGAAGGACAATCTCAGCTTATCACTTATTTTCAAGCAGCAAGGAATGCAACCGCAAACAACGAGGTCTACTCTGACAGCAAAGGTTGCCCAGATGTTTTTCTGGAAATTTTATTGTTTCGTAATTGTGATGCTTTGAGACCATGGTAACAAACACCAGTGAGAGCAGGAATACTGGCTTGGGTGCAGCAGGAAAACACACGGCTTGAAGATCTGACTGTGTCACCCTTGGCCACCTCAGAGCATACAGAGAAAGGGAACGATGGTCTCTAAACCTCTCCATGGATGAGCTGTGGGATGGACTTGGAATAATGTAGGGTTTCTAAGCTAGAAGTTATGGCCACCTCTTTATCTTTGTTTGGGTTTTTTGGGTTTTTTGTTCGTTTGTTTGGGTGTTTTTGTTGTTGTTTCGGGGTTTTTTGGGGGGGACGCATGGGAAGGAAGATGTAACTCTTATTTTATTTCTTTCCTAATGGATCGGTCACATAACACACTAAGGTTAAGGCTCATTTTTGATTCACAGAAAACCCAAACCCGCAAAAATTGAACACCTGAAAAAAAAAATCTCTAAAAGAAACCCAGAAATGGCAAGTTTTAGTGCCTGGGCTTTACTTCCCATTTGCTTTGCTGGCAATCCAGTTCTTCTCCCAATTACAATGATCTGTCACTCATTAAAAAGAAAGCAAGTATAATGTTATCTTACATTACATGTGCCTGGAACGTTTATAATTGGAAAGAATTACAGCTTCCATCTGTGTGTTTAATTTCTTCCACTTAAAATACCTCTCTTCAGTCTCATCGTAAAGTGCACGCAGGCAATATTTCACTGCATATAGATATAATGTAGATACCAAAATGTAAGAGTCTTTACACAACACGCATGGATTCTGTGCTCTAAATCTGAAGCTCCTTATCTGACAACACCCTCATTAGACAAGTGCCTTCAGTTTTCACTTCTTTCTCTGTCTGACTCTGCAAATTTAATGTCACAGGATGGGAAGGCAAGAAGCATCTTGTACTTTGCTGCATCAGCTCCCCCTTGTCAAACTATCCCTGGTGTCAGTGGTGCCCTGCTGGGAGATCCCCATGACCTCACTCCAAAAGCATGGAATGCCTTTCTAAAGATACTCCCAACGTTCCAGTGGATAGTAGGAGATTGCTGTTAATGTATCCAGTTGCTGTTGTTTGCCTGGTTTTGCTGCCAGCCAGAGAAAAATCAAGAAGTTGAAACCTCTATAATTCGCTGGAGGTTTGAAGCATTAACAGCAAATGATATCTTGAGGAAAGTGTACAAGGGATTTTGCCATTAGCATACAATTTCTTTAGCATAGGAGATTGCTTGTATCACAAGTGAAAAGAATCACAAAAAGTTACTTGGTTTTTAATATGGCCATGCTAATTAATACAAATGAGCACTTCATTAATAAAGTTCCTGTCTGAGCAGTCTGTCCAGCCATAGTCCTAAAACTCTGCAGTGCTGAGAACCAGAGCAAACAGCTGTAAGTTTTGGGCAAAATCCCTTTTATTTTTAAATTTGTCTCTGAACCTCATCGAAGAACAAAGTCCACATTAGACTTCTCATTAATGTCCATTCCTGCTCTCTCTTTCCTGTTTCTCTTTGAAATAACCCTGAATCTTCTGTCACTTGGAAAAGCAAAGGGGCACCCCGACTATTTACACTGGAATAGGATGCTGAAGAAAGATCAAGCACAAGCCTGGCTTGTGAGTGGCGTGATCCTGCAGGGGATTGAAGAGTCTCAGCTCTGGCATGGAGGAGAGCTGAGTTTGCTTCAATACTTCACCCAACCAAGCCCTCTGTGACTCTCCTCACAGCTCTGAGTCTCCAGCCCTGCCAAGTCCCCTCTCTAAGCCAAGTTGCCCAGGCACAGGCTGCAGGTTTTCCCACAGCAGGGCACCTGGCAGCCCTTTGAGCTCCGAAAGCACCTGCTGCGTTAAGCTCATTGTCCATTCTTAGTGCTTATTCCTTCCTTCCCTCTTTCATTCTTGGGCTGGAGATCTGTCTAAGAGTGAGATCACAGGCCAGAGCTTGTTGATTTAAACAAGTATGGCATTAAAAAATAAACTGAGAAACAAACCCGGTCATCCTGTATTGTGGAGGAGAATTTTGCCCAAAACTTAGAGCTTGTTTGCTCTGGTTCTCAGCTCTCTTTGCTTCCTTCTTGCCACCAAGAAGGATCTCTGGTGAAAGGGAGGAAACCAGACACAGCAAGGTGGAACAGATCATCATCAGATCAACTGAGAGACTGTACTGTCCTTTGTAGTCATCTATAAACAAAGAATATTTTGCATATAAAAATATTCTACCCATTGGATGTAATGGAATTTATTTTTTTTTTAGGAGGAGTGAGAGTGTCTCTAAGGGGGACCAATCTGGAAGGGGTAAATGAAGTGTTGTTTGGATCCCAGCCTTGCCCAATTTTGGAGGATGGCAGAAATTCAACAAGAATTGACTGTAAAGTTCCTTCTCGGGTAAGAGACCACATTTTTTGGGGGGAACTGTCAACAACCCACTGACTTTTCTGTGTTTTCTTGGCCTGAGCTACACTAGGCAAAGGGCAAACTGTAACCCATCAGCCAAATTCTGGCTGTGGGACAGTTTATTGCGTGCTCTGTGCACAGAAGAGACCAGCTTAATTAAAAATAGATTAATAAGTGTTTTGTGAAAACCAGTGAAAGCAAAAAACACTCTTCAATTTAGTAAGGATATTGCAAATTAAAAACTATGTAGCCTGGGATTTCATTGACTAGTTTAATTTACTAGTATGGATAAAGTAAATCCAAATCTGCATAGTCTGGGATTGGTTTAAGGTTTCTAACTCTCCACAGATGTCCTTCTAAAGTCACCAAAACTGTACACATTTATGTAGAGTCTGGTGTGTACACAAGTTTCATGAGTGCAATGTACCTGACTCTTTAAGTATGGAAGAAGCAGCAATATAGGAAATAACCTTTAAAAAAAAAAAAAAAAAAAAAGGAAAGAAACCGATGCATTCTTATCCCTGACATTTTCTTCATTTCCCTTTCTAGGGGGCAGAGGATGCTGCTGTCCATGTGACACTAATTTCTGGGTACCAGTCAACAACAGTAACCAACTTGTTCCAATACGACCCTTCCTTAAACCCCACTGTTGTATCCCTGAGCAGGAACAGAAGTGGCATAGCAGGTGAAAAGGCTGCATATGTGCATTGGGAATCATCTGGAGAAGTGTTGTTATTGCTGATGGTGGTGAGGCAGAGGGAATTTAGGTCTGTGAAGTTTGATCTGACACAGGATTTTTTTGCTGTTTTTTTTTTACCTTGCAGTTCCCATGTTTCCTGCTAGTCCTGGGCAGGCTTGCTTGTTTATAATTGGTTTTACTCTGGCATACATGAGGGAATGAGTCACTTATCCTAGGACAGTATGGATGATGTCCACAGGATGTTAGTGTCCCTTTTGTGTCATGTTTCTCTAACTCTGCTCCAAAACTTTCCCACCCATTCATCCTTGGAAACAAGTTCAGCCATGACAACATAAATGTGCTGTAGAGTGTCCTCCAGAATCCCAAAGAGTTGACCATAAAGAGCATCATGTACATTTTAGGCTGCTGAGAGCAGAAGAAAGGCAGTGCTTGTCTTTCTAGTCCCCATTTCCAAGCCAAACTTTTCCTTCTGGTTTGACCTTGTGATCTGCTACTTTAAAATATGAGCATAGTTCTCAAGGACTTTGTAGGGACAAAATCCTAAATAGATGTCATGGGGTGTTTATCATTCCTGTCGTTAGAAAATTTCTCTCTGGGGTTTTCTTTGCTCATTTCCCTCCTTTTTTTTTTCCTCCCCAAGATTTTGTCTGGGTGCTGGGAGCAGAAAGCACTAATGCCAAATGATGTCCACTTACAGGCAAGAAGGTTTAGTACATTATTATTTGTCAACCAGACACCAGTTCCTCAATATCTGAGAGAGAGAGGGGAAGGAAGATGGGAGGAAGACAGAAATATTCCTGCGTTCCTCCCCACTCCACTGCCATTCCTCCCAGGATGCAATCATCTGACTACTTTTTTTTTCCCCTCCCCTTTATTTTTGCAGCCTCTCCAGTGCACACCTTAAAGCTCCTCCCAGTCCCCAAGTCTGGTTGGGCTTGGTGGGGATTCATGGAGTCAGATGGCTGCCAGTGCCAAAATGCGCCTCTTGTGCACTCCCAGCATTTCTGTTCCTTTTCCCAAATGCCCTTGTCATTTTCTATTACTCCAGAATGCATAAATAAGGGAAAATGTCCTTTATCACCTGAACATTATTCCGATACCACGGCACCAAGGGGAGGTTTTTCTCGCCGCGGGCAGCCCAGGTGCAAGGAATTCCTTAATGTTATATTGTCTCGTGAGCAGTGCTGGGGGCTGAGTTCAATCTCCTATTCAAAACCTCCACGGCTTTGTCTTTTAATATAATTTTCCTCCCATCTAATAAAAAGAATAAATAAATTACACTGATGCCTTCCAGGCATCTGGGATTAAGCTGACAATTGACCAAGAGTCCAAAGAGTTCATGTTATTAACATATTCAACTTTGCAGGCTTTCAAACTTTATTTGACTCTTTGTGCGAGCAGATTTGAAAAGCTTCAAGACCTGCTTGGAGGAGCAGGTGGATGTGAGGAACCTTGTACAGTCTCTCCTGCTTCGTGGAAGCTTTGTCTTCCCTCCCTCATCCCTTCAGGGGAGACAGGGGGATGAGATTCACCTCCTGAACGCATCTCTGTGCTCGTTGTTTAGATGTCTTGCACAGTCAGTGAAGAGAAATAGATGGTTCTGTGGTGGCATTCGCCACAGCTGTTTTGTGTCTTTTTTTACAATAAGATGAATCGAGATAAAAAGGCTGTTTCTCTTTGCTGACCACAGATGCAGCTATCAATGAAAAGGGCTTTATTTGCGCTGAGGGATACCACCCACATTTTTTAAAACTCATTCAGGAGGGATTTTGGTTATGGAATGCCCTTCTCCACTGCCCTTTTTCTTTTCTATTACTGCACTGTGCACAAATAAAGGAAAGTATCTTCTTTCATCTGAATGTAGCTTGGCTTAGAAAACAGTTTAAGTGGGAGAGAAAGCCACGTTTCCTGAAAACAAGGTGTTTCGAGCTGGATTTTTCCTTCATAGCAGCTGGTACGGGGCTGTGGTTGGGATTTGTGCTGGAAATGGTGTTGGTAACACAGGTATGTTGTGGTTACTGCTGAGCATGGTCAAGGACTTTTCTGCTCCTCCTCCCACCCTATCAGCGAGTGAGCTGAGGGTGCACAAGCAGTTGGGAAGGGGACACAGCCAGGACAGCTGTCCCCAGATGACCCAAGGAATATCCCAGCTCAGATGCCATCACGATCAGCAATATACCCAGGGTGGGGAAGAAGAAGGAAGAGGGGGGTGTTCAGACTGACAGCATTTTGTCTTCCCAAGTCACTGTTATATGTGATGAATTCCTGCTTTCATAGAATTGATTGGGTTGGAAAAGACCTCCGAGATCATCAAGTCCAACCCTTGGTCCAACTCCAGTCTGTTTACTAGATCATGGCACTCAGTGCCACGTCCAACCTCACTTTAAAAACCTCCAGGGACGGTGAATCCACCCCCTCTCTGGGCAGGCCATTCCAATGCCTGATCACTCTCTCTGTAAAGAATTTCTTTCTAATATCCAACTTACATTTCCCCTGGCAGAGCTGAAGCCCGTGCCCCCTTGTCCTATTGCTGCTGCCTGGGAGAAGAGACCAACCCCCACCTGGCTATAACCTCCCTTCAGGTAGTTCTAGAGAGTGATGAGGTCACNTCCCCAGCCTGTAGTGCTCCATGGGGTTGTTGTGGCCAAAGTGCAGGATCCGGCACTTGGCCTTATTGAACTTCATCCCATTGGAATCAGCCCATCTCTCCAATCTATCCAGATCCCTCTGCAGAGCCCTCCTGCCCTCCAGCAGGTCGACGCTCCCTCCCTTTCCTGGGGATGGTGGAACACCTGCCTGCCCATGGGAAGTGGTAAATAAATTCCTTGTTTTGCTTTGCAGACGTGGCTTTCTTTTCCTATAAAATTGCCCCTACCCATGGGTTTTGTCCCTTTTACTCTTCCAATTCTCTCCCCCATCCCACTGCAGGGGAGGGAGGGAGTGACTCTGCGGGGCTGAGATGTTGACTGGGGTTACACCACGACAGGCACATATGTCACCGTCTGACTTTAGGTACCCAAGCAAATTTGCATTTTACTGTGGGAGGCTCCTGTTAAGGTTAGGTCATCTCCATAGGGCTTAAAAATGTGATCTGGATCATTTGTCAAAGATTTGGGGAAAAAAACCCAGAACTCTTCAGCAGAAATTTCTCTGAGTTTTAAAAAGGCAGGATTTGGCTTTTATTCTGCTCAGATATTTATGGGATAGACATTTATAGAAGGGGCCATGGATCCATCCTGAGGATGTACCAGGAGGCTGAGAGGGGCTGTAGATGGTCATAGCCAAGTTCACCGTGCTGAAGTCTCAAGACAACCCTGATATCTGGTGACCTTATCTGGGAGGGATCGAGTAGGATACAGAAGCACTGTAGTCTTCAAGTGTTTGGTTTTGGCCTGATGGGTATGACTGGAGCTGTCCTGGCATGATGGACTCTGCTCTTCCTCAGGCACATGAGCTAAAATAACTATTGCCAGAAACACTGAAATAGTTCCATCAATTCTTTCCTCTGCAGGAGGTGAGGAGCTTCAGATTGGAATATCCCAGTTTGCCACCTACCAAGGTTCAGATGTCAAGGTCCAAATCGGGGACTCATGGCCACAGATCCAGGAGCAGACAGACCACGGTGTCAGTGTGACACTTCCAGCGTTGGCTGCAGGATGGTACAGTATTTCTGTCACCATCAGTGGCATCACTGTTGCTTCAAACAGGTGTGTATTTTCCTTATAAACTTCATTCTCCGTCCTATTCGGTGTTTCAGGGTTAATCTGAAAAGGAAGGTAACAGTTTTTTCACAAACACCTGATGGTGAATTCTGCAGTGTGGCACAAAATTATGAATAATTATCAAGGTATTTATTGATCTGTGGAACCCAAGTCAGCAAACTGCTAATGCTTCTCAATTAACTCCCCTTGGATCAGCAGGAGGCAGGAGAGAAACATTTTGGAAAAAAACAGTTGATTTGATGAAAAATGCATATTCAGGCAATCAAAGGTATTCATAGATTCAGGTCAAATGCAGATAAATTCTGCTGTAGGAAAAGAGCTGAAGAAAAGAAACACTTTTCATGAGAAAAACAAAAGCTAGTTTGAACAATAAAAAAATGCTTTGTTTGGAGAATTTTTAAATGATGCTATTTCAATCTTTTAAGGTGACACTTCAAGTTCATGCCTAGATGTGTGTAATATAAATGAATTAAAATGTGTGTGTGGGGGGGAAATCCTGAAATTGGGATTTAAGAATGCATTCCCAAGCAGAGCAGTTTTGCTCCTCAGCCCTGCAGCTCTCATCTATGGCAGCTGCCAGGAATGATCCTGAAACAATGATACTGGGGACAAATGAGTTGGTTTTGTTCCTTCCAAAACAACCTAAGCTGCTTGTATAGCATTAATGAACTTAAGGGGGACATCTGTGGTTGGTGGGATGATACACAGGGATTCGTCCCACATGGTGCTGAAGTTTATTTGCAGCACCCTCACTTGTTCTCCAGGGACAGAGTGGAGGGAGATGGGTCATCCCAGGAGATGGGTCCTCCCAGGAGACCAGTCTGATCTCTGATAGGATGGATTGCAGGATTGGGAAGGTCTCCTTCTCTAATGGATCTTTGTGGGAAGGAGGTGTTTTCGAAAGGCGAGCAGCGAGGAGGAAAAATAGATATAGATGGGACAGAAAACAGATTTACAGCTTTATCTGAGTGGGCTTCAGGAGCTCATGTCTGGGTTTCCTTTGGTTCCAGTTACTCCACTTTGGTGGGAGGATGTGAAGAGTGGGTGGCTGGGATGACTTTTCAGTGCACTTCCATATCTTTCTGTGGGCGTAGCTGCAGTGGGATATATTTGTCAAAAAAACTCCTCATTCTTGAGGGATTTTTCTTTTGATGGGCAATTCATTTGTACCTCACGGACTAAATTTGGCCCACAGACTGCCAGCTGATGAGAGAGCCCTTGTGACAGATGTAGCTCAAATGTGTCCTTGCCTATGGCAGGGGGGTTGGAATGAGATGATCTTTGACCCCTTCCAACCCAAACCATTCTGTGATTCCAAATCACATGGAAAAATTCGGCATGTGGAGTGGTCTTGTCACTGTGGCATCGAACCAAGGGAATGTGCCGGGGGGGTGTTTGATGTTCCAATGTAGAAGGAATTGGAAAGAACAGCACTGCATCAGAGGAGAAAAATATAAAACTACCCCCAAATCCTTTCTGTGTTTCTTGTGTTTTGCAGGACCGAGCTGTTAATCCAGTACCTCTCTGAGATCTTCAGTGTAGAGCCGTGTTGTGGCTCCTTTCTGGGTAAACAGTGTTGATACATCTGCAGCCACTTATGGAGGTTAAAGGGATCAAGGGCACAGTTTTCCTGCAGGAATGGAAAGTGCATCCCATTTCACAACAGTTTAAATGAGGGTGCTGTGAATCTGTGACCCTTTATTATGCAGACATCAACAGGCAGACAGCAGCAGCCTGGAAATGTGGGATTGTAGTGAGCATCCCTCCATCTGGTTGGCTGGCTCAGGGCTCCCTGTACTTTGAATTTGATTTCCCCAAGTGTTTGCTCATGTATCCTTGCATGTTCCCCTTGGGAAAACAGAGCACGCCCACACCTGGCTCCTCTGTGCGGTTTCTTTCAGTCATTTCGCCTCCATCTTTCAAGGTTTTCCATGTGAAAGTTAGGTGGAGAGCAGGGTAAAATTGCAGTTTGAAGCAAATAATTTCAAGTGATCCCGACGGGGACGTTCATTTTTGTTAAGTTGAAAAGACAAAAAAAAAAAAAAAAGCCCTTTTCCAATGTTAATTTTAATCAAAAGTGAAATATTTATTAATCCCGTTCCAAGCTTTTAGACACTGGAAATAATTTAAGTGTGTTTGAGAGCAAAACATCACTGAATTAAAAAGTTTTACTTTAAATCTTAAAAAGCAGATTTGGGGTGGTTGATTTATTTTGTCATTTGTCTGGTGGTGCAGGAGAGTTGAATCCCTGTAGTGAATTTTACATGAGCCCTTAGAAATGCTTTTATAGAAGACAGACAAATTCTTGTGCTACAACCTCAGGTCCTCCATAGATTGCTCTCCCAGGCTCACAACATATTTAAAGACACAAAAAAATCAGAGGCTTTGTGCTATGTGATTAGTTCAATAGTTTGTGAAGTGCTCAAGCCTTGAAAGATGAGAGAGCAGAGAGAGCTGGAAGAGCAAATCCTATCAGTTTTGAAGATTAAGCCATACTAAAAAAAAATGATAAGGCTGTACCCTTCTTTTCATATTTAAGGGTAAATTGAAAATTAAATAAGAACTGATTAACTTTTTGGTTGTGGCTTTATGAATGGCTTAAGCTGAATTAGAATCCCATTGCTGCAAAAAGCACTAGTCCTTCCCCCCCTTAGCTCTAGTCTTTTGTTGTCTCTAACACTCGTGTGGGCATCTGGGTAGAGGATTTGAGCTCACTCAAAAAGAATCCCGTCATAAACCAACACTTTTCAGCCTGATCATGGGAAAAGGAAGGGAATGGGCTTAATGGATAAAGAGTCTGGAGCAAGGCAAAGTGCTGGGAGTGCCAGAACTGCACATGAAAGGAAGATGGACACAGGCTTTGGGTGGGCTCTTTATTGTGAGGGTGGGCAGGCCCTGGCACAGGTAGCCCAGAGAGGCTGTGGCTGCTCCGTCCTTGGAAGTGTCCAAGGCCAGGTTGGATGGGGCTTGGAGCAACCTGGGCTAGTGGAAGGTGTCCCTGCCTGTGGCAGGGGGTGGAACAAGATGGTCTTTAAGGTTCTTCCAACCCAAACCGCTCTGTGATTGAATGAAATCTGGCACTCTGCCTGAGTTTGAAAGTAGTCATTACCATGTTCTCCTTCCCTGTAAGCAGCAGGACCAAACCATCTTCCCACCTGCCTGTATGGACAGTCCTATTCTGTGAAGAGTTCAGCCTCTGTTTGCTCTTAGTCGTCCTTTCACAGCAGCTTTCTCCAGTTCTCTGGTGGCTTTCTGCTGTCATTTACTGCCACAAGGATCTCTGGCTACCTGTCACCTCAGCCTCTTTTCCACATAGGGTTATTCTGGTGTGTGGCTGATATTGTCTTTAGCTGTTTTATCAAAAAGAAATCCCAAAAAAACAAAAGAACTTTGTTTCTTCTTCCATGCAGCCTAGCTAAGGCAGTTTGTCATGCTTATTTAGCTGTATCAGAATGGTTTGGGTTGGAAGGGACCTTAAAGGTCATGGTTTGTCATTGTTCACAGACAGTAAGTATCTTGCTTGCTTACAATGTTCTTCTTGCTTCTTTTGGTTTACTCCTAGGTGGAACACTGCTCACAATCTCTGGGGTGGGCTTTAGCCAAAATCCTGCCCTGGTTTCTGTTTTAATGAACAATCAAACCTGTTCAATTACTCGCTTGGCAGAGGAGACAATTTGGTGTCTGACCCCACCTGCTGCTAATTTGTCTAATGAAGATTCACAAGACATCTCTGTCAGAGTAAACATAGTAATCAGCAATAGGTCACTTCAACATGCTCCCTTAGCCAAAAGGACCACCACCTTTAATTACCAAAGAGCTTTGACTCCCCTCGTTACTGCTGTTGAACCAGAAATCACCGACAGCAGCCTGCTCTTGAGCATCCAGGGGACAAACATCACTGGATCTGCGGCTAAGTTTGGACACAATGAATGTCAGCTTCAGTTCCAACGTGGCAACAAGTCTGCGATGTTTTATCAGTGCTCTTTGCCACTGAACAGCCTGGAACCTGGGACTTTCCCCATCCAGGTTATCCAGAGGCAGCTGGGATACGCTCATGTGACAGCAAGGCAGCGGGCTGTTACAATAACTCCAAGGATAACTTCCATATTCCCAGCAAAAGGATCAGTCTGCGGTGGGATGTTGCTCACTATATCTGGTATTGCTTTAAAATCCAGGAGGAATTTGGTACAGGTCAGCCTGGAGAGGAATTATTCCTGTGAAATCCAGAAGTCTGATAACAACGCCATTAGTTGTATTGTCCTTCCAAGGTCACATCCTTTGAACTCTCAGTGGCTGGCTGAGGCATCCTGGGCTCTCGGTGTCACAGTGACTGTCAATGGGGTCAGCAGTGTGTGCCTTGGGGACTGCACACTCCAGCTTCATGAGCAGTGGACCCCTCTGGTACATTTGGTGACCTGGCAGAGCAATGGGACATTCACTTATGTGACAATCAGAGGACAAAGGCTGGCCTGGCCAAGCGAAAGCCCCCTGGTCCATGTGAATAACCACACTGTCTGCAAGGTGACTTTCTGGGATGAGACCATCATCAAATGCCAGACAGCCTGCCTTGCCCCAGGGGAGCACCACATTTCCATATCCAACAGGAAAAGTGGGCATGCTTGCTTTAGAGAGGCATCCAGTGTTCTCACCATCCTGCCTCGGGTGGACCAGTTCTACCCACGAAACTTCAGCGCCAACGGGGGAGGTCTGCTCACCTTGGCAGGCTCAGCACTGAAAGGGAAGAGAACAACATCTGTTCTCATCGATTACCACCCTTGCCCCATCCTCAATGTCACCTGTGCCACTCTCCAGTGCACGGTGCCTCCGGGTAACGGCACCAGGGCTCTGAGTCTCAGAGTAGATGAACAATCCTACTACCTTGGAACAATAAGTTGCAGCGAGGACTTTACCCCAGCTTTCCTTTCTCTTGTTGCAACTGGTCTCTTTCTAACCATTTCAGTATCGCAGGTCATGGAGACGGACACCATCCATGTATTTGTTGGAGACTTGGCTTGCAGTGGCGTCACCATCGCTGGCTCCACGTTGCAGTGCTCAGCTCCTCTGCTCCCTGTGGGTGAATACCCTGTGCTGGGCCTGGATACCCCCAGGGGTTGGACATCCTCCAACCTGACCTTCACCTCTCAGCTGACGGTGACAGCCGCGTGTCACAACTGGGGTAAGTCACGGAGGGTTGTTGCAGTTCCTCCTCAGAGTGTTGCGTGAGGCACTGTGGTGGCAGGGTTTTATTGTCATGAAAGCAAAAATTATGGATTAAAAAAAAAATTCTTTTGTCAGTAGCTGTCTGCTGGGCTCTCTCTGAAATCCCATTTTCTTGTCCTTTTCCAAGGAGGCTTAAATGGAGGAGCAGTTTACCTGCGTGGGACAGGATTTTCCCCAGGGAAGACTTTGGTCACAGTCTGTGGCACCAGCTGTGAGCCTTTGGGCAAGGCGACGGTGACTGAGATGAGTTGCCTTGTCCCCCGCTTACACGGTCAGTTAAAGCACTAAACCTGTCATTGTGGTAAAAATATCCCCTAAAAACCTATCTTGACCCAAAAGGGAGAGTCCTAGTGGATTTCATCCCAGGGGAACAGAGAGCAGACCTGGAGAAAGGAGAGGAGACAACAGAGAATTGATGAAGGCTGGACTTGATGATCTTGGTGTTCTTTCCAACCCTTATGATTCCATGACTCTGGGACTTCTGTTTTGAGCTCAGCCTGAGTGTAGATGGTGTAAGGCTAAAGTTTTTTTGTCAATGGCCATGGACATTGGACTAGATCCATCTTGTGCCTGTGGCCACGTGTGCTTTGTGGGTGTATATTAAATATGCACATGATCAGTGTTTCCTTGTGGCAGTTATTCCTTGGGAAAGCTGTCTCACATAAAATGTGCATGTGGACTGTAGGGTACCAAATGCTTCTTGGCCATCAGGACCATTTTAGTGAAGTGAACTCCCTTTAAATGCCTTTTGTTCTGAGGAAATGGCCTCAAGTTGCACCAGAGGAGATTTATAATAGAGTTTAGGAAAATGTCTTTGCAGTAAGGGTCTCCAAGCATTGGAACAGACTGCTCAGGGAAGTGGCAGAGTCATCATCTCTAGAAGTGTTCAGGAAAGGTGTGGATGTGATGCCTTATTACATGGTTTAGTGAACATGATTCTGGTGCTGGGCTGTTGGTTGGACTTGATCTCAAAGGTCTTTTCCAATGTTTATTATTCTGTGATTCTGTGGTTCCACACATTTTGTGTTTTGGTTGCATGTTGGGACAACCTCAGTGGGGTGTAAAGGATTGGCAGGAAAATGGTTGAGTGTTTGGAGTGTGAAAAAGTTATGTACTATGGCCAGTTCATGCCTTTTGGGCAGCTGGAGATAAGGATTTGAATTCCTTGAGAGGAAGATGGGATCATCCATCATGGCCAGAGCATCTTCCGTAACTGGAGAGGCAGCGTGGAATGATGATCTCCAGCTCTCTCAAACAAAGAAATAACCCTGACTCAGTTTTGGACTAAACTCTTCAAAATGAGCATTTCCTAAGACATGTTTCCTTCCTTTCCTGCTGGGAGCACAGAATTAGGCTCCTAAAATCCTCAAAAGACAGGATTTAAGACTATTTTAAATGGAATCTCACCTACACAAAAATGCATTCCCCAAATGCTGAAAATGAAGCACCTGCCTTGGTGCTCAACCCCTTGCTGGAGTCCCCATCCCTGGAGGTGTTCAAGAAATGACTGGATGTGGCACTCAGTGCTCTGCTGTGCTTGACAAGGTAGTGATTGGTCACAGTTGGACTTGATGATCTTGGAGGTCTTTTCCAACCCGAATGATTCTGTGAATCTGCAATTCCAAATCTTGAAAGTGCAACACTTCACCCCCTTCACAGCTCTGAAACTTGGAGGACATCTGGAGGTCTACAGAAGTATTTGCTGTTTTGTGGCCATCCAGAGATGCAAATTTCAGGTGACCAAAGATCCAGGTACTCTTACCCTTTGTGGACATGGAAAAAAGGTGGCAAGTGAGTGTGTCCTTCAGGCTAAATTGTCGGGGCGTTGCTCAAAAATGTGTGGAATTTCCAACCTTAAAAACAGTCAGAAGTTGACTAAATCATTTGCTGAGAAGCCACTCCAGTGTGAAATTTAACACCCTTTTGAGCAAGGGTTGGGACAAGAGACATCCAGCTGTTCTCTTGGCATCACTTATTCCAAAATTCTAGATTTGGTCTTGTCATTTTGAACCGTTCCTTTCATAGAATCACAGAACGATTTAGGTTGAAAGGGACATTAATGATCATCTAGTTCCAACCCCTATCCATAAGGAATGCTAACAAAAATGTAAGAAAAAAAAAAAAGGGGCTTCAAAACCCAAACACAAGCACTCAAAAAGAGGCACCATGAGGTCAAAAAGGTCCAATTTTCTTTGTTTTAAACAAGATCCAGGAACAATCCACAATACTGCTTATTATTTTAAAAAGGGAAAAGACATGGTGCTGAAGTGCTGAAAAAAGAAATTTATCAGAGCACAACACAGAGCAATCTGGTTATTGCAAAATAAAATATAATCAAATTGATCCAAAATGTGAAAACATTAATAATTGTGTTCAAAACTCACTGAGTGTTGTGTGGCAGAGGGTGCCTGGGGAAAAACCATCTCGCAGGCAGGACCACAATGCTTATTATTGACACTAGATGTCAGCAAGTGAATGCTGATCACTCGTGTTTCTGAGGAGGGGAGGCAAAGGATGTGTTGCCTCACTAACCAAAAGCACAGTTGCAATCCCTCTCTCCCCTGCCCTGGGTTTTGCAGCCTTGCCAAATCCAACGGTTGAGTTGCAAAAAAGTTAATTAAGTATTTGCAAGAAAATATTTTTTTTTTCTTGCCTTAAAAAAAAAAAAAAAAGAAAAGAAAAATCATTTGCAGGCTGCTTAAATCTGTTTGTCAGGCTGTTTGTGCTCTGACACAGTTGTATTTGGCCTTTGCACGTTTGCATCTGGAATTGCTGAATCTGTACGTAGAGCAAGATGTTTTCCGGTGTTTCACTTACTATTTGAGGAGTTACCCCCCGCCCCATCACATTTAGGGCAAGAATGGATGTCTTAAGTGCAGCCACTGCAGTCTCCATCTCATGGTTTCACGTGCTGCTGTTTGCCTGGGGAGTTTTGCCACTTGGCACTCGCACAGCCAGTGCTCAGACCTTTCTTTTACTGCCTCATCCCTGGGGCAGAGGTGGCAAAGGCGACTCGGGGATGCAGGACCATGAGGCGTGAAGGAATGGGATGGATAGGTCTGAGGAGCCCCAGGGCCCCTGCGGTGGTTCACCCAGGTTGGACGCTTGTCTGACATTTCCCAGCTTCACAGGGTGATGTGAAGTGAAGAGTTTAAGCTGCGTTTCTCCTGTTACGGCGCCCCGTGAAGCAGAAACACCTCCCCTCTGGCACTGTGGGATGTCAGGTTGCAGCTGGCTGCCCTGGGCTTTCAGCGCTGGGTCATGTTGTGTCTGGCCTGCTTAAGATTAGAGATGTTCACGTGGGAATCCCCAGCCGGTTCCTGTAGCTCACTCATGTGATCAAATCCATCAGGCAAGGCTCTGCAGGTAGGAAATGTGACTTTTCCCATTAAACAGGCTGCTTTCTAGGAGATGAGGAGCCACTGGGCTCAGCAGGGACCATCCATAAACCCCTTACGCAGGTTCTTCCTTAGGAGTGGGTGCTGAGGAGGGTTGCAGAGAGGTTTTTGGTTTGATCATTAGCTAGAGCTGGGCATGTTGTGTACTGAGATGTGCTCAGTCCAGAGCACTGGGAGTGGGAATACAAGCTTAGACTCCTTTATGGAAACTATCGTCATCTGCAAGATGTAGAACAATCCATTCAGAACAGAGTTTCAACCTCAAAGCTTAAAAAACCTGGCAAAATTACAGTCATAGAATCATAGAATCAACTGGGTTGGAAGAGACTTCCGAGATCATCAAGTCCAGTCCCTTCAAGGGAAAACCCAAACAAACCCATGAGTCTTTATAGGTATGGCAAAGAGATAACTGGCAGGATCACCAACCCTGGAAGTGTTCAAAAATGTGATGTGGCACTTGGGGATATGGTTTAGTGGTGGCCATGGCAGTGCTGGGGAAATGGTTGGACTCCATCATAGAGGGATTTTCTGACCAAAATGATTCTGTGATCCTGAAAGCTCTCCCCTTCTTCTGTAATCCAGCTGTGGGTTCTGTTCAGCTCAGGTTAAATTTACAGAACACGTGGTTAAGCTCTGTGGGATTGAATTGTGCCCCTATGAAAGATGGGAAGACTGGCAAGAAGCTTGAGGCAGGTGAGAAAATAATTTAATATTCCTGTCAGGTGATATTAGGGTAGTTACAATATATAAATTTTGCAGTAAGCCTGAGATTTTATGTTTGACATTGGGGTGAGGGTAAGGATGGCACCTTTAAAAGAAGGTGAACCAATAAGAGGTTCCATCAGGGTAAAAACTGAGCCTAATTTGCTTGGTTGCATCAGTGTGCTTGGAATAACAGGTCTGGCTTTAGGACTTTGATGTAACAGCTCTGGGGATCTTTGTTGGCAAGTCCTGAACCTACCATTAGCCAGATTCCACTGGTAAAAGAGGATATTTAGGGACAAGGATTTAAATTAGAGGCCAGAAATTAGGCTGGTGTAAAAGAACGAAAGACATGGATTGGTGGAGCTCTTCAAACGAGGCAAGAGGAGAGAGAGGAATGAGTTTTGGTTGTAATAATGGGATGCACTGAGCCAGGACCAAGGGGAATACAGCCAGGGAAATGGGGTGATTGGTATGAGCAGATGCAGAAGATATGCAGAGGACATGTGGCAACTGAGACCTCAGTAGAAGTCAGGGCCTCTGATGTTTATTGTGGAAATCAAGGGATCCAAATGGTCCTTTCTGTCTTTCAAATCCAGAAGTAAAATTAGGAAAGAGGGCAGAATAAAGCATATTGATTACATGGCAGGAGTGTTCTGACAGCGAGATCTATCAGGTGGTGGAATAGATGCTTGAAAGTCACCTCTTGGGACATCTGAAACTCTGCTGTGTGAAATGAACGTCTCCCAGAGAGCAATTCTTCATAGACAGACGTTGGACTCCAAGGCCTTAACAGGTCTCCTTTTTTTTCCCCTCTCTCTTTCATTAACTTATTTGTGTTTAAATCTCTGTCTTCCCCGCTAAGCACATGTTACTGTCGTGCTCCACAGCCTGTTTTGCAAGTGGATAAGTGGGGATGTGCGATTTGGCACCGGGGCTCCTTGGGCAGCTCTTCAATCAACGCACATGTGCCCTTGGAACGTCCTGCAGGTTTTAGCCTCATCACATGTCCAGCAGTTGTTATTAAACCATGACCCAGAACAAAGCCCTTGTGCTGAGCAGCCCAGGATCCTGGATTAAGCCAGAGTGTCCCTCAAAGGCAGGGTTGGGGGCAGTTGGTCCCTAATCCGTTACCAACATGCAGAGATTTGGCTGCCGTTGTGTCTAACCTCAAAAGAGAAGCTGCAATGGGGTTGAGCACCTTCATCTCAGCCATGGGATTGCAGGTCTTAGCTTGGTAGGGAATACAGAGCACAAAGAAGCTTCCTTCTGGGGTTTGAACATAAACCAATTAAGCAGGGAGAAGAGCTGCGCTCCAGAACAGACAGAATATCCTTTTAGGATGTTCTATAAGTGCGTTGAAATCTTGGTTTGATATTTTTTTGCTACAGGTGTGCCAGGAAATAATGACAACAATAATACCAAGGGATATTTGTGTTTCATGGTCAGAGGAAGGGGAACTGAAAGGCCAAGACTTCCTCCTGAGAAAAGATATTGAGTCCTCTGGAAGCTGGGAAATAGGAGGACCTTGGAGATCATCAGGGAAGGAATGGGATAAGGACATAACCTCCAGGAATGTTAACTGCATCAGCTGGACAGGAGATGTAGAGTGTGGAGATGAGATTCTTCCCTTCTTCCACTTGAGAGAAAGAAATTCTAGATTTGATTCTGGGGTATATAAATAAAGTAGGGTTTGCTTGGATTTTGCTTCCACTGATACCTTTACAAAACTTCATAGCCCTGTTCTTTAACTTGGATTTTATAAATTAATACCTTTGCCTGGTTTGAGTTAAAAATTATTTCAGCCATTGGCAGGATACAAGGCTCCATGTTTCTACAGGCATGAAAACATTGGGATGAGGACACTGGAGAAAAGCAGGAATGTCCAATTTGCGCATTTTGGGGGTATCCAAAGAGTAACAGACTGTTCTTCTGCTGAACTGTAAGGGTTATGCAGGAAGCACCTTCTGGTGACCCACACAAACCAGGCAAGTTCTTTGACAGCAGCAAACTATTGAGGAAAGTAGTCACACCCTGAGATTCTGAGAGTAATTTCCAACATTCATCCAGAAATATGAATTCCACATAGGAAAATTCTGTCATGTTCCTTCTCAGACCACAAAAGAAAACCAAAACCATCCTGTAACAAATTGGTTCTGTTGCAGGTTGTTGCAAAGGCAAGCTCTTTGAAGCATTTAGTCCTCTTGGATGGTACTTATTTGTCAAAACACAGATATCAAGTGCTGCATAAAATGACCTCGGAATGGCAACCTGGCCTCAAGAAAGACAAAAATAAGGCTCTTGTGGGAGCTGTAGAACATCTGAGGTGGCTCTGGACACAATTTCTGGACAATGAAAGCAAAATATAGACATGGTGCCATCATTCCTTTAAGCTTCTCTGTCGGTTCCATCTTCAAGGCAGGGATTGTGTTTGGCCATATTTGAATGATGCCAAGCAAGAGAATTGCCACTGGATTTGGGGAAGAAAAGGGATTAAGCAAATTGAAAAAATTGTGAAGATGTGGGTAACGTTTTTTTTCTCATTCTAAATCCAGAGAAGAAATATATGGTAGAATTGTGAACTCTCTGAACTCTTCAGAGCGGATGAAGTGGTAGATTTTAATATTTCAATAAAACACCTGAAACATTAAACAATTATAAACTCTTCAGAAATACCTCCTCTGAAATAATAATTTTTAGCATAATGTGCTTAATATTTTAACATAGGAGATAGAGCATTTTCACATTTTTACAATTTCAAATCCCATTTTTCAGAATTGCTTAAGAATCGAGAGAATCATTGATAATGACATTTTTCAGCAAACAAGATACCTTTTGATAAAACTGGATCTTAAAAAAGCAAATAGAAAAAAAAAACCTTTCTTGATAAATTGTCATTGATAGCATTTCTGATGCTCGAGGAACACTCTTGGATGCTACAGTGCAGACTGTCACACTGTCCACAGACCTTTTTAGGAGTTTATCACAACTATTTAGTTACTTCAGGATTACTGAAAATTCTTCAAAAGTCAGGGCTCTGAGAGAAACAGTTTTAATGTCTGTCATAGTTTAAGGCTTAATGGATTGCTTTTTAAAATTATTAAACCCAAGCATTTCAATCTAATCTGAACTTCAGTGAGAGTTCATAATACTATTATTTTTTTAGCGCTTTTTGGTGTGGATTTAGAAAAAGAAGACCTAATTTCTGTTCACAGAATCACACCCAATCACTAGGTTTGGAAAAGACCTCCAAGGTCATCCAGTCCAACCGGTGACCAATCACCACCCTGTCAACCCGACCAGAGCACTGAGTACCACGTCCAGTTGTTCCTTGAACACCTCCAGGGGTGGCGAGTCCATCACCTCCCTGTGCAGGCTCTTCCAATGCTGAACAACCCTTTCCATGAAGAAAGTTTTCCTGGTGGTATTCACACTACTTGTTCCTTAAATACACCTCAAAGCAAAACAGCTGCTCCCATTACAATTTTTACCACTTCCATGGAGTCAAACTCAGAAAACATCTCAAGTCACACCCAGCTACCAAGCAAGGTGGGTGATCCCAACTCACACCAGTTCCCCAGAAGCCCTCCAAACTGTGTCAATGCTTCCACAAAACTTGTTTCTGGATTTTAAAGTTGTCAGAAGACGTTCATTTGTCGCAAGACATTAAGTTGTCACATCTCCTTGGTGAAAGTTTTGTGCCTTATGCCTGGTCTGTTGTTGCCTAAAATGTGGAAAAAACTTTCAAGGCAATTTAATTAAGGAAAAGCAGAGACGAAAAAAAAAAGCTTTTCAAGTTCCAAAAGTGCCCTGCATAGAGGTGATTCCTATTTTTATAATGCTACTTAATTATCATAACTAAAGGTCACATCCAACCCAGGGACCATCCACCCTCGTACCACCTTGGTGCCACCTTTAGAACCTCCCTCGGGTCTGCCCCTTGGCACACCTTCCTAGAATTGAGTCGGGGTCTCAGGACCCCTTTACTTCTTCATCATTGTCTTCTACACATCACGTTCCCCTGGTTGGAGGTTTTCCAAACTTCATGGGTCTTCTACCTTGTTTTGACTGCAGGATGTATTGTTATTCTAGTCCTGGTCCATGAGTCCTAAATCAAATGGTCTAGTCGCTCTCTTACCCTTAGCTCAGACATTCAGGAATGCAGTACAGAGGCAGAAACTGCTGGTTGCTACTTCAGATATGAGAAGCTATTCAGCTATATAAAAAATACAAAAATATATGTATATATACAAATATAAACAAACACAGAAAGTCTTAAGGCATCACTGTAAGCCGTGGTCTATCTTCCAAGAAGAAATGTCTATGCCTGTATTTAATCCCTTATGTCATCTCCTGGACAGAGCAATTTGATCCTCAGTGCATGAAGAAGGTTATTTGCTTGCTCGCACAGAGGAGCAGCATGAAGACCTGCTGATCCTCAAAGAGGATGCACCTAGAGGGAGGTTGGGTGCCCATCTGGAGTCAAAGAACCATGGAATGGTTTGGGTTGGAAGGGACCTTAAAGTTCACCTAGTTCCAACCCCGCAGCCGTGGGCAGGGCCACCTGCAATGACACAAGTCAGTTGTGAAACAAGTTTGGTATCAGTGGCGTGTTGGCCGCTTTGGGTTATTTTTTCCTTCTTCTGTCTTTGCAGCTTCTTTAGCCACTCTCTGTGGCCTGACACATTCTTCTGCTGACTGCAGAGAAGACAGAGACACCTTCATTGAATGTGATGTCCAAGTCACAGTGGGTCCCTACCAACAGAAAGAAACTCTGTCCTTCTTGTATGTCTGTGGGGACAGCCCTCCTCGGTGGCACCACAGGGACACCATCCCACCCCAGAGGCGTTTCGCTGGACTCTTTGCCAGGTTAGTGCTGCGTCTCTCTGACAGCTGAGTGGATTTACCCCCAAGATGTTATTCCACCTTTTGCAGAATTGGCCCTTGCCAAATGATGGACTGAAGGTTCAAATTCCGAGGGAATGGCCTGAAGTTGTGTCAGGGAGGTTTAGGTTGGATATTAGAAAAAGGTTCTTTCCCCAAAGGGTGGTTGGGCACTGAACAGGTTCCCCAGGACAGTGGGCACAGCACCAGGGCTGCGAGAGCTCAGGAAGCATTTGGATGATGCTCTCAGGCACATGGCATGACTCTTGGTGATTGTCCTGTGCAGGGCCAGGAGTTGGAGTCGGTGATCCTTGTGGGTCCCTTTCAACTCTGAATATTCTGTGATTCTGTAATTCCGTGAATTTCCCAATTCTCAGGTTGATGCCAATAGAGCAGTGTAGCCTTGAGACCACTAGAGAGCTCCGCTGGGTTGTGAAATTCATTCCTCGGGTCTGTCAAAGCACCTCTGCCCCCCTCCTTCCCTCCTGACTTTTTTAAGTGTTTGAGAGACATCACAAAATCCATCTCGTAAACAACCTGCTTTGTTCCTTCTTAGGTTTTCATATTTATCTTCTGATCCCAATCAACATCTGGTGAATGCCAATGGGGAAAAAGATTAGGCATTATGAAAAGCAGAAGCCTTTTATTTTTTTCCTCTCTTTTTTTTTTTTCCTTTCCTTTTCCTTCTTTCCCCCTCCACCCCACTTCCTCTCTCCAAGCACATTGATGAATAAAAAGTCAGAGAGTGCATTCAGCAGGCGGTGCAATATTTACTCAGGAAAGGTGCCCAGGCACTTATTTAAGGCTCAGGCTTTGCAAATCCAAGGCCAGGTTGTCCTGGAGTAAAACTTGAAACTGTTGTTTGGTGAAGCAATGGGGATTTACACCTACAGAGCATTTACTACTAGGAGCAAGAAGGATGTTTGAATTAAGGAATAAAGAGATAAATCATAGAATGGTTTGAACTGGAATGGATCTTACAAGTCATCTCATTCCAACCCTCTATCACGAGCAGGGACACCTTCCACTAACCCAGATTGCTCCAAGTCCCGTCCAGCCTGGCCTTGGACACTTCCAAGGATCCAGGGACAGCCACAGCTTCTCTGCCCAACCTGTGCCAGGGCCTGCCCACCCTCACAGGGAAGAATTTCTTCCTAATATCTAATTTAAATCTGTCCTCCTTCAGCTTAAGGCTTTTCCCTCTTGTTCTATCACTCCATACCCGTGTGAAAAGTCCCTCTATAGGCTTCTTGAAAGTCCTCTGTAGGTACTGGAACAAGATGAACAAAACTTTCCAAAAGTTATTAAATAAATAGAGAACTAGAACAGCAGTGCAATTCACTGCCCATGATTTACTGCACGTGGTGAACCCACCCCTGGCTGCTGCAGCTTGCCACAGTCCAGGTATTTCAGTGGAGTTGCAGAGTTTTGGTCCTCATCCCAGCCTGATTCCTGACATCCCAGCTGGTGTTGTGAGTCACCAGAGGGAGTTCTGGATACCCTGCATCGCTGGGGAAAAACCAAAATCCTCTGTCATTTACTATAGAAAGACAGCAAGACACACAAACTGCACAATTTTTTAAGCTTGTTTAAAAATATATAACAAAATAAGCTTAAAAATTAAATTAATTATAAAAAAATTAAATGTTTTCACAGTAACAGCACCTGCCTGTCAGTCTGTCGTTTCTTCCCCGTTTTTTTTTTTTAATTTGACTTGGATTTTATAAGATCTGGACTTCTTCAGAAAAATCAATGTTAGGCAGAAAGAATTTATTTTTCCCTTGTGGGAAAGGAAGGTAGAATTATGTCCTGATCCGTACAACTGGCCAAGGGGCCAAAGTCACACTAACTGATAATGTCCTGCAACATCCCAGGAGATGGGGAGGACAGATTTGTTGGTGGAGATCACAGCAGGGAACCTTAGAGGGGGAAAAAAACTTCTGAAATTTGACTAATTTCGGAAAAAAACCCACAAACAAACTGAAATTTAAATAATTTCATCAGTTCTATTGCTCCCAGAAGGACTTGTTTTAGAACAAGAAACTCCAGGAGCGTCACCTTGTCTGGCCGAACATCCTCTTAAAAGTGTAACCCCAAAGCAAGAAACCAACAAATTTGAGATCTCCAGGACAACCCCACATGTGTTTCTTTTTTGGTCCCTATTTCCTGAGTGTCAAAATTGTGCCGAGCTGTTTTACTGATAAAAGATGCATCTCCAGTGATGTAGCAGTAGTAATAATAATAATCCCATTATTACTTTGCTTCTCACTTCTTTGCTTGGTTTGGGCAGCCACTGTGTCAAGAAGTCCATTTACTGACCGTTTGCTTGTTGTTTTCACCATGTTTTTTAGTCTAATTTAATTGCGAATGTCCCAGAGACAGGGATTATTATTCCTTCAGGGAATCTTACAAGGGAAAATCAAATCAAACAACTTTTTCTTACCTACTCTTTTCGCAGTCCTCCAACTTCAACCACTTTCTCATTGTAATTCTTTCCCCCTTATTGTGCTCATGCTTCCCTTTTAGTTAGAAATTCAAACTTGGGCTCATGAGCAGTTTTTCAGAGTACTGATTTTTTTTTTTGCTAGTGAAAAAAACCCTCTATTTCTAAACTGGTTCTTGCTAAAGGGAAGAAGGGGCAAAGTTTGTTTTCAAATGAGTTTCCTGATTTGAGAAACCTGGGACAAAATAGAGAGGTTTAAATCATCCAAATTAACCTATTTCAGCACTTCTGAAAAAAATATTTTTCCCTCATTTCAGTTCAGAAAAATGTTTAATTTCAAAATATTAATGGAACTTGTAGCAAAGTGTTAGAAAATTAAAATGTTCCAACTGGAAACAACTCTTTAGGGAATTCCTGAAATAATACACACTGATTGCTGTAATTAATAATAGTAACTAAGACTAACAATAATAAAAACATATATGAATTTAACTTCTGTGCAAATGCTCAAGAATTAAGATGTTTGTCCCAGGATGGGGGCAAAACTACTGAAGTACTCCCTGGTTGAAGTGCACATTGAATCCCTCCTGTTCTTTCTCACTAATTTGACAGGATCGTAGAATGGTTTGGGTTGGAAGGGGCCTTGAAGCTCATCTCATTCCTGCCATGGGCAGGGGCACCTTCCACAATCCCAGGTTGCTCCAAGCCCTGTCCAACCTGGCCTTGGAGACTTCCAGGGATGGGGCAGCCACAACTTCTCTAGGAAAGTTTTTACAGTGGTTTAAATAGATCTTTTCCTTTTTTAGTCTCTACCACAGCCCATCCTTTATAATCACATTGTGGCAAATGCATGTGCCTTGGAAGAGTTGCAAGTTTTGCCATTAACAGCCCTTGTATCAAGATACATTCCTGAATCTCCTTTAATAATTAATTCCTTTTCTTGCATTTCCTTTAATCACTGCAATTTGTTAACAGTTTTCCAGCATCAGTGTTTCAGGATGTAGTTACATGAGGACAGAGAGGAACAGGCTGTTTGCTTACAAGCAAAGCTTCTTTATTTAAATACACAAACAAACAAATGTGAAAACTATTCAAAGGTCCTCATATTGCCTTTAATGTTCTGGTAAACTGGGCCTGTGCTCTGCATCCAACCACCCCCCCCTTTGGCCTTTAAAACTGGGGGTTATTTAAGAGACGCAGTTGCTTCTTGGAGCATTAGAAAGAAGTTCTCTGCAGTCTTGAAAGATAACCCAGTCCAATGAATCGTTGGACAGGACAAGAGCCATTCTCCAAGTGTTGCGATCAAAGGCAAGTGCAGTTCCCTATGGCTGGATTTTGATTATTGATACGGCAGAGGGAAAAGTTCATTTAAACATAAAAATAAATAAAAAAATCACTGTTGGAGGTTCAGCAACTTGCAGAAGGCTTTTTTTTTTTCGGTAGAATTTCAGTAGTTTCTAATGTGGCTGCTTCCTTTAACACTTTCATCCTGAAAAAGGGCAACAAAATAGATACCCCCTAAATTAATGCTCAGAGGAGGACTTTGTTGGTAGAGTGGGCTGCTGCAACCAGCGTGAAAGTTTGACAACTTCAGAGTCATCAAACCACCCTGAGCATGACCCTCCCAACAAAGCTCTGGGTCCTGTCTTTCCTTCTGGGTCAGTTGTGGTAGAACTTTGGTCGAAGAAGGTGGTTCTCCTCCTCTACTCCGCTCTCACGAGACACACCTGGAACACTGTGCCCAGCTCTGGGCTCCCCATCATGGGAAGAATGTTGGACTGTTGGAGAGAGTCCAGAGGAGTCACCAAGATGACCAGAGAGATGGAGTCCCTCTGCTATGAGGAAAGGCTGAGAGAATTGGGAATGTTCAGCCTGGGGAAGAGACAGCACTGGGGAGACAATAGAGCCCTTTCCAGAACCTAAAGTGCCTCCAGGAGAGCTGGAGAGAGACTTTGGACAAGGGCCTGGAGTGACAGGATGAGGGGCAATGGCTTCACACTGACAGAAGGTAGATTTTTGTTAGATATTAGGAAGAAATTCTTGGCTGTGAGGGGGGGGAGGCCCTGGCACAGGTTGCCCAGAGAAGCTGTGGCTGCCCCATCCCTGGAAGTGTCCAAGGCCAGGCTGGATGGGACTTGGAGCAATCTGGGATAGTGGAAGGTGTCCCTGCCCATGGTTGAGGTTTGGAACCAGATGATCTTCAAGGTCTTTCCAACTCAAACCATTCCATATGTCTAACTTTGACACTTTAGCAAATCCTACCATACGGGGTTTTCAGGAAGCTGAAGACCTCTGAAAATCCTGGTCCTGCCTACCTGATCCTCTGTTTTGTTCCGTAAATCACACTGTCCCTTCCTGAAAGAACTCTGTGCCTTCTTAACTATTCAGGAAAGTGGTATGACTTCTGAGCCACGGCGGTGTTGCTCTAACTCATCTCCTTTCTGCTCTTCTTACAAGTTGAAGGTGTGTTTCTGGTGGTAGGGTGAGGAGAGGAGGAAGAAGAAGCAATGGTCAAGGAAAGAATGAAAAGTGACATCGTATTATCCTGTCCTGAGACAAAGCCTCTAGAAGTAAATTTGGAGGTTTTCCTCTCATTTTGCATAACTGAGTCATCAAGGCTGGAAAAGACCTCTAAGATCATCAAGTCCAACCATTGCCGCAGCACCACCATGCTCACTAAACCATTATGTTGAATCCTACAGCTTTCCATAATGAAACACTACCAAAATCAGCAACTTTCAGCAGCAAAACCCAGGCAAAAAATGTTTTCTTCCCCACCACCTTTTCTATTACTTCTTCCCTCTGTGCAAGGGGGGGCTTTCGAGCAAATGTCTGTTGGTGTAACTGGCACATATATCGAATCTGCTTAGTCTGGGCTGTTAAGTAAGTTTAATTAATTTACCAAGTTAATGTTCCAATGTTAGCAACAAAGCATCACTGCAATCAGCTGGGTAGCAGGAATTGGAGCCCCTAAATGAGCTCATTTTTTCACAGTTGGAATTAGGGACCAGTTAGCCAGTGGTGTGGTTTTTCCAATTTCTCCACTTGCCCTAGGGGAGTTGCAAGTTATTCATTCCCCATTGCTAAGTGTGAGTAAGATGAGGAGGGGGGGGGAGACAGGAGCAAACCCTACTCCATGTAGGAGTCCATCTTTGATCCTAATGCTGCCGATTCCCTCGCCGTTGTCTGCACTTCTCTTCCTGCCTTGGTCCTAGAACATCATTTGCTCCTATTTGTAATAGTTTGGGGAAGCAGAAAAGCATCACTGAGAGATATTTACTGCATGTATTTTCATCCTGAGCGTGTGCAGATAAAGGGGGGAAAAAAACAAATAAACAATAAAAGAATGGAAACAAAATTACAGAAATTTGCAAAGTTTGACAAATGGTGGCCAGGAGTTGCCACAAGCTAATGGCTTGCAATGATTAATAAGAGTAAAAATAATTGCATTTCATTAAGATTGATGACACCCCATTTAACCTCCCTTCTCGTTTCAGCCCTAAAGTGGAAAGAGATGAAGTTCTCATCTATAATAGCTCCTGTAACATTACCATGGAAACTGAGGCAGAGATGGAGTGTGAGAGAGCTAATCAGCCAATTACTGCCAAGATTACTGAGATATGGAAAAACTGGGGCCAGAACACTCAGGTATAATCAAATCTTTTTTACAGACTGATTCAAACAGCTTAAAATTAAATTTGTAATATTGTGTACATTTAAAGGGGGGCAAGAAAAAAAACAATTTAGGCTGAGCAGCAGCAATATATAATATTAAATGCTTTCCAACTTTGAATAGCAGTTCTAATGCAGCACGGCTGAATTAATGGTTAACTATGGTTAATCATGTATTTTATGAGACATAAATGAGCTCTCCCTTATTTTGTGGGCAATGTATATATTTTTTAATACTTTTTTTTTTTTTTAATATGAATTCAATTCTGTCCTGAAAGTGCTATTTTCTGTAGAGCAGAAATCTTAGCCAAGAGATGCAGAATTTCAGCTCTCTGTTAGAGACTTAGCATTCAGAATTTGTGCAGCTCTGGTTATATTTGGGTTTTGCTTCTTTTTAGCAGCTGAAGGAAAATGGGACAGTCTTCCCAGTGCAATCTGTGGGTGTAGCAAGAAAAAAAAGATATATGCAAAGAGCTGATGACAAAAAACTGTCACTCTAAACTACCATCATTGTAAGGCTCTGTACTGAAAAGTGTTCATTGCAAACCTAAAATGTGCTTTTAGAGTCCTCGTGGTTTTGCAGAGTTTTTTGGGATGTTGAACTGGGTGGGTTGTGACACTTGTAAAAAGAATTTCAGAGGGGCTGGATATTTGGTGAGCAACAAATATCCCTTTGTCACCATCCTTTCTGAAATGAGCAGCTCCCAAGAAGTGGTGGAAACCTACCATGGGCAGTGGGAGGGGGAGTACTTACACATCTGATTTATGCTAAAAAAACAAATGCTGTTTTTTATCTATTAAATTATCACAGAGTTTTTTGAAATACAGTTGAAACTTAGGAAGCTGAAGTTCAGCATCCCTGTTAAAGCCGCCATTGGAATTTTTAACTCTCTCTACAATATTTCCTTTATTTAAGGAATTTAAATTTACTCAGCCACAGTGTTGTTTACTCATCTGCAGTGGTGTGGCAGAGCAATTTTGAGATTCTCTCTCTGATTATTCTATATCTGAGCTATTCTATATGTCGGAGCCTCTGAATACTTGCCCTGCAAATCTACCTTATGTGAATGTTACTATTGCAGCTGATTATCTTAAAATGGAATTGATTTCTTTCATTCTGTTAGGCCTGTCCCTGCTCTGTGAAGGAATGTCACAAGTAGCTTGTTACCTACTAGCGTTTGCTCATCAGCTTTGCTAATTATTGTGCCAGAAACATGCCCAACTAAGGAGAAAAGACAACTCCCCAAAAAATTCCTCGTTAGCAATTGCAGGAGGCCAGCAGAGGGAAGTGTCCAAACATTTCCTTAATGAATCTTTATATTTTCCTTCCCAAATGGGATAAGACCATCTCCACAGCCCCAGAGCCTGGGAGGGAGCATTAGAGGGGCATTGCCTGCTGCTGGCTGTGATCTGAGCAGCTCATCTGCGTTACAGGTCCTGAAGTCTCAACACTGAGATGATCACTGGGGTGTCTTTTGACTCAGAGGAGAGCAGGAATAGGAAGAAGAAGTGAGATTAGTCCCCACTATGGTTTCTTTGCTCAGAGTAGGGAAAACCAAGGAAGTCCTAAATGTCCTGAATGAACAGATTCATTCAGAGCAGGTTGAAAACAGCAGCACTTTAGATCTGGGATTTGCCGCTGCTTAATTAACCCAGCGGGCATTCGGAATCATTTTATCCCTCTTCTCACCCTCTTGGGTGAGCAGAGGTGGATGGGTGGGGAGTTCAGATAAATGGTTTCAATTTTGGTCCTTTTCTAGCTGACAGCATCCTGTTAAGATTTACGACCCGGTGCGCCGTATGCATGCTTCACTGTAGAGGTTTAAATCATGTCATGGGAACTGGCCTTACCTTTCCAGTGGAAAAAATGGTCCCCAGGTTCAGCACTAAGCAGCGAAATGCATTAATAGCACCACGTGCCTTAGGATAATGGTGCTATTAGCAGGCAGCACAACTCTGTGTACAAGTAATGGGGCTGCATCTCTTTATAATAACATCTGGCACTTCTATTGCACGCTCATGCGAGGATCTCGGAGCGTTCCATAAAAAATGGGCACCATCCAGGGCTGTTCCCAGCTACTCAGTGGTTTTTCTGCTTCCTCCTCTGCCAGCTGAAGGCTGCCGGGGCAGGCTGAGAACTCAGCCCAGCTGGGCTGTGTAGGAGGGTTGGGGCAGGGATGGTTGGATGAGGTCACTTGGTGTGTTCAGCCTGGAGAAGAGTGAGGGTAGACCTCACTGCAGGTACAGCTTCATCATGAGGAGAAGAGGAGGGTCAGGCACTGATCTCTGCTCTGTGGGGAGCCAGGGACAGCACCCAAAGGAATGGCCTGAAGTTGTGTCAGAGGAGGTTTGGGTTGGATATTAGGAAAAAGTTCTTCCCCCGGCGGGTGGTTGGGGGCTGAAGAGGCTCCCCTGGATGGTGGGCACAGCATCAAGGCTGACAGACCTCAGGAGCATTTGGATGATCCTCTCAGGCACATGGTGTGACTCTTGGGGATGGTCCTGCGTAGGGCCAGGAGCTGAATTTGATGATCTTTGTGGGCCCCTTCCAACTTGACACATTCTATGATGATGCAGCAGGATTAGCTCCAGGATGGCATTGTAAGTAAAAAGAGGTTAGTGTAGAAAGGATGACAGAGACTTACTTGTCATGTGTGGAATGAATGGGCATTGGGAAGGAGGGAGAACAGCCTTGGTTCAGAGCAGCAAATAAATATATAAAAGAAATGTAGAAGGTTGGTTCTGCAAACTTGAGTCTAAGAGAAAAAAGTGGTCAGGATACCAAGGCAGTGTTTGGACAATGCTCTCAGGCACGTGGAGGGACTCTTGGGGATGGTCCCATGCAGGGCCAGGAGTGGGACTCAGTGGTCCTTGTGGGTCCCTTCCTACCCAGGATATTCTATGATTTTATGATACAAGTTTTAGGGTACAGCAATTTTTTCATCAGTTTTATTAAATGCCTAATAGAACCTGTTCATGTATATCAAAATAATAAGGAAGGTTATAATTAACGGGCTTTGGTAGGTTGATAATGAGGCAAATGTAGACTGTGAATGTGACAAGGTTTGGCAGAAGTCTCCTGGTGGGAGAATGCTGGGCAGAAGCTCCAGAGGTGTTGGGACGGAGCATGGTGGGTGTATGAGAGAGGACGAGTAAGATGGTGACTTCTTCCAGGTTTGTGCTTCTATGATGCTTTCAGTAGCCCTGTTACCAAGAGCTCATGTTCAGCATTAAAGATCTTTGTATTTTGAGTTTCTTTTATTGTCTTAGACAGACAGAAGCTCCAAGTACTAGAGGTTTCTTGTACCTAGATATAAACTCTTCATAGGTGCATTTTTCCCCATTTCCGTAATTCGTCTTTCCCCCAGTAAATGCATATAAAGGTCTGTTTCAATGAAAATTAAGAGCTTAACTCTAGATACCCTAATTTTTGGATGATCTGCATGAGATATGCCTAATTCTGCAGGGAAGAGAGATCTTTTAACTCTGATTTCAGTATAACTTTGCTTGGAAATTGGGCTTGTAGCGATCATCAAAAATTAGAAGGTTGTTTTTTGAAAATGCTGGTTGTCTTCTTCCTGTTGCTCCCTTGAATCAGGCATTTAAATTTGCTGTATAGGTCAAATCCCATAGAAAAAATCTGGGCAGAATCCTGAGGAAAACAACTCCGTTTTCTGGCAGGCGCCACAAAATCCATCACTTGAATTTTGTCCCTTTAAATCTGGTTTCTGAGCTGTTGCTTGATGAATCATAGAATCACTGAGGTTGGAAAAGACCTCCCAGAATATCAGGTCCATTGTTACAGTTTGAACTGGGCTCAGCTCTGAATCTGGAGGACTCCCAAAATTTCGGGGAGTTTCAAGTTGCTCTCTGGAGGTCTGTGAGTTTCATGATGGACTGAATGAAATTTGAATTCAATTTGGACTTTTCCTGAGGTTTGGTCTGTGACCCGCCATTCCCCAGAGAATAGCTTTTATGATTGTCTTTAGAAACTGACTTAAGCTCTTGTCTCACTTTGTTTTTGAAGTATTCTGTACTGTATGACTTAATTAGATAACATGAAGTAAGCAGCAGGCCTCTGCCCCACTGTTGCATTCAGCATCATTAGTGTTTGTAACGTGCTCTGTTATTATCTGAGAAAAGTTGCACAATTATTTTTTGCTGTTTCTATATAATGCAATTTAGCCTACTGAAAAAAGGGGAGAGGGAAATCCAGCACTGATTGTATATCCCACAGGACTTAATTAGCTCACAGCTTCACGATACACTGGATAATGGGAAGATATGAATTAAATAATAAAAGGGGAAAGGGAAGTTGTAACGTTCACTCAGTACCTGTCCACTTCCAGCCTGGCTGCATAATGAGATGTCAGCACCGTGACACTGATGAGACATGCAAAACACACCCATAACACATGTAAAGGATGCTCATGGGAAGGTCTGACCAGACTCGGGTGGCTCTGAACCCATTATGCTTAGTGAGCCTTCAGATTATTATTCCGAATCACTGGACCAGACCTAATCATCATGCAAGGAATGCTGTTTGAGCCGTGTTTCCCTGCTCCAACTCCCCCTCCTCCCCTGGCCCAGATGGGTGATATAATGTTCAGTGGAGGGCAGATGCCACGGATATTAAGTCAGTCGTAGGGAAGCTGAACTGGTATCCTGGTGAATTCTCCACAACCCAACCCTCGAGGGGTCCCTATTAAGGAATAGGAGGCTCATAAAAAATAACTTGCTAGATAAAAATGCCATCCTGGATTATGGCTCTGCCTGGGTGTGCTGTGCTGCCTTGAGTTTGTTTTTAAACAGGGAGTTAAGGGAAGGTCTTGAGACTTAAGGAGTAGCTCAGAGTATTGGGGGTCTGTGAATTCGTAGCTTGGTGATTGATACTGGGATAAGTGCTTTGTTCACTTCTCATAAAAGAAAAAGGAAAAAAAACCCACGTCTTAGACATGTGCATTCACCTAAGAGTTCCTTGCTGTTCAACTTCCACTTAAAGTAACCAGGATTAGCTCTCCAAATCCCTTGGATTCCTCTGCAGATCTTAGCATTGCTCCTTTTTTTCTTTTCTTGCTCTTATCCCCCCACTTACCATCTGTCTGGCTGCCACAGTATTTGGAGGTGAGGAAAAAAATGAAATAGTTTCCATCATGGGAGATATTTGGTCCTTTACAAAGGTGGCAAATCCTCGGCAGCTTTCGGTGGGCTTGGTGCATGAAAAGTTCTCTGAAAGCCCAGAGCACTATGATATCAAACCATAGAATGGTCTGGGTTAGAAGGGACCTTAAAGACCATCTTGTTCCAACCCCTTGCCATGGGCAGAGACACTAGACCAGGTTGATTAAGGCCCCATCCATCCTGACCTTAGACACTTCCAGGAATGGGGCATGGATGAAGATGGACTCACCCTGGTCTGAGTGGGAGCCTGTGAATGAGTCCTGCACCCCGTGCTAGTAGAAGTGAGGTTTGTGCTTTCCTTCCCCTTGGTGGAAGGGAAGAAGCAGTTCCACTTGTCCCGTGTCCTCATGTTGTGGACATGGATGCTAGAGGGTCCTTCAAGGGTAACCTTTCCTTTTCACCTGCCTTGCCGTGGAGCAGAAAAGCTTACAGGGGAAGGGACAGAACAGGTTCCAGCTTGATATGGAATTTGTTTGGAGGGGATTAATAAAACAGCTGCCCTCTTCACTTTAGGGGCAATTATAATACAACGTGGTATTTCATTCCTCTGTATCCTTTTGGGGAGTGCAAAACACCAGAACCCTTTATCTGGCCATAGGGGTCACATCTTGCTGAGGCCTGAGAATAGTATTGTTTCAGTGAGTGTCCTGGAAGAATCAGACTATGGATTCTTGGGCTGTGAGTAGGGTTCTTGGGTCCTTTGGCCAAAAATAGTCGTGTCACACAGAGTGGGACATCAGGAGCAGGACTAGATGAAACTCTTCTATAATACTTTGTATGTGTTTTAATAAATGTGTACTTTTAACAGCCCAGCAAGCCCATCCTTACATCCTCAAATTTCCTGTTGTCTTAGCCTGATATCTTGGTCACAGGAAGAGGTGGGGAATGCAATGAAAACCCACCAAGCTTCACCGAAAAGAAGTGGAGTAGTCCATAAAAAACCCTAATAAAAATAAACCCACCAAGCCAGTGTTGGGATGCAGATGCTATCGGAGCGCAGAGGTACCACTGCAAGGTTGTTAAGATGTAGAGAACCAAGATGGCCTCCCCAGTAACCACAGGCAATGTGAAGAGATAAATGGTTGACCCGAGCCCGTGTCAGCCTAGGATTGATGCCACTATCAGCCCTAGTGCCTTTGCAATGATTTTTTAAAAAATCTCTGATAGAGTGTGTTATCTAGTTACTGGCACGAGGGCAATGGCCTGGAGGCAGCAAGGAGGAGGGGGGAGGAAGAAGGAGAGGAGGAGAGAGAGAGAGGGAGAAAGAAGAAAAGGTCATTCCAGGAGGACAATCTCGGTTGGACTAAATGAGAAAAATAAGGGCCTTGGTCTGGAAGGGGGAGGTAAATAAATAAATAATAGAAAAAAGTGGCTGCTAGATGTGTGAGAAAGGATAAGCAAAATTGCTTCTCTTTCTGTTTTTATTTTTTCCTTTTCTTCCTTATTTTTCTTTTTTTTCCTTTTTTTTTCTTTTTTTTTTTTTTTTTTTTTTTTTTTTAATGGTTTGGGCCTTGGGCTACAGGGGGAAATTTAGGGGATATGCTTGGGGGGGGGTATTTTTTTCCTTTAACTTTTTGTTTCCTGATTTGAGGTTTAACTCTTTCCTCTCCTGCTGTCAGAGGAAAAATGAAGGACTGAACTGTAGCTTTCTTTCTTTCTTTCTCCCCATTGTAAACAGCCTCTTGGTTTGTTTTATTTCAATCCGTCTAGCCTTCTGGTGTCTCCCAGGAGTTTGCTTCCTAAACTGCATGTGACTTCCCAGGCAGCCCTTTTCTATGTCTTCTGCTGCACTTAGAGGTGCACTGGGAGCTATCTCCAGGATGGGATGCCAGTCTCCTGTAACCCACAGCATCTCGAAGCCTTTCCACTCCCATTTAAACACACTCGTGTGAAATCAGAGTTGATTGCATGGTGCACTTTAATGAGAACTCTCTTCCTTCTCTCCCCTCTCTTTATTTCTGCTCCCAACCCTTAAGAGAAACACAGATCTTTCCCTTCCAGCACAAAGGGAAGGCTTGAATTAAGGTCAGGAGGGATTCAGGAAGCCTTTCCAAGGGGCTGCAGGCACATGTTCTCTCCATTTGCTCCCAGGCTCTTGCACAGAGTGTTGCTGCCACTTTTCTGTTTAATTATGACAGAGACTCTAATTGGCTCCTTTGGTGTTAAGGCAGTTTTAGAGGAGTAGGGATTGTCTACGTTTCGAACCATGGCTCTTGTTCTCAGTCTGTGGGCCTCTGTCTCAAAGAACCATAGAATGGTGTGGGTTGGAAGGGACCTTAAAGATCATCTAGATTCTTCCATTAGACCAGGTTGCTCAAAGCCCCATCCAGCCTGGGCCTTTTATCAGTTTTGGGGAGGCACTGGGAGTATTTTCTGCCTGGGACCACACTGAGATGTCCAGCCTTTGGCTGGGGGTGAAGTCGAAGGGAAGCCTCAAGCCTCTTCCATCTGCCCATCTTGAATTCAATTGGAAAAGGACTGAGCAACTTGGAGACACTCTTAGGCCAGACTTGTCCTGCACTGGAGCACGGCTTAACATATCTGATGGTCTTGTCCTTTATGCGGTATGGTGTGGGCTACAGATGTGGCCTTTCAGACACTTTCATTGCTAACGTAGGACTCTACATTACCATGCGAGTTGTGTCTTTGCCTCGGTTCCAAATAGAGCCACACTGTGGGCTTGATGCTCCCCACAGGAGCTTTCTGTGTAGCAGAGGCATTGACTGACCCCCAAACACTCCCCAAATATTTCTGGGGCCCAGCAAAGACTGGGCATGTGGTCACCCTCTGTTGAAAGTTGGGAGATTTTAGTAACGTAGTCTTGGCCAGAGTGGGACCATTGGAGGGGCCCTTGGTGTAGCTGGACCACGGATAGAGATGATGTCTCCCTGCTGTTTAATCTTCCAAAATGCTGAGCCCACGCGTGTTGCCATGTGTCAGGTGCTGTGTGGGCTCTGTGTTCCTGCGAGTCACTCTTAAGTACTAGTGGTTTATTCACAGAGGTTTGTGAAGAACTACTTGAGCCACCAAGTTCTCAGGGACAGTGACTCACTTGGATAAGAACAGGCAAGATATGGGCCAGGACCTCAGGTGGGCTGGTTATCATGGGCCATGGGTTACAGAAGAGCAGGATCTCCTCTTCGTGTCTCTACAAGGTTCCTGTGAGGTTGTAGGATGTGCCTGAACCCAGTGGGATGCCTCTGGTTTTTATGGCATTCGGTGCGAGGTGGGAGCTGGGTTATACCCTGTCTACAGCGATGTAGCTCCAAAGCTCTATGTTGGGCACCTGACCTGTCCTCTAGCCATGAGGGGAGGACCAGATGTCCCATCCAATCCACAGGAAGTGAGAAGAAGCCTTGGATGAAGTGTGTGAGAGGAGGACACAAGTATGTTGTGTTTCTTTAAAAATAAAGTCGATAAATCCTGAAGACAACGAAAGCCTGAAAAGTCTGGTCTTGTAGTAAACCACTGGCAGTGATGGAAAGCTAATTGTCTTGTATCATGATCTCTTCTGTCTATAGAGTTTAGAGTAAGGACAAATAGTATTTGTTGTTTTGGGTTTTTTAAGATTTGATTTTTTTTTTTTTTAATATGGTTTAGTTATTGTTGCTCACAAGGTTTAGCATAGACTAAAAATGTGAGCGGGGTGTACAGTTAGAGGACAAACAAATTGCTGCACTGTTTCAGTTCAGAGAGTGTTTATTAAGATTTTATTTAAATAAAAACACCCTGCAGTAGCAAGAGGGAAAGCCAATACCTTCAAGCACCGGGCCACAAAGAGTCTCCCAGAGGCTTCCTTTTGTCTTTCAGGAAAGGGTTAATTTTATGTGATTGCCAGTAAAAGCAAGCTGTTTTCATGATGAGCCTGTAATAGCCGGGTGATAGACTGACTTTAACAACTGCCTGCTAAATGCTGGGTACCTTCCCCTGATTGGCAGCTCCCTAAGTGGAAGCCCCTGGTGTCCAATCTGTCCTCGTGAATAGCTGCAGAGCAAAGGACTTCATTAAGGGATCGTAAGGCTACCTCATAAAAACCAGCAAATAATTGCACCAGAGATGGGAAGGAGCGGAGGGCACTGAGGGCTCTGCGGTCCCCGTGAAGAAAAGCAGATGTGCCAGGGCAGGGAAGCATCAGGTGAAGTGGGTGCTGTAAACACTTCCCTGCAAACGCTGCGTCTTCTCAATAAAGACCCAGCTTAGCCCATCCATGGCTTTAACAAAATATTCCCAGTTAACTCCATGGGTGGTGGAGGGCTGGGAGCTGTTAGCCCATATTCAGTTAAATTTCAAATGTCAGAGCTCGTTAGTGGTGATTTTAGCCAAAGACAGCTTGTGAGGAGCGGGGTAAATTTGAACTTCCTCAAATAAAATTGAGGAAAGGGATTGCTGTTTTTCTTATTGATTTATTTTCCTGCTTTCACACATCTTCTTAGGGTCTGGGATTCTGAGCAAGGGTCGGGCTCAGCTTCACCCACTTAGGGATTATGGTTCTCCCTCTTTCACACAAACTTTCTTGCTCTTTCATCCTCTAATTCACCTTTATTTGCTGTTTTCTCTCCTGCCTTAACCTGTGTTGGGTGAGTGGAAGATGCAGTTCTTGCTTTCAGTGTAGAAGAAAGCTTTTCCCTGGGCTCACCAGCAAACCCGTGAGGGCAGGCACATCAAGGCAGCCTGGACTGTTCTGTGGTGGGGTTAGGTTACATATTAGGAAGAAATTCTTCCCTTTGAGGGTGGTGAGGCACTGAGGTTACCCACAAAAGCTGTGGCTGCCCCATCCCTGGAAATGTTCAAGGCCGGGCTTGGAGCAGCCTGGAATAGTGGAAGGTGTCCCTGCCCGTGGCAGGGGTGTGGAACGAGATGATCTTTAAGGTCCCTTCCAACCCAACCCACTCTGTGATTCTCTGAAATGAATTGGTTCAGAAGCTGGGCAGTGAGTGTTGCTCTGCAGCGACTTTTTGGAGCCCTCTTGGGGTGGCTCAGGTAATGGAGAATGAGCCACTGGAAGTAAAAACATGGCTTAAAAGTTGTGATTGCCCAAGCAATGCTGCAGAAATGGAGATTTTCCATGTAGAAAGGCCTGCAGATGCTGGTCACTGGCATGACCACAAGCCAGTGGGGTGTTTTTTTTCAGATCTGAAAGAGACAGTTTCTGGGTTGCCAGGTACTTGAGAGACTAGAAGGCAGGTACCATGAGGTCACAATTTTGGGGAAGTTTCTCCAAGTGGCCATAGCTAGGAGGTGGATCAGGCTTTTTGTGTTTGGACCAAGGCACATCCCCCTCCTGCACATACGTCATCATCTGGGTATGTCCACCAGTACAGTGCCAATCTCTTCCCAAAATTAAATCTGCCTTTGGAATGTGATACTGGGCACCCATCTGCATCCTTTAGCACTTGAATGCATTCAGATACTGGGGTAAGGATGTGCCATTAGGAGCCCTTGGGTAAAGGGACCATGGATTTTACACCCTGCCAGTTGATGAAGCGGCAGACAAATGTGTTTGGGAGGGCAGTAGTAAAAGCCACGGAGTGCACATTATTGCAAGGCATCTGCATTCCCAACAAAGATGAGCTGTTACAGCCCTGTGAGACATAGGGATGGCTTTACAGCTCAAACAGCAGCAGTTTGTGCTTTCAGCTCAAAGGCTTCTCAGTTCAGAGTGCAGCGTGTTGGTCGAGTGCTTCTCTCTCACGCCAACCTCTCATCTTGTTGTCTGGTTTGGATGAAGTTTGGGCTAAAACCTCTTGAAATGACAAGAGTGGCTACTGTCTCGTGTATGTGATGCTTTCTCCGGCAGAGGCGTTCTCGTTCAGTACAAAGCACACTAAATTAACTTCAGCTGCCTTCTGACTTCTGTTGCGGCGCTGTCTGCGCCCCCGCTGAAATTGTGTGCCACTGTGGGCTCAAACTGCTGAAAAAAATGAAAATTAAATAGATGAAGCACTGTTCCATTGAGAATCACTTCTATTTTTAGCTATATAAAATAAATGTATTAAAGTGTACATACCTGCTGCAGACATGTTCTCATTTGGAAGGTGTCTCGTGTCAGGAATGTCCTCCCCTGCTTGTGCAGCTCCTGGCACAGTAGGGGCTGAGGCTTCATCTGAGTTTGTCACAATTAAACTGACACCCCTGTCTGCAGGGAAATGGATATTCCTAGTCTTCTGAATGCCACTTAATGCTCAGATTCCCATTAGGAACTGGCAAATTCAGCTCAGAGTGACAGCGCAAAGGTGGCCTTTGCTAAGGCGTGACATCCTCCTAACCCTCATAACCCAGTGTTACCCTATTGCTTATGTGACCTTTTCTGTACGAGTCCCATCTTCACCTTTTTACCTTTGTGGCAGATAAGTGTTTTAGATGATGACAATAAAGATACCACAAAGCCCTTTTATTCTTGGTTGCCCCATCTGGGCTGTGCGTTTGATCCGAACGGCCGGCGTTCCAGTCAGATTGCACTATCAGATGGAGCTGGCTCTATTTCCTGCATTATTCTTCCTGGCTGTACCACATTATGCAATTATGTTTGCATTTAAACCTGAGCACTTACCTGTAATGATGCTGCAGTTCAGTACATGATACATTATGGCAGCAGATAATGCACACAGATAGGCTAAGGCAGCATGTTGTTGATGTGCTAAAACTAAACAGGACATTGAGTTGGAAAGAGGGCTCTGAAAGCTCGCAGATTGGGCTGAGCTGCTTTCAAAAGCTCACATTATTGAAATAACAGCTGTGGCAGGGTGAAACTCCCTACCGGAGGGCCAGGTTCAGGGTTGTCCCCATTGCACAGGTCTGACACCAGCGCTGCTGGTCACTGCCACACACTTCTGCAGGAGCAGGACGGTCTCCGCTGCTGTCGGGAGTCCCAAATCCTGCATCCCTGTAGTACAACACAAGTGAGGGGAAATGATCCTTTCAGTACCTAAAGGAGTCCTACAGAAAGGCTGCAGAGGGCATGGAGTGAGTGGGCAAGGGGGAATGGCTTTAAGCTAAAAGAGGGAAGTTTAGATTAAATGTTAGGAAGAAAATCTTCCCTGTGAGGGTGGTGAGTCTTTGGCACGGGTTACCCAGAGATGTTGTGGACTCCTCTTTCCTGGAGGTGTTCAAGGCCAGGTTGGATGGGTCTTAGAGTAATCTGGAATAGTGGAAGGTGTCCCTGCCCATGGCAGAGGGATTGGAATGAGATGAGCTTTAATGGCCCTTCCAATCTGACCCTTTCCCATTCTGTGATGCACCTCAGGGAACTGACTGTGCCTCTGCTGCTGGCCAAGCCCTTTACACCTCTGTTACAGCTGCTGCTCTCCCTGTGATGGAGGTGCAGCCTTGGGGGACAGATTGTGACCTGCTGGTGGCTTCACCCTGCTGTTAAGAACATCCAGACTCCCACCCTGTTTCCCTGAAGATATCTGGGTTGTTTTCAGTGCTGCTCAGCAGCTGGATGGCAGACCCTGGCTCCAAGTGCTGAGGGTGATGGCTGCAACTAAAGTGTGCCAAGGCAGTTGGAATCACAGAATCATAAAGGTTGGAAAGGATAATTTCTAACCTCTCATCTCCTTAAGACAGATGAAGTGAAGACTTTAGTAACTCCCCAATCCCTGAGTAAGGCTCTGCACTGGAGTAAGGGTACAGAGTGATAACTTGGAATGCTGCTGTCTGTATCAGATCCCACCCCACGCTGATGGTCGTGCCCAGTAACAGCCTCTTCAATGGCCCGGCTGCTTTGGCTGAGGAGATGTGGATGCACTAAGGCAGTATCAGTGTTTATCCTTGGATTGTGTGGTGTTTCTGTCTATCTGCTTTATTTTATGCACAGGATATGACAAGCTGCAGCCTACACACAGTGTTTTCCCTCTTCACAGCACTTCTCAGTCTTTGCCTGGTAAATCACTGCCAACCCCCTCCAAGCCAGGTTTGCAGTGGAGATGGTTTGTTTATTAATTCACTGGTATTCCCTATATTCCCGTGTGAAAGTCAGGGCCTGGATCCCACACCAGTGCTCTGACCTTCTTGGACGATTTAGGTCTCTTACAAAGGGTTCTGAACAACAGAAGGTTCTACATCACCATGAGGCAGAACTCTACACTGAAGGTGGCAGAGCACAGGAACAGCTGCCCAGGGAGGTTGAGGAGTCTCCCTCTCTGGACACATTCAAAACCCATCTGATTGTGCTCCTGTGTCACCTGCTCCAGGTGACCCTGACTTGATAGGGGAGTTGGATTGGGTGATCTCCAGAGGTCCCTGCCAACCCAAACTACTCTGTGATTCTGTTTATCCTCCTGCCTGATCCAAAAAAACCCCATCATCAGCTCTCGCTGACGCTCTTGGGGTGGACCAGCCTCATTCTTCCCACCCCATTTCCTGTGGTGCCCATTCAGAAATCCTTCTTGCTGGCGCATAATCACATGATTTGCTTTCTTTTCCTGCAGGTGGTTGGGAAATTGTTAAGCTAATCTTCGTATTTGCAATATTTGCTCTGAGATTAGTCAGTGTAACTCAAGATCATTCAATTGTGGGACAATATTTGCCCAGTGAGCCTTGCAAAGGCAGACACAGACACAAGGCTTGGTTATCCTGCTTGTGTAAACAACTTGATGTTGCAATTTTCTCATTACCATTAAACTGCTGGTTTTAATTGGTCTCAGAAAACTCCATCCTTTGAGAAATCACTGGTTTAGAGAGATGTGTAAATTATGTGTGCCCTTCAACTGTGCTCTCTCTGGAAAGGGAAAAACCCAGTTGTGTTGTATCTAAACTGAAAGGTCGCACTGAATTCCCCAAACTATTTACACACACAGGATTTTCAGACAAGTTGGGCTTAAAACTCTGCACCAGGATAGTCTCCACTGAAAAACTCCATCTCTGAATATCAGGCCATAAATGAACATTGTGAAGATTCTTGTCAATTGTGAGCTACCATGCAGAAAAACTGCATTTTGTGGAACAGAGCTCTTCATTTCGTCTCCTTCCAGGGCATTTTCCTCAATATTTGAAGCTGAGATTTCTGATTTTAGGATCGATCTCCCAGTGTAACCCTCAAAAGACCCTGAGAAACCCAAGAGGAACATATTGGTACTGATGGGCATGTGGTAAATAGGCAAGGACCTTCCCAGGGGTTTGTTATTGTGGAGTGGATTAATAGTGTTCATATCCCTCTGACACTCGGTATTTTACCTTGAATTTGGGCGAGCTTTGTTGCCTGTGTACAGGAAGATGACTCGTGCCATAGGTGGGATATGCCTCCCTGACAGCAGTGATGTCTTTTCAGTGTCCTCCCTATGAAAGCACCATCAGATCTAACTAATTCTCCACATCCTTAATTAAATACCTCTGGTGCAAAGAGCTTTACCTTCTGTGCCTGGAAATTGCAGTTGATTACTCCCCTGCTGGAAAATTTTTTTTTCTGTTTTTTTTTTCTTTTTTTGGTAGTTGTTTTTCGAATGGTTTTGCTGGTTTTGTTTGGATTTTTTTTTTTTTTNGGTTTTGTTTGGATTTATTTTATTTATTTTTTTTTACAGGAATTAAGCTGTTTCTCATGCCATTGCCCAGTTGCAAATTGGCCCAAGACTGACTTGTGCCATGGGCTCTGACCTCCGAAACTGCCCACTCATTTTTTTTCTGGACTAATCAGCTCGATGAACTATTTACAGTTGGCTTTTGGGTCTTCTCACTGCTTCTGCGGCTGCCCCTGTCTGAGTAATTAATGACACTGTGGCTTGTTTATGGTCTTGAGTTACTAATGCTGTTGGCTGCAAATGCATTTTTACCTCTGGGACGTGCCAGTTTCCTGGTTCCAGTCCCACCTCACCAGCCCAGGTCAATTTTTTGTGTGTAAACAGATTTATCCTGCAATAGTTGGGGAGAGACTGGGGTCATTCATCAGTCCCGTGGAGAACATGCCCAGCCAGATTCTGCCCTTCCTTCTTGTCACTGTGCAACTCAGCAGAAGTCAGAAAGATTCCTGTAGGACAATTAAAATTAAAATAAATAAAAAAAAATAAAAAGAATAAAGAAATTATTACTTTTCCAAGTTAGGGAACAACCAATTGCAATTAAAAATAAAGATATTGGGCAGTGCACCTCATGTCCAGCCGTATGCCCAGCCCTGATCCTGGCTGTATCCCTGTCTGTAGGAGGCATTCATGAAACATCCAATATGTGGCCCTCTTGGGTAGGATAATCCCACCTGCATTTTAAAGTTGGAGTAAAAGGTAAAGAGAAGTTACACAGCAGCGGATAATGCAGATGGTCATAAAAATATCATCTGGTGGTTTTTTGGGTTATGTTCCAGGCTTGTTCTGTCCCAGGCAATCATGCCAAGCATGTTAATTCACAAGGGAAAACAGAGTTTGCTTTCCTGCTCCCTCTGGAAACCTCTAACAGACTCTCAGTGCATGGATAGTGAGAAGCATTCTGCTCATTTCCATCCTTGGTTTATTCATAGCTGCAGTTACTTCCAGTCTTCTTGGGGATAATGTTGTATTTTGGCATAAATTATTAATTTTTTTCATAGTGAGTAGTTCTCTAGATATCTTTGCTCCTTCTGGTTGTTTTTAGAGGTTATTTTTTTGTTGTTTGTTTGGTTTAATGTGTGTAAGGATACTTTCTTAGTGATTTGTGACTCAAGCACAACCACTCCTGCCATTTTTTGAAACATTTATTTCAGAAACAGGAAGAAGATGGTCTTAACTATTTATTTTTGTTGCCCGGTTTGGTTACCAATGTACGTTCCTGTTTTGCCACACTTTTCTTTCAAAGGATTTTCCAGATGGTTCCAAAACCTTGGGGGAGGTTTAGGTTGGATTTTAGGAAAAGGTTCTTCTCTCAGAGGTGGTTGGGCACTGAAGAGGCTCCCCAGGGCAGTGGTCATGGCTGTAGGGCTGCCAGAGCTCCTGAGGTGTTTGGTCAATGCTCTCAGGGACAGGGTGGGATTGTTGGGATGTCTGTGCAGGGCCAGAAGTTGGACTCGAAGATCCTTGTGCGTCCCAACTCGGGATATTTTATGATTCTATTAGCTAGAAATGATAAAGGATGGAAGAGGATTGCTAAGAGGATGGAAGTAGTTTGTCCATTGCAAACGTCTCCAAAGATTCTCCCTTCATTACTTTCTGCTCCCTCGCATCCAACTTGGGAAAGCCTCAGTCAATGGCAAAGTTGCAGCACTGTAGAGATGTGCATGTGGATGAAAGTCCTTTAACGGGTTGCTGAGCACGTTGTAACGTCCACTAGACAGCTTTGGCACTCTGATTTTCAGGGAAACTCAATACAGGCTACTTAAAAATTTGAAGGGGGCTTCTCTGGAATTGGAGCATGAGCCAGAGAAACTCTGCAAAAAATGGTAGCTCAGTCTCTGGCTTGTTTGTTTTTCTGTAGTGGAAATTGGCCTTTTCCGAATGGGAGGGAAATTCCCTGGGTAAAGAAGGGTTCACAGTGTGCTGGTTTGCAGCTCTTTCCTGGTAGGTGTTTGCTGTGCTCCTGTGATGAACATGGTACCCTCTGTCCTGAGACTGCTTGGAGGAGTCTTGAGAACGTCTGCATTATTTATAAGCCTTAAAAATCGTAGAATCGTTTAGGTTGGAAAAGACCTCTGAGGTCACTGAGTGCAACCATTAACCCAGCACTGCCAGCTCTGACACTAAACCACGTTCCTGGGTGCCACATCTACGTGCCTTTTGAACTCTTCCAGGAATGATGATTCCACGACTTCCCTGGGCAGCCTGTTCCTTGATCTGCTTCAGTATAGCTATTTATTGATTTCATAGCACAGCCAGTTAAATTCTACTTATTTCCATGTGGAACTCTAAATCCTTGTATTTCTCTACTAAATAAAGTGTTGCATTGTGCTGTTGGTAGAGAGAATATTTTTATCTTGCTGCTTAGACTTGTTTTTGCACAATGTCAGGTATTTTCTGTTCTCTTAGGGATGACCCCATTCCATCTTGCCCATGAAGCTGCGTATGTATGTCTTTATTCTCTCTGCTAGCAAAATTCTTATTCACTGCCAGGAATGAAAAGATTATTGCAAAATTCCTCATTGTGTTTTGGTTTATGTAGAAAAAAAAAAAAAAAAGGCAGATTTTTTTGCACTGAGTGGTGAAGTGCAGGCAGGACACTGTTCTTACAACAGCAGGATGAGAGAGTGAGTATCCTGCGATTCTTGTCTCAGGGGTGTTGCTTATACAGAGGAAGACCTACCCATGCCAATTGAAATTCTGGAACTTTGTGGTTGTGGTGAGTGTTTTTCAGTTAATTTGGCAGAGGGTTAGAGGTGTGACGGGGGAGAGGCAGGGAATGATGCCAAGAGACAGGTTCAGCTTCTCTGAGCACTGGGCAGCATTTTGCTTGTTAACTCCACTGACTGTAGCAAATAACATGCATTTGCGTCCCTTTCAAGTGTGTGTAGGAGGGAGGAGCCTGCACCAATTTGTCTGGTTTAATTATAGATATTCTACCCACCTTCCTAATTGCTCCTTCATTAAGAAGTAGCTTGTTTCTTTTTTCCCTAGGAGCTAAAAAATAATCAACTTTTGTTTGTTTCTGTAAATATTTTTTTTCCTGCCCTTGAGGAGATAATTATTTCTATTGTTGCATGAAGATGGTGGCCAATACAGGAGGAATAATTAGAGCAGATGGCTGAAAATACTTCCCTTGTAAAAGACATCTAGTGTAATAAAATACCTCCCCTCCTCTTTTGTCTCCTCCAAATACACGCTTTTCTTTCCTTCAGGTGGATGGGAGTTGGGTGAGAGGGCGTAAATCTTTTCCTGATGTATTAAACTGAGGAGCTGTCACGAGTTCACAGCCTGGAAAGTGAGCTCGCCGTATCCATCACTGAAATTAAAGCGTTTCCAAATGTGGTGTGGGGTCCTGGCTCCGTGGCGTGGGGAAATATCCGCTCTACTCCATCACTTGAAATATTAACCTTGTCTCTCCGTGGTGACTGAGGACGGGAACACTTGCTCTGGGTACTTGCTGGTTAAATGGCAATCTGTCAGCACCAAGGCAAGGCTGCCCTCGCGGGTGTCAATCTGGGCTCCGCTTCCAAACCTTTGCTTGTTGGTGTCTGTGCACACCGGGAGGGATGAAAGTTCCTCCCTGTCGGGTCTGGTATGTCTGGGGGAAAGGATAAAACTGCCTGCCAGGGGTGGAGCTGGGAAAAACCTGCTGAGTTCAGGTTTCTCTGTGTGGCAGGGAAACCTCAGCTGGAACCCACAGCCCGCAGACATGGAATTCACAGTGGTTTGGGTTGGAAGGAACCTTAAAGATCATGTCATCCCACTCCCTCAACCATGGGAAGGGACACCTTCCACTAGCCCAGGTTGCTCCAAGCCCCATCCAGCCTGGCCTTGGACACTTCCAGGGATGGGGCAGCCACAGCTTCTCTGGGCAACCTGTGCCAGGGCCTCACAGTAAAGAATTTCTTCCTAATACCTCAGGAAGAAGGGAAAATATTGAGCACAGCAGGATGCAGAGAATGTGTTTAACCACATCACTTGCTATCGGTTTTATTTTAAAATTTCTTTGCTTTGTGGTCAGAGGATAAGGGCTCTTGTCTTGGCGTCTGCGACAGTTGTTGCAGTCCTTTTTCAAGACTGTACTCAAAACAAAACCCACTTAATTAAACAAATTGTAAAGTTACCGCAAAGTGTGATCAAAAGACCTGTACTGTGTATAAACAGGAGCCTCTCAACCCTTTTAAGCCCAAACCCTGCATTTTGGTGTCCTTCCCATTTGTCAATTGTTTGCCAGCCTGTGTGGGAATGCAAGTATATCCCAATTATTTATTCATTTGTTGCAGTGGCTGCTGCTGTTTCTGAGCCCTGGTAGTCACAGGCACAAGCTGAGAAACTGATCCTGGGAGATCGTGTCCCCAAAGGCTGACATGAAGGCAACCCCAGGCTGGCTGACAACAGCAGCAGCTAAAAATCACAAAAGGGAGAGAAATCTGCCTGAAAATGGAAAAAGAAGGTGCAGCAGGGAGGAAGGGGGTAATGTGCTGAATTATAAGAACGTTGTGCGTCTTTCATTGTATGCGATGAAATCGTTATTTTACAGTTACATAATTCATTCATTAATTTGGAGATCTAAGTGGGAAGGAGTTGACACTCCTCTCAAATTAACCTGTGTTATACACAAGCTATGGGCCTGGTACAAAAGGTGTGGGTTTGATATGATGTGTGCATGAAATCATAGAATATTCTGGGTTGGAAGGGACCCACCAGCATTATTAAGTGCCACTCCTGGCTCTGCACAGGACAATCCCCAGAATCTCACCATGTACCTCAGACTGTTGTCCAAACACTTCCTGAACTTCATCAGGCCATGGCCACTTCCTCTGGGAGCCTGTTCTGATACCCAATCACTCTCTAGGTGAAGAACCTTTTCCTAGGAAATGCAATTTAGTGTGGGCATGACACACTCCAAAGGGACATCTAAGCTGGAAAGATATTGCAGGACTCTGCTTATGGAATTTTCAGGTCCAATCCTCGTTCTGCTCCTTCTGCCCAGGAAGAACAACTGGTTCCTTAGGGATTCCCAGTGCTGGTGAATCCCCACCCAGCTGTGGTTTCTGTCCATGTTTGCAGGTTGGGTTCCCTACTGAGTTAGTGTCTTCGGCTGTGTGAAACGTTGCCAGGGTGGCTTTCCTGTGGATGTGTGATGCGAGGACACATCCTGCAAAAGTTTGGGTGATCATTTTAAGTTTTCAGTTCATGTCATACTTGTTTCTTTGGGGAAACAACCAGGAGGGTCTCTTACCTCAATTTAGCTACGCATTTTCATGAAACTTGCGGGACTTCTTTGTGGCCTCGCTCCTCCTGTTAAACCTAGTTGAAATTGCCCATGTTCAAGTGAGAGCTCTGACAGTGACACAGATGGGGCTGCAGAAGTATTATGGTCTCACAAACTCCATTTCCCCCAAATTATCTTTCCAAGGCTACTACACGCTGAAGTCAGAGTGTGAAGCTGCCACCTCACTGCAGCAGCTGCCACCAGCCAGCTCCAGCTGCACCATTCAGGATCTGTTTTATGCCAGCTCCTTTCTCCCATCCTGATTTTCAAGCTCCCTGCCATTTTTTTTTCTGAAGCTGGAAAAAAGCACAGGAGGAAAACGCCCAGTGGCTGATGTGCAGCTTTCCCTGGCTCTGCAGATTCCTGCTGGTTCATTCAACAAGCATGTGTGGGATGGGCACTCAGCCATGATCCTGACACTTGCAGCTGCTGCTGCTCCTCAGTCTGATTGAGAACTATTTAAATTAAACACCAGAGGTCAAATACTGGGTGCAAAACAGGAGACAAAATGGAATAATGGAGTTTTTCTTCTGTGAAATAACTGTGGATGTTCCTGCCTTGCTCAGGTGAAGGCAGAAGGAAAGGTGCGTGATGGAAGATGTTTAAGACATGGCTTTACTGTTCTTTAAGGGTTAATATGGCTGGATCACTGTTTTTTCTTTGGGGTCTTAGGTGAGTTGGTCCATTCCAGTGGTCCTAAGAGTGTGCTCAGACTGCAGGGCAGCAAAGTCCCCCATGTCACCCTTAGCATACAGAGACGGTGGTATTTGGTGTCTGTAGGGTTACTGTGGGCTACAACAAGTCCTATATTGATAACAGGTCAAGAAGACAAGACAGGAAGGAAACCAGAAGGGCCAGATGAGAGTGTAGGTTTCTAGACCTGTGACTGACACCCACCCTGCTTGATGAGGGATATGCAATTTGTTTATGTGCTATTTCATGTTATTTTACCATGGGCTGCTTCAAAAGAACTGGGCATTACCACATTACCGCTCAGCAAAGAAACTGAATAATTCCATTGCAGTTCCTGTGCTTTTCTTTCAGAAAACAGGAAGGGTCATCATGGCCAGGCTTCACCAACGAAGATTTGGGCAGGGCTCTCCCCACGCTCGCTGCAAGCGCGCTGATGGCTAAAGAGGCCGATGCGAGATGGGCAAGTCCATCTGCAGAAGGCACAGCAGAAAGTCTCCATAGGTGGTGTTGGTGAGGCACGGCTCTTTCTGCGTTGTCTTTTCTCCTCCAGACTGATTCTGGGTGCGTTCTCAAAGGAATCAGCAGCATTATGGACGGTGTGTCTCCATGCCTCCCGATTGGAGGCCAGAGTGGACCATTGATGGTAGTCAATATGGCCAAGGCTGAGGTATTGTTTCAGGGAGTCCTTGTAGCTCCTCTTCGGGGCTCCTCTCTTGGAGCCAGTGGCAAGTTCCCCATAGAGCACGATCTTAGGGAGGCGGTGATCCTCCATCCTGGAGACGTGCCCTGCCCAGCGCAGCTGCGTTCTCAGCAGCATGGCCTCAATACTGGTGACTGCTGCCTGTTCAAGGACAGACACGTTGGTCACGTAACCAGCCCAGTGGATGTTTAGGATAGTTAAACAGGAAGAATCACACAGGATTCACGAGGTGCAGACAAACTGTACTGGCAATTCAGGGCAGGTGGCCATTTCACTAACCTTGCACTAGACCAAAACTTCTTCTTTCAAGGATCTTAAGGAGGTGATCTTTCATCCTAAGGAATGGTGTAAGACTGCAAGAGAGGGGTCACCAAATGAAATTTTTTTATGTCTTTCCTCAACGCCTACAGATCTGACTTCCCTCTGCCCCCTTGTACATTCCTCTGCGCTGTGGTAATTTAAAGTGCATTCCTTGAACACACCATCTTTTCCCTCTTGGCACTTATTCTTCAGATTTATTCTCTCCGTGATAATGCAAGGATGGTACAAATGATTATAAACAGCTCTTTGTCTTGCATTATTGGTTGATGTTCATCTGTTTATTTGTATTTAAAAAAAAAGAAAAAAAAAAAAAAGAATACAAACCAGAAATCATTTGAACGATGCACAGACAGGTGGTCCACATGGCAGGGGACTAAGCCAGGTGTCTTATCACTGGAAAACTTGAGGTATGGATTGAGTGGAACAACAGAGATTTTTATGACCTTGATCAACTCATTTCCTCCCCCGATGTAATCATTCTTTGGGTAGTACACTTTCTTCTGAGCACTGTCTTTCTTTAGGTTGATGGTGTAGCAACTGCATCTTAATGGGATAAATGTATCATCTGGATAACAGGGAACCTGATTCATAATATTTGCACATTTTCTGAGTGTCATTCTTCAGATGTTCAATAGGTCTTAGTTTCCTAGATGGTTTTAACCATTTTTTATGCCTTACTCTTGTCAGACTCCTGGAGGGGTCCTGCATTCAGTCCTGCTTTGGGCTCCCAATGTAAGGAGGATGTGGAGCTGCTGGAGAGAGTCCAGAGGAGGCCATGGAGATGCTCCAAGGGCTCTGGAGCCAGGCTGGGAGAGCTGAGGGGGGTTCACCTGGACAAAAGAAGGCTCTGGGTAGACCTGAGAGCCCCTTCCGGTGGCTAAAGGGGCTCCAAGACAGCTGGAGAGGGACTTTGGACAAGAGATGGAGGGACAGGAAAAGTAGGAATGGCTTCCCACTGCCAGAGGGCAGAAGGACAGGGTTAGATGGGATATTAGGAAGAATTTCTTTCCTGTGAGGATGGGGAGGCTCTGGCACAGGTTGCCCAGAGAAGCTGTGGCTGCCCCATCCCTGGAAGTGTCCAAGATCAGGCTGAATGGGACTTGGAGCAACCTGGGCTAGTGGAAGGTGTCCCTGCCCATGTCAGGGAGTTGGAACCAGATGATCTTTAAGGTCCCTTCCAAGCCAAACCATTCAGCGATTACACTGTCATGGATGAGCACTGAGGCTTTTATGCCAGAGTGTGTTGGTAGAACTGAACAGGTACAGGGTCTTCTAAGAGGTGATAGCAGAAATCCAGCAAGAATTTAAACACAGATATTGTATGGAGAGAAGCTTAAATGAAGAATTAGAGTTTTTTATGTTTAGAAAGGGGAAAACATATTTTTTTTTAAAGTCACAATATGAAGAGGAGTTTATTCTTTTTAACTAGTGCAAGGCTTCTATCAACAGCTTCCCAAGTTTTTTGGTGCTAGCAAGAGGAGTCTGGTATGTTCCCTGTGGCCTTGCTTTCCCATTAGGATTAACTGGAGGGTTCTATGTGACTTCAGAGGGTTACTGTGACATCAGAGTGACGTTAAGCCATTTGATAAACCTTCTCTACCAAATGTTCTGACGGATTCCACCATTTACAACTGCATCATGCAGTGTTTTGCTGGTGGCATTGGCAGTGTTTGTGCCAGACAGGAATTTATGGAATATATAGTATCGTGCTGCAGTTGGTTGGATAGGCAGTGTAACCAGGATAAATGAAGCTTTCCATGGACTGTACCCTCCCATGTCCCCTGCTCTGAGATAAAGCCAAGTTTAATTATCTGCTTTTTCAGTGGATCTGTGTATACCCGTGGATACAATCTGCTTCAAAGCACTGTCACTGAAGAGTAATTCACAGTCTCTCTGGAAAGACAGTGGATAAAGATATCTATCCTTTCAGCAGGAATTTCGTCCTAAATCTCTGAAATATATAATAATGTGTTTACATACAATGAAAATGAAACTTGTCCTCTTACACTAAGCAACCTTGGGGAAATTGTACTCTCTGTAGTAGTTATGTACACATGTGAAGGCTTATCTGTACTTCTGCCGTGATGAAGTGGTTCAATCCCTCTGACACCAGAGGTTTAGCTTCCTAGATGCTTTCACTGTGTGTGTGTTAATGCAGTTCCAGGTTTCACACTAGATTGAATCAAGTAAATTCCCTTTGTAGGGAAATCATGGAATGGGCCAGATGTAGAAAATAGCAGCATCTACCCAGGATGGACATCAACCAGTTGTATCATTCATCCTGGGAACCACCACCTATTCCCTGATGGAAATAATTAGAATCATAGAATCCTAGAATGGTTTGAGTTGGAAGGGACTTCATGGATCATCTTGTTCCAACCCCTGCCATGGGCAGGGACACCTTCCCCTAGACCAGGTTGCTGGGGGACAGTGTTATTGGAAATGTTGCATAAAATCTCTGCAGCTCCAGAGCAAGAGCTTTAATGCACATGGTGTGCCCAGTTTGAAAATGGAGTCATTTTGCTTTAGTGTTGAGGTTATTCCTTCCACAGCTGTTTCAGATCAGCACGACCCAGTGAGGACCACAAATATTTCCATGTCTGGTCTCCCCCCTCTGCCTCAGATGAGGTGAGGATGTTCTTGGTAGTTCACATATAAGACCAAATAATATGGATGTCTAAGTCCACACTTGTGCACACGTGTCCATGCAAAAATACTCACACATTCCTCAAGAAATTGGCTAAATAAGACCCTAAGCAACTGGATCTAGTGGAAGGTGTGCCTGCTCATAGCAGGGGGGTTGGAACTAGAGGATCTTGAAGGATCTTTCCAAATCAAACTATTCTGTGGTTCTATGAAGCCTTCACTGCAAAGTGCATGCCCAAAGTTTAGAGGTGAGGAGGAGCCATAGTTTGAAAAACACAGGCATCATTTTACCATTGCTCGTTGTGAGTCAATCTCTTTGCTGTTTTTGAGTTACTGGGTGCTTTATTTGGAACTGATGTACAAGCCATCAAAGCAGAGGCAATAATAACACTGGATAAGCTGAGAAAGCTAGAAAGGTATTTAAAAGGAGGAATGTCTCTCAATGTGTGACACGAGAGCCTTTGAAAAAAAATCCTCTAAAGCAAAATACTGCCCGTCTATCAGGGTGTTTTAATTCTAAATCCTTTAGGCTATTTTTATGACATTGCCAGGAAATAACAGTGCAGTTCTGCTTTTTGGGAGGCAGAGAGAGACATACACCAGGAAACCTGTGGTTGTTCCGCAGCCAGACCTGCAACAAGCCCCTAATTCCCCAGAGCAGAACAAGACCAGGGGCAACCCCTGACTTGTGACGGGCATTTCTGAAGGCCAGAAACCTCTCCAGCCCTAATGTCCCTCTATTCCTTTGCCCTACACAGGATTCCCTCTGGAGCCAGCTTGCCTAGAGCACAGCGGTGGAGATGCCAAAGCCATGCTGGACACCTTGGCGTTGGCATCTCCACCGCCGTGCTCTGCGCAAGTTGGCTTCTTGAAGGGTGGAGATGCCAAAGCCATGCTGGACACCTTGGCATTGGCATCTCCACCGCCGTGCTCTGCGCAAGTTGGCTCCTTGAAGGGTGGAGATGCCAAAGCCATGCTGGACACCTTGGCGTTGGCATCTCCACCGCCGTGCTCTGCGCCAGTTGGCTTCTTGAAGGGTGGGAAGGGGTGAGTTTTGAACTTCCTCTGGATCTTTTTCTTTCCAGCCTGCCCTCCAGTTTTGTGGCCAGTGGGACGAGGACTCCAGCTGGCCTGCTGGCCACCAGCCGCGAGATGGCGATAACGTCACGATAGAAGAAGGCCGGACCCTGCTGTTGAGGACCAGCACCCGCATCCTCAACCTGCTGCATCTCAAAGGTCTGCACAAGGAGGGGTCTGGGGCTTCTCTTCATCCAGGGATGGGAATTCTTAATGCCCGTAATCTCCACTTCCATTCCCCACCTCCAGCATCGGTGGAGGTGCAGGGTCAGTCAGGCTGAGTTTCCTTTCGATACACACGATGGGGATGGGGGAAGCATTTAATTATTCTGTATGCAGAGGTATCGTTTGTTCTGTTTGAGGCATAATGACAATATAAGTAAAAAGGCTTTCCCCCTCCTTTTTCTTACCCCCAGCTACCAAAATTGCTGCTCTCCTGGGCAGCGCTCAGTGATAATGGCACTGCTGACAACAATAATCAGCTCTGTTCTGTTTGGCATCTTTGTTTGGCAGGCGTGTCGCAAACGCCTTTACAAAATTAATGATGTTACAGAATTGCAGGTCACAGCCACCAAATGTAATTAATAATCCAAAATCCTAGAGCACAGCTGGTGGACAGTAAATAACAGTAATGGGGGGGGGAAACACTGGGTTTGCCAGCTTCGTGTACCTGCTCGTAGATCCAGAATAGGTGTGAGACAGGTAGGTCTCTGTGGATGACAAAGTAAGAATTAAAACTGCTTCTAATTCCATGCTAGAAATTTTCCCCTCCAGAAATTAGGCCCTGGTTGGGAAAACTTTTGTGCACTTGCTTGGTATTAAGAGAATGAGCTGTGCTGGTGAAAATGCTTGCTCCAAGTTAAGCCTCTGCTGAAACGGCTCAAAAAGTGAAAATAGGCATTTCTATATGTTTAAGGACCTGGATCTTTGCTGGTAAAAATGATTTCATATTAAAAGGATGATAAAGATATTAGTTTTTCATTGAGATGGTTATGAAAACCATACATTTGACTATTATATTTTAATCTAAATTTGAATGACTGTTTTATAAACCAAAATCTTTCTAAGTTTTTCTCTGTTGTGAGAACATTCCCATAAAAAATCAAAGTTGTTCAGCCTGTGTTCAGAGGTTTTCAAGAATGACTATACCAGACATCATTCTCCCTTAAAAACAAAATTAAAAATCAAGTGAGATTTTGAGATGAGAAAAGATGAAACATTTCGGTACAATTTGCTTCTCCAGCGAAAATCTTAAATCTACGAATTCTTCTTAACCTCATTGTGATCATGACATACAGTGGAGGAGAGAGGTCAGAACCCGAGATTTCTGAGACATTTGGCTGCAAATTTGGATGAGGATTTTGGGGCTCAGTCGCTGACTGTGTGAAGAATTGAGGCACAATATTGCAGTAGAAACCCTTTGAACTTTGGACCTACTCACAGGCACATTTGATCTATGAGTCAGCACTCCTGAAGCTACCAGAGGTCTGATTGAATTTAATGAAGTCTGGAGCAGTATCTTTATGGCTTTGGCTCATCTGACATTCAAATCATTCCTCTCCTTTATTGTGTTTTCCAAGAAGTTTGCTTTATAATGTCAATTCAGTTAGGAAAGCAGCATTAAAATACTCAAGTTGCTATTATTTTCTCCATTGCTGCATGCCCTACATACAAACATTTTAGAAGCAGAAACCTGCACAAGGATTGTTTACCTGAGCTTTGTGAAGTTGCTTGTTACATCCATCCCCCTCGTTTCTCTAGCTGTTTAGGCTTGGTTAGATTTGGAGTCAAGACATGCTGAGATCTTCTCTGAAATGAGGTTGAGATTTATCTTTCCTAGCCTTCTCCATATTAAAGTTGTCCAGCCCAGGGGAGTTGTTTAGACTCCTGTATTGCTAGAAACACACATCACCAAAAACTCGTCCATCTCAGATGTTTATAGACATCTGTTTATAGATGAATCACAGTTAGGGGATCCCCTCAGAGCAGCAACTGCTGGCTCTGTGAGCACATCAGATAATTGACCACTTTCCCCGGGTATCACATGGGCATGACAGTAAAACCCCAACCTGTAGCTGGGTGTAGGTGTGTGCTTTGATTGAAATGTCCCATTCCTATTCTAGCTGGAGAGGGTTTTTTTTAGTGAGACCTGGAGAATGGGATTAAATTGTAGCTCTGCTCCCTTTGGCTTTCATGACTCAGCATCAGACTGTCAGTGAGTTCACAAGCTGCAAATGAAAAGAGCTTTAATGCTACTGATTCCACTGATGCTGTTCTGCCCATCCTTTGGTGCTGTATGTGGCAAACCCAACACATTTACAGACCCATTTAAGGAAATTCTCTTTTAACACACCATGAGGATTTTGAACACTGCCCCTTTGCACATCCTTAGAATGATTTCAACACTGTAGAAACTGTTTAGAGAGTGTTATGTAGAATTTATTTAAAGAAGTATTCCAACAAGGACATCAGCTTTATGTGCAGCCTCAAAGTGACCCTTCTTTGGCTGTATTAACATAAAGCGCAAAAGACATAATGGTTCTGGTAGTGACCAAACTGTCTGGGCAGAAGATCTGGAGTCTAAAACAATAGAAAATAAGGATTAAGCAGCTGGGTTCTGCTCACTGCCTTGGGGGCTCAGGAGTTTCTCCCTCCTCCTCCTCAAAAAGTAGAACATGAACACGTGGTTATCAGCAGTGGAAAGTTTAACAGTCAGACTGTGAAACAGCTCAGACAAGGCTGATTGGGGAAGAGATACAAGATAGACAGACTGTAGATAATTCTGTATGTTCAGCAGATTGCAGTTATTTTTGTAATCCCGACATCACAAGTATGGAAATGTTTATGATAACCCAGGACAGATGGAAATTTCCTTTGCACAGGGCTTGTACTGGGGGAGCTTCTTTGTGTTCGAGGGGTTGATACCTCAGACATGTGTTGTTGCCTTTGTCTGAAATTATAGTGGTCTAGGGAGGTCTGGAGACACATTAAAAATAAGCTGCTTGGTCTTTCAGGAATGACTTGGATATGAATTTTGGGGTGACAGTGCCAGTATTCCCTCATGGGGTTGAAGATCCCCAGCTGGCCAATTGCCTTTGCAATGGCAATTTTGAGATGCCCACTCTTGCTGGCATAAAGGAGAAGATTACTTTGGTCCTTGTACTGGAAAAGACTCAATTTCACTTATAGAATCATTTAGGTTGGAAAAAAGCTCCAAAATCTTCAAATGCAGCCTTTGGTTGAATACCACCTTGTCAACTAAACCATAGCACTGACTAAGTCTGGTCATTCCTTGAACACTTCCAAGGACGGTGAGTTCACCACTTCCCTGGTCCATTCCAATGCTTGACACCCCTTCCAAACACTGGAATGCTGAAGAAATATTGATGTCCTGATGTCCAGCTTGAACCTCCCCTGGGACTGCTTGAGGCCATTTCCTCTTGTCCTGCCACTTGTTGCCTGGGAGAAGAGGCCAAACTCCATCTTTCTACAACCTCCTGTCAGGTAGTTGTGGAGTGGGAGAAGGTGGCCCCTGAGCCTCCTTTTCTTTGGGATAAACAACCCCAGCTCCCTCAGCCTCTCCTCATATGACTGACTCTTCAGACCCTTCCCCAGCTCCATTGCCCCTCTCAGAACACGCTCCAGCATCTCAATGTCTGTCTTGTAGTGAGGAGCCCAGAACTGGACACAGGACTCGAGGAATGGCCCCACTAGTGCCAATGGAGGAGGCACAATCACTTCCCTTGTCACAGCTCTTCCCAACCCCTGTCATTTTATCATTGCTGCATCTTAGCAGTCCTGCTGAAACCAGCATGATGCCAGCTCCCTCTTCCATGGCCAGACTCCAGGCTGAAGTCTTCAGAAAGGTCTGGCCCATCTCACCTGTGTTTTCTCTAAAATTTGTGCACTTGATTTCCAACATCTGAGCCGCTTTTTTTTTTTTTTTTTCTTCAAATCATTAGATCCGAGCTAAAAAAAAAATAGAAAACTGAGAAGCCCCAAAGACACTCTTGGTGTTGTCAATTATTGTCTGATTTTGAACTCGCATCACAAGAGCAATGCTTGTCCACTCACAAAGGGTAGAAGAAATCTGGAGATGAACAGTTTACAAGGACATGGAGTGACAGGAGAAGGGGGAATGGCTTCAAACTGATGAAGGGCAAGGTTAGATTGGATATTAGGGAGCAATTCTTCCCTGTGAAGGTGGTGAGGCCTTGGCACAGGTTGCCCAGAGAAGTTGTTGATGGTTGATCTCTGGAAGTGTTCAAGGCCAGGCTGGACAGGGCTTGGAGCAACCTGGGGTAGTGGAAGGTGTCCCTGCTCATGGGATGAGATGAGCTTTAAGGTCTCATCCAACACAATAATTTTTATGGTTCTATGATTACATGATTCTACGAATATTTTGAATTTCTTTGACTCCATGCTCTGATCATACTGTGGTTAGACTGGGCCCTGTGAGTGGATCTGGGGAGAGGGAAGCACAGATATTGATTTTGTTTGTCTCTTCCTCATCTCTGATGCTATTAGCAAAGAGCATCAAATATTCACTGATACACCTGCTTTGGTAGTTGTCAAATAACTAGTGCTTCAGTCACTGTTGATAAAGATTGGGTTTGAATTCGCTGAAGAAGGAAAAAACTTTTCCCTCTGTTTTCCTGTCTGTGGGATCAACCATTCCTTAAACCCATTTTAAAATGTCAGTAGGTACAACTGGAACCCGCTTGTGTTGCAGTATTTTCTGTGCCACTTAGGTCAACCCATTTGGTTTTCTTTTTTTTTTTTTTCTTTTTTTTTGGCAGTTTCCAGTTCATATTTTCTTTTTTTAATCAGGCAGAGACATTACAATTAAAATACCATAAAAGCAATTCTGGCAGTATTGCAATAAGCATGTTTTTTAATTAAAGGAAGAACGTGGGATATACAAATAGTACCAGCTAATGGGAAATTTCATCCAATGTATTTTTTAATTGAGATTTAAAAGGAAGAAAAGTCAGCCCAATTTCTCTCTGTCACTGTGTGATATTTTCTTACATTGTTACAGTGAGCCTGCAATAATTATTCTCAGAGCTTTAAAATTCTGGCTATTTTTACAGAAGAACAGTGAAAGGCATCAGTTCTTTATTTGTTAGTACATTTTCCTGCAGGAGTTCAGTGTTACCCAGTAGGGTGCAACTGGCAGACGTGGACATTCCTGCAGGAAGGGTTTTAAGGTCCTGGATCTGTAGCAATTGAAGGTGTGCCCAGTGCAAACCCTGCTTCATGTTTGGGTACAGACAGCAGGTTTCTTTTGCCACCGTGTTTCAGGTGGGTTTCCAGCATGTCCATTGGACTCCCAGGGCTCTCCCTTGCCAGTTAAATTGATTTGCTGTAACTTTTGTAGCTCTTGAGGCTCTTCTGGGATGTTGCACAGTGAACAGATCTGTGGAAGATAATCCTGGCCAAGGAACTTAACAGAGCTCTGGCAGAGACCAGGCTGAAACCAGAGGGAGCACCATCTCCTTCCTCTAATCGCTGTCATGGAAGAAAGGGATCGTAGAAGGGTTTGAGTTGGAAGGGACCTAAGAGATCATCTCATTCCAGCCCCTTTTCCTGTACAGGGACACTTCCCACTAGCCCACGTTGCTCCAACCCCCGTCCAACCTGTCTATGGACACTTCCAGGGATGGGGCAGTCACAGCTTCTCTGGGCAACCTGTGCCAGGGCTTCACCGCCCTCACAGTAAAGAACTTCTTCCAAATGTGCACTTGATGTTTGTCTGTCACTTGGGGACATGAAATAACGGCCCAAGGACTTCTTTTTTTCATCACACCTCTATGTGTGGTGCTTAGGCTCACCTGAAAGTTCCTTCATTAGATCCTAGATGATGTCAGAGATGCTCAAAGCCACCTTGGAGCGTCCACACTTCTTCCCCACCAAGTCAGTTCTCCCCTTGCAAATCCATCAAAGGTGTTGCTCAGCATCTCAGAGGCTACCTGAGAGCTGAAAAATAGAAGGACTTCTTCCATGGAGATAGACCTGTGGCAGCATCTTCTGGGCTGCCCATCTGAATTGCCTTTGCCTGCCTCCTGAGTTCTAAGGGAAGGGCTTACAAGGAGCATGTGCCATCTGAACAGATGGTTGTGAGCACAGCAAGCCAAAAAACAAAGGCTTGTCAGGCCTGGGAGACAATTTCTGTCTGAGAGTACTGAAGCAGCTGCTGGTTCCTCTCCCAGGGGCAAATTAAGGCCTCCATCCAAAAAAATCCTGGAAAATACAAGCTTGACTTTTTAGTGTGTTAGTGATGTCCTGGTGGAAATACATGGGCGTTTGAATTCACAGCTGGTTTGGGATCTGTTCCTGTGTGCTGTGAACATGAAGGAACATTCTCAGGGAGGTGGAGAATGAATTTCGGGCTCTTTGTCCAAGCAGCATTAGGGATGGAGCCCAGATAGCAAACTTTTCATCTTCTTCGGCCACGGTCCAGTGTGCAAACAACCTTTATGGCTCACTGGAATGTCATGTGAGCAAGTCAACAGGGTGCAGGTGACAGAGCCATGAAATAATTGTCCTTGTTAAAGCTCATAAAGTCTGTATTCCTCTTCCTGTACACAGGAGAATCTTCGTTGCTTTGGGGTTTTTTTATTATTATTTATGTATTTTTTCCTGCTCAGAGGCAGTACCAGGCACAGCCTTGGAGCTGGAGAATGAGCAATGACTGCAGCCTTCTTGGAGGGGACCAAGCAAAGCTATTCCAGCTCCAGCAGTTGCCTCCTGCTGTTTGCCACTCAGGAATGCTTGCCAGGGATAGGACTCCTGAGCTTGAGCCTGTCTCGCGGGGGACTCTGTGGCTTTGCCATGTGAAACACCAAGAGAGTGGAGCTGGTAAGAGCAAGCTGAAGGCTGTGGGAATTCAGATTATTCGTGGTCATGGAACAGCCAGAGCAGATCTTTCCTGCGCTGTTATGGAAAGGAGCAGCCCAGCTGAGCAGATGAGCTTTCAATTTGCAAATCCCCTTCCATGCAGATGAAGTTTTCTGCTACTTGAAGGTTATATGACACAGTAGTGATAAATAAGGCAATTTAATTGATATTTTTTGACACTTAATTACTAAACAAGAAATGCCTAGTGACTAGCCAGCCCCTTTCTTGTAGCGTGCTTGCTTTGACACTTCATTTGGCTTTACATAAAGAAGTAGAATTAAATCTGAATGTGAAGCAGGGCTAAATATCTCAGTAGAACTAAATCTAAATATGTCACTTTTATCCTAACTCCCTAATGAGTTGTTCATTAGGAAAAATATATGAGCAGGGAATGCAAGATGTGGCCTCAAAAGGTGATAATAGAAAAACTCTCCATGTGGAAGGTGCACTTTGGAATGCAGGCTTTGTTCCCCTTGGAGTTCAGGAAATCTCTGGAGCACTTAAAATCACAACATGAATGAGAAATATCAGCACCACTTTTATGCATTATAAGAACATATATGTTAAAAGGATTTTTTTTTTTTTTAAAGAAGGTTTTTGAGAAAGGATATAAACTGCTATGTCTGAAAGTGTGAATCTTCATGACAGAGGGAAGGAGAAACTTCCCATAGCAGTCTCCCTAACCCTCTACTCCATTGTTAGGTGAGAATTTCTTTTTTTTCTGAGTGCATGATGTAGGCTCTTTCCATGGTAATATTGTGGATATGTGGGCTGTGGCGTTGCATGAGCCAGTCCCGACACCTGAGAAAGTGAAATGTTCATAAACTATCTTCCAAAATCCATTCCTTTTGGTTGTGCCCTCCACCATTTCCCAAGGACTTCCGAAGATAAATGTCTTTTCACAAAACCAGTTGTGCCAATGGCATGATGCTGCTGTAGTTATTCACACAGCAGATTAAGCCCCCACCTCATTATCAGGTTTGTTTTCTTTAATATTAATTTTTTTTTTTTTGTAATTATTTGGTCCGGCTGCTTCTCCCCTCCTGTGGGACAGATGGAGTTGCCTTGGTTTTTTTCTCTTTCTTTTCCTCCTTTCCCCCCCCCCTCCCTTTGCTAAAGACAGATAAAGAGCGACTTCTTTTCTGTGTGTGCAGAGAGGTGGAGGCTAATTGCTGGGTTAATTGAGAAGAATGGTGCTTCTGATGTTCTCACAAAGTATCAAATAGCCTCAACATATTTCTCCCCTCTCTCCGTCACTCCACCTAAAGAGACCCATTGAATTTGCACATTACTGTACCGAAGTGATTATGGGTTTAATTGTATTTATTTTGCTTGGTGGGGAGGCCATCACAACAGTGCTTGATTGATTTTTGTAAAATCACCCTCAAGGTCATGTGTAGGACTTTGCTTTCCTGTGCAGCCATAACAAACAATTTGAGGGTCACAGCCAAAGGCTCAGCTGAGCAATATTCTTACTTTCTGCTTCCAGAGAAGAGGTCAAGTGCAATAAAAGAAGGAAGCATAACTTTTATTTTCTTTTTAAAAAAAAAGGAGAAGACAACCTTGTAAAGCAGCAGCTGTATATTTATTCTGACCCAACAGAAACTACAGAGATACAGAGAGGGTTAGAGGGACAATATGCAATTTGTGGACAGAAGTATTTCTAAGTTTGGCCAGAGTTTGTTTTACACATAGACTTGATAAATGGTTAAGTGAATCCCACCCTATGCATTCTTTTCTTTCTCTGATGCTGCTCTTCTTTTATCCTTGGCAATGGAACTTTTTCACTTTATTTTCTCACGAAAGCCAAGTGCCTTTTGGATTTGTTCAGGGGGAGTTCCAGAAGCTTTGCAAACATCCAGAGCACAAAAGCTTTATGGTGTGACCAGGAGGGCAGCTCATCTACCCATTTCCTATGGTTACACGTTGGGTCTCACTGCTGCTTCTAAGGGAAAGCCAAAGAGTCACATGGGGCAAACCACACAATCATTGAATGGTTTGGGTTGGAAGGCACCTTAAAAACCACCTCGTTCCCATCCCCCTGCCATGGGCAGGGCCATCTTCCACTAGCCCAGGTTAATTCCAAGTCCCATCCAACCTGGCCTTGAACACTTCCAGGGATGGGGCAGCCACAGCTTCTCTGGGCAACCTGTGCCAGGGCCTGCCCATCCTCACAGGGAAGAATTTCTTCCTAAAATTAAGCCTTCTGGTGGCCTTGATCTTGCAATTCCTTGCATCGTTGCCAAGTGTGCTTGGGTTGCCGTTCCATCTAGGAATCCAAGAGAAACCCAACAGCCAGGCAACAACCCTGCCTTGAAGTCCAATCGTTATTATCTCTTAATATCCAAATTAATATCCCCTCCCTGAGGGGAGGAAACCATACCTTCACCTAGGATTAGCATGTCCAAAGAAGGGAGCTGGAGCTCTGTTCTTTGCAAATGGAGCTGGGGAAAGGTCTGGAACACAAGTCTGATGAGGGAGAGCTGGGGGGGCTCAGCCTGGAGAAAAGGAGGTTCAGGGGGGACCTTCTCATTCTCTACAACTCCCTGACAGGAGAGGGGAGCTGGTGGGGGTCAGGCTCTGCTCCCAGGGAACAAGTGATAGAACAAGAAGCAATGGCCCCAAGTTGCATCAAGGGAGGTGTAGATTGGATATTAGGAACTATTTCTTCACTGAAAGGGTGGTCAAGCATTGGAACAGGCTTCCCAGGGCAGTGGTGGAGTCACCATCCCTTGAAGTGTTCCAAAAAAACCTGGATGTGATGCACAGAGACGTGGTTTAGTGGTGACCTTGGCATTGCTGGGTTAATGGTTGGACTCAATTATCTTAGAGGTCTTTTCCAACTTTAATGAGTCTGTGATTTCACCCAGGAAGGGTCAAACTTGCACGCATGGCTCATGGCAGTGTTTCTGCTGCTACTGAGAAGAACATGGTGAGAATATTGTTTGTGTTTGCACTTAGTACAGAACAGCCACCAGCATCCAAGCTTCTCAGGCACCCAGAAATCCACAATTGATATGGAAAATCTAAACAGAGGGAAAAGTCATCCAGGACAACTGACACACATGTAGCCTGTTACTGAGGACCAGGGAGGTTTAAGAGGAAGGGCCACAAAAGGGACGTAGAATCATAGAGGGCTGGGCATGAGTAAGGAGGCAGACAGTGACTTTTAGGAGCTGTTTGAGGGTGAGCTACTGACATGCCAAAGCCACCTTATGCAGAAAAGAGCACAAGAGACAGTGCACAACTGGTGTCAACACCCATCCCAAAAACAGTAACCACTGGTGGTCAAGCTGCTGCTGTTTGGGATGTAACTGTGATTTTGCAATCAAAAGATGGGACAGCTTTGGCTACCAGCCTTCCTGGTGCAGCCGTGCAGCATGGCAGCAATTAAAATACTCATTAAAAACTGTATGGAGAGAAGTGGAAATAGAAATGACTGTATTTCCTTGGGAACAGAGCATGGGAAGTCAATAAAGACCTTAGGGAAGATGTCTTTTTTATGTTAGGAATGAAATAAATCACAGTGGTTTACAGTTCCATTTATAGATTGTGGTGATAAAATTATTAACACTGCTGCTATAAGGCAAAAATATTTAATAAATATTTCTGTTCTCAGTATGGGAAGGAACATGGTGGTAAATTATATCACAAGAGAAAGGTGGACTAGCAGTCCATGATTACTAAATAACATTAATAGGATGAAGACGTTAAATATTATTTCAAGAATATACATACCTAAATCAACAGGTCTGGTCTCATTTAAGATCTTTAAAACTGCTGGTAGAGAATATTTGTGAACCAAAGAATATAATTTAAGAGTCAGTGGGAGATTATAGAGGACTGTAGGAGCTCTGATCTTTATTTGATTTACAGGTAGCTAAAAGGGAAAAATATTGTCTGTCTAGTTTGTTATTAACCAACGGATCAAAAGAGAAACCTGTGAAGTTAGATCTAGGAGATTGTTGAATCCATACATTACTAACCATGGGATTATACTAAATGTCAGGAGAGAAATGTTATGGAAGAAAAGTCAGAAAACTTTTGTTCATTTTCTAAGAAACTTACAATTTTGTTCGATAAAGTTATTTTTGTGAAACATGTGATAGTGTGGTGACTTAGTGAGGGTCACCTGCCATGGTCTCATGACAGCTGGCACACACAGAATGCACTAACTCAGGAAGTGAATTGCTAGTGGGGAACCATTTGCAAGACTATTTTGTTACCACTGCACATCTTTGATGTTCTGAGAGAAAATGGAGAACCATCACTGATCCCACTCGGTGGATGTCATTCAAACCAAATGCAGATTTTACACAGCTGAGAAAAGAGCTGGGCAGGGAGGAATTCAGAATGAAACTTGTGGTTGCATAAAAATGAGGACTTTGAAAGGTAAAGCCAAGATCATAAAAAGGATCAGAAGTCAGTGTGGCCCAAGGGTGTCAAAATCAAGGCAAGGCTGGACAGGGCTTGGAGCAACCTGGGATAGTGGAAGGTGTCCCTGCCCATGGCAGGAGTTTGGTATGAGATGATCTTTAAGTCTGCTTGCAACCCAAACCATTCTATGGTTCTTTGCTCACCTGATCTCCCAGTTTAATGAAGAAGCAAAAGGCTGTAGAATTAATTTTTACTGTGAAAAGCAAGAAGCAGAGTGTGTGGAAGAATAATAAAGGAACCAAAGAATGATGAGATTTCACTTTGCAAACTCAGGAATGCTGGACTGTGTGAGAGGGTGCACAGCTCCATGAGCTGGAGGTTATTCCTTGCAAGGAGAGTCTTAGAAACCTTATCAACCTATCTGATGGAGGGCTGAGATTTGACTTAATCAATAAGTGCCTGTAAGAAAAGCCAGCTGTGTGGGAGATGTCGAGGTCACCATTGAGAACTGCTAACACCAGTAGAAAGTTGGCCATGGTATGAGATGGCAGAGTTATCAGCTACTTCACACAAAGGGAGGGTGACAGAAATCCTTTGTAAACAGGTCTGAGGTTTCCACACTTTTAGGGATTTTCCCTGCTAGCTCCTGGGAAACACAGCTTGGCCTAGGAAGACACATCCCATGTGCAGGGTGATAAGATGTCTGAGAGGCCACTCTCTCCAAATCCGCCGTAAAGACAGAGACAATGTCATTTATGGGAGAGGAAATATGAAAGGAGGTAATGGAATAAACCATCCTGAGGTGACAGGCCAGGATTGCCAGCTCACACATGGCAGGAACAAGGGAGATATTTGACAGAACTGAAAAGCCTGAGTCAAAACACAGTTAGAAATGGCTTTTCACGCACCGTGTACTTAGACCACAGAATTCATTGCTACAAGAAGTCACTGAGACTAAATATCACAAAGACTTGAAGGATCAGTTCTACATTACTGACAAATCTTATCCAGTTATACTAATAGATGGTAAAAGGAAAATGTTGCCAAGGGGATGAAACCTTATGCTTTGAGGCGAAGCTAACCTCTAATTAGGGATTGAAATGAGGTTTTTATGGGATGGGGAGATCAACTCACATCCAGCTTAGAGGGAGACATTTCTTATGCTGTATTTGGAAGCATCTGTTTCTGAACAGCAGCTGGAAGAGTTTGCAGGATTAAATCAACCACTGATCTAAACAAGTTGCCAGTTCTTATGTTCCAAAGCTGGTTTCCCCTCCCTTTCACAAATACTTTGTAATCTAAAAAGTAACATAATACAAATTAAATAGGAATATCCGTTTTCAACATTTAGTGAGTGAGTAGGTTAAAAATGAGATTTTCCAATCACAACTCCCTTGCACTGGAATTGGAGAGGTTTTGATGCCTGCCCAGGCTGACTGGCCTTGCTCAAGTCTAGAAAGGCAGACTGTTGTAGAATCAAAAAATGGACTGAATTAATCAGGTCTGCCAATAGTTGATAAATCCATTGGGAGAAGTACAGGGCAAGGTGAAAATCTGGCAGAATGCAATAGTATTTTAGTCTTAATCTCATAATTTTGTTGCACATCCATTTGTTTACCTACCTCTTACTGTTCCTTTGGCTGTGAAATAATGACTGGCTATATGATCTAAGGTTGTATTTTGTTATTCCCTTGTCTTCAGGTGGCAAACTCTTGTTCATTGGGCCAGAACCTGTGGAACTACATGCTCATTACATCCTGATATCTGATGGAGGAGAGCTCCAGGTGGGATCCCCTGAGGCCCCTTTCAGTCACAAAGCACACATCTATCTCTATGGAAGCATCCATTCTCCACCACTATTTCCATATGGGGTCAAGTTCCTGGCAGTGAGGAATGGGACGCTTTCCATCCATGGTGAGTACATATTTTTCTTTTCAAAAGCACAGATGAACAACAGGAAAAAAAACCTAAGCAAAAAAAAAAAAAAAAAAAAAAAAAAAAAAAAAAAAAAAAAAAAAAAAAAAAAAAAAAAAAAAAAAAAAAAAAAAAAAAAAAAAAAAAAAAAAAAAAAAAAAAAAAAAAAAAAAAAAAAAAAAAAAAAAAAAAAAAAAAAAAAAAAAAAAAAAAAAAAAAAAAAAAAAAAAAAAAAAAAAAAAAAAAAAAAAAAAAAAAAAAAAAAAAAAAAAAAAAAAAAAAAAAAAAAAAAAAAAAAAAAAAAAAAAAAAAAAAAAAAAAAAAAAAAAAAAAAAAAAAAAAAAAAAAAAAAAAAAAAAAAAAAAAAAAAAAAAAAAAAAAAAAAAAAAAAAAAAAAAAAAAAAAAAAAAAAAAAAAAAAAAAAAAAAAAAAAAAAAAAAAAAAAAAAAAAAAAAAAAAAAAAAAAAAAAAAAAAAAAAAAAAAAAAAAAAAAAAAAAAAAAAAAAAAAAAAAAAAAAAAAAAAAAAAAAAAAAAAAAAAAAAAAAAAAAAAAAAAAAAAAAAAAAAAAAAAAAAAAAAAAAAAAAAAAAAAAAGGGAAAAAAGGGTTTAGGAGGAAAAATAAAATGATTAAACAACTTTGGTCACAAACTTAGATTTCTAATTAAACTTAAAGATTTGTCAAAATCTGGATTTGGGGCCAGAACTTCATATCCTTTTATTCACCATCAGACTCCTGTTTCTGCAGTAAGGCATCACTGGCAGTCATTTAGATGCCTAGAAGATGTTTGAATTTGTACATGTCTCTCTACAAATGATTATCTCCACCCTCTGGAAATTGGACCTGGAATTTCTGTTGTGAACTGTGTGGCTTTGATGTGCTGTTAAAATGGGATATCCTTCTCCCCTCCTCCCTCTCCATAACAACTGGGGAGTTTTCTTCTCAAAAAACCCCTTGGGGTTTCCAAGAGAGTGTGCCAGGTAGATCCCATGGTGAGGCCAGTGCCAAGCATGCCACGGTAGCCTGGCACGGCTGGAGTGGGGATGACACTTCTCAAAGCACCAGCAAAGTGGTCCTGGCAGTGTGTTCTCCCATCCTCCATCTCTCCGTGCTGTGCTGGCATCCCAAAGCCAGTGGTCTGTCTCTAGCATTAGGAGCACAGCTGGCGTATCTCTGTCTTCCTGGTGGTCCACATGGCCTCACCTGCTCAGCACAGGTTGTGGTTATAAAGGACAAGTCCAGGCCAGGGCTACACAGCAAAAACTGTGGTGACGCCAAGAATTTCAGTGCCAGGTGACAAGTCCTTTGCTGTAACCACTGGACCTTAGAATCATGGAACAGTCTGGGTTGGAAAGGACCTTAAAACTCATTTCATTCCAATCCTTCCTGCTGTGGGCAGGGACATCTTCCACTAGCCCAGGTTGCTCCAAGCCCCGTCCAACCTGACCTTGGACACTTCCAGGGATGGGGCAGCTACAGATTTTCTAGGCTACCTGTGCCAGGGCCTGCCCACCCTCACAGCCAAGAATTCCTTCTTAATACCTAATCTAACCCTGCCCTCTCACAGTTTGAAGCCATTCAATTTGTCCTATCACTATGTGCCCTGGTCCAAAGTCCCTCTCCAGCTCTCCTTAGGCATTGGAAGTGGCTCTAAGATCTCCCTGGAGTCCTTCTCTTTTCCAGACTGAACACCCCCAGCTCTCCCAGCCTGTCTCCATAGCAGAAGTGCCTCATCTCTCTGATCACCTTGGTGGCCTCCTCTGGACTCACTTCAACAGGTCCACATCCTTCTTATACATTGGCATAGAATAATTTTGAAACAGAGCTTTTTTTTTCTTTTCTGGAAGGCTATGAAATACAGGTATAAAATGGCCATTTCTTGGTTCAGTAGCTTGGATATGGAATTCAGGTCCCAACTCAGAATGAACCAGAACATTAGTGCAATGCATTTATGTCAAGCTCTTAACTACTGGGCTGTTTTTAAAACCTCTGTGTGTCACAGGGGAGAAAAAAATCAAAAAAGAAAAACCTGTCTGAGTGTCTCATCTCCCTTCCTTATGTTCTTGTGTGTCAACCTTCATGTTGGGAGGTGTTGGTACCCTCCAGCAGGGCTTACGCTCTCTGGCCAACAGGCAGCAATGGTGTTGTCTGAGCATCGTTGACACGTGTGGCTCTTGGTCAGAAATTATCTCAGACACTGAGGGGAACAATGTGAGCACAGACTGGGAGGGAGCTGTGCCACTGTGCCACAATCCTGGCAGCTCACAGGAGCCCAGCAAGGTCAGGAGAGGGCAGGTTTGGAGGGAGACCAGTGAATAGATGCTTTTCTGAGGCAGGAGGGTTGAGCAGATGTTGAGGAGGGTGCTCCAGGCAGGGGCAAGGGGGCTGGGTTGGCAGGTGCTCTTGACCACATCATTGAGACATGGCGAAGCAAAATTATTTAGGGCGTTAATAACTTCAGCAAACTGGCTTTGCAGAGTGTTTCTATCCCATTTCCTAGAGGATCTCCGGGTGAAGGGCTATTAGACCATCCAGGCTAAATTTCCTCTCCGTTACTGGCCATTGAGTTTCACACAGTTATCCCAGCCCTGAGTTCAGTAACTCCTGTTACATTAAAGCATGCCTTCAAGAAAGGCTTGGTCTTTGAGGACATCACAGGAAACAGAAGTCAGCTTTTTCCACAGAGACTTGTTCCGGGGGATTAATTTGGTTAATCATCCATTATTTTATTTTTTTTTTCTTTTTAGAGAAAAGTATTGAAGTGTCTGATTTAAATTTGCCCAGTAACAGCTTTTGCTGCTTCACTTTCTATGTCTTCTGCTACTTTAAAATATCCTTCTATTCTTGGTTTGACCCCTGTGAGTCAGGATTTTGTCCTTAAATTGTCAGCACTTTATGCCACAAACATTCACTTCTTCATGCAGTTTTGTTTTCTAGCAGGGTAGGAAAAATCAGCAGCAACTTCTTGCAGCTGCGCCTTCTATGCTGCTTCTCCTTTCCATTTTGACCTGCATCATCACAAACTTGTTGACTCCATCACCCACTATAAACAAACAGGGCAAAAGTACATTTTGCAGTCTTACTTTGGCAATATGATGAAAGGAGGTAAACCCAGATATCCACATCAGAACCTTTAAGTACTTTCTCACTGGCACTTCATACGCTGTACTCAGTGCCTTAATTCCCAGTGATTCTTCATTCCATAGGAAACTAAAAAGTTGAGGTCTGCAACTCAAATACTACCTGGATGAAGGTACGTGGCTTGACCTATTAGTGGAAATATTTCTTGTTTTCAGTTTCTTATCAATTATTGAATTATTGAAATGTTTGGGTTGGAAGGGACCTTAAAGACCAGCTTGTTCCAACCCCTGCCATGGGCAGGGACACCTTCTACTAGCCCAGGTTGCTCCAAGCTCCATCCAACCTGGCCTTGGACACTTCCAGGGATGGGGCAGCCACAGCTCCTCTGGGCAACCTGTGCCAGGGCCTCCTCACCCTCACAGGGAAGAATTTCCTCCTAACATCTCATCAAACCCTGCCCTCTGGCAGTGGGAAGCCATTCCCCCTTGTATTGTCCCTCCATCCCTTGTCCCAAGTCCCTCTCCAGCTCTCTTGGAGCCCATTTGGGCGCTGGAAGGGTCTCTAAGTTCTCCAGGCTGAACATCCCCAACTCTTACTCTATTATTATTCAACCCCCATTCTCAGTCAAAAATTCTTATCAAATTCAACAAATCCAGTCTGGCTATGAAGTCACTTTTGAGCTCTGCACCACACACAGTCCCAGTGCATGGCTGCAATTAAGGCTCATTCAAACCATGTAATCTGCAATTTAACATCGAAGCCTGTTAGAAAACAACACAAAAAGTAGTGTGATCTTTTGCTGGGCTCATATTGCTTGAATGGAAAAAAAAAATCTGCTGTTCTGTCTCCAATTTAGTAGCAGTGTGGGCCGTGGTACAGAACAAATTGTTGAGCATGACAGCCCCTTTCATTTATATATGAGAGAGGCTGACACGCTCAGCAATATGCATTTGTGAGATACATTTATATACAAGAATATATATGTTATCTCAGATCAAAATCATTAAATAAGCAGGTTTCCAAATTCTTAGCTGTCTCGGTGAAGACAGGACCGAGCGCATTTTAATTCCTTTCCTCTCTCAGCCCAGGAACGTTGGGGGATGTTCTGCAGCTCTGGTTGAGTTCAGATTGTTTAGTAAGCGCTGTCAGCTCCTCACTTTGATATGTTAATATGACTAAGGCTTTCCCACAATTCCCTCCTGAGTGGCAGTCCTTTGCTCCGGTGGTTGTAGCAGACTGGGAAATTTCACCGTTGCCTTTGGCTTTAGCCAACTCCCCTGCCAGTCAGAGCGTGCCACCCATAAACTGCCTGTCAATCACACGTCAGGTTTAAAGGGGCTTTCAGCCAGCCAGGGCAACTCGACTTTTTGACAATGTAATTATGGCCCTTGCATCCGCAGTAGGGGCCTGAGCGGGGCTGAGAGAATTTTATTGATTGTTCAGAAGGGAAATTTATCACTGTCTCCAGCTCCATTCGTTCTTTATTCCCCGAGAAACTCTCCTGACAAGCTTCAGGAGGGAAGTTTAGCGTGGTGGCCTTGGCTGTTCTTGCATCTTTGTCCTTCTCAGGGAAATTGGACCAGAGACACCAGTGGATGCTGAGCAGGGGGCAGGGGCTGGGTGCAAAGGCAGAGTAAGTTGAGATGCTGCATCCATAGCTGAGGACAGAACATACTGTCTTTGTGACAGCCCAGTTTTGTGGACTGAGCAGTCTTATTATCATGGAATCACAGAGTGGTTTGGGTTGGAAGGGACCTTAATGACCATCTTGTTCACACCCCTGCCATGGGCAGGGACGCCACCCACTATCCCAGGTTGCTCCAAGCCCATCCAACCTGGCCTTGGACACTTCCAGGGATGGAGCAGCCACAGCCTCTCTGGGCAACCTGTGCCAGGGCCTCTCCACCCTCACAGTAAGGAATTTCTTTCCAATAGCTAAATAATCTAAACATGCCCTCCTTCAGCTTAGACCGCTTCCTCTTGTCCCAGCTTCATGCTCGTGCCTAAAGTCCCACTCCAGCTCTCTTGGAGCCCCTTCAGGTGCTGGAAGGGGCTCTCAGGTCTCCCTGGAGCCTTCTCTTTCCTGGGCTGAACAGCCCCAGCTCAGCCTGTCTTCATAGCAGAAGTATTGTCGCATATGGGAAAATTTTAAAGGCCTTTTCCATTCAGTTCCATTTTTAGCAGTCATGTATAGATGACCCCATGATTCCACTGTGTCCCCTCGAACCAGACCATGCCCGTTCCCAAAAGAAGACCAGCACTTTTGCTGTGTATTGATCTGCAGCTTTGCCTGTGCCAGCACTGTGATGATACAGGGCATGAGCTCTGAGCAGCCTGGTCTAGTGCAAGGTATCCCTGCTCATGACAGGGGGTTGGAACTGGATGACCTTTATTGTCCCTTCAAACCCAAACCATCCTGTGATTCTGTGATTCTATGAGCCTGTTCCGTGCCTTATGATTAATAATGTGTATCTCTCCAACTAGATGGAAGATGCTACACTTTGGATTTAATAATGCACTGCATTCATTTCTCCAGAATGTGAAGGGTATGTGGGAAAGAAAAAAAAAAAATGTCCAGAGAGGTTTGGTTTAATAATATGCCTACTTATGGTCAAGATATTTTAAAACAGGGTTGTTAGTGGTCATTTCAGTCCTCTAAAGTCATGGCTATTCCTGCTGCAAAGAATGTCCCTGCACTTGCAGTAGATGCTGGTTGGAGAAGACAACATAATAGAAGCAATTCTGCACCACTTGTAGCCCAGATTTCTCTTCTACCAAAGCAATATAATACTTTTTCAGGCTTAGCTCAAGAAAAAAGGTATTTATTATCAGTTGAACGAATTATTAATTTTAATCACTTTTAATCAATAATAAAACACATAATATTTGTGAGCTGTGCACTGTGCTCTGCAGAGCCTCGGCATTCCTCCAGAGATCAAACATTTAATCAAATGCCTTTTGCTTTCCCTCCATTAAGCAGCGTTATGTATCTGTGCTGAGTTTGAGATGGAGAGATCATAGGCAACATGAGAGGATTTGTTCTGCTTTACTCACATATTAAAAAGGAAAGCTTCCCAGGGGAAAAAAAAAAGGAAAAAAAAATCTGTATCAGGGGGATTCAAGATAGGGTGCAGAGATCTGTTGGAGAAAAGCTGTGCTTTTTTACTTTGTTGAAGTGCTCTTCTATTCAATAGATTAGGGTTTTTTACCACTACCTGAATGCCCTGATTTGCACATTCCTGTTACAGTGGGAGTTCAGATCCCTTTTTTTCCTTTCAGGAGTCACTTCCATAGTAAGTTTTCCATAGATGCCCTTCTGTGTGGTGGTGGCAGGAGGCTTTTTGCCTTCTGTGACAGTGTTTTTTTCCTTTCAAGACCTTGACTTTAACATGATGCATTAAAGCAGATGGCTCTGGAACAGAAGGCTGAGCTGCCTTGAATCCCCTCGTGTTCACCAGGGGTAAGAAACTGCACTTAGGCACTTCCCATGGAGTAACTAATGTACAATGACTTGTTCCTTCGCTTTCTTATTCACAAATATAAGATGACCATTAGATTTTAAAGACCTAGCAGATGGAGGGAAAAAAAAAGGGAGAGCTAGGTTCAGGGAATTCTGCTGTGTCTTTCACAGTTTGCCCTTCTTTCTAACAGAAATGCATCTATCATCTTTGATTTAAGTTTAAATCAGTTGATTTGTTTGTTGGTGCTGATCTTAATGAGGAAAATATGGGCTGTAAAGGGGACTGAGAGGTGGACAATAATATATATAACATAATAAAGATAAATATAATAAAGCAAAGAAAGATAACAATATAATATCATACAATATAATACAATACATTCTATACACTGGAATATAATAAAATAGCATATATAAATAAACTGTAGCTAATAGTTTGTGTTTCTTGACAGGGTGCAGGTCTGTGGGGTGCTACAAATGCGGACGCATTTTATGGATTAGATAATTGCCTCTTTCAAACTTTTGAATATAACATTGAAATACCCTTTCTAATTCTGGCCAAAACCAAAACCAGGTTATTGGCTGAAGGAAGGGAATAACTAATGACAAAATCAGGGTTAATTTCCATGCCAAAGAGGAGAAAGCCTGCAAAGTTTGGGCTGCCCAGGGAGGTGGTGGAGTCCCCATCCCTCGAGGTGTCCAAGGAATGACTGGATGTGACACCCAGTGCTCTGGGCTGGGTGACAAGGTATGGATTGGCCAAAGGTAGGACTCAACCTTGGAGGTCTTTTCCAACCTAAATGCTTCTGTGATTTTGAGTTTCTGTGAAGTCTGACAAACTGAGAAGCCTGGACCTAGCCAGTGTTCTCACAGGTCTACAGGCTGAGCCAGGCAGGGACCCTCCATTTGGGCTCATCTTCGCTTTGCCCGTGTCCAACTCACCTTCATCACGTTCTGGGGATGCAGGAAACTGTTCTCCTCCTGGAAACAGCCGTGCTGCCCTGCAGACCTGCTCCTGCAGGGTGACATTCCCTGTGTCATCCCACAGCGGTGCAGGAGATGAACTGGCAGTGACGCAGGATAGTAACAGCTGGCTCAGCTCCCTGCGGGCTCCGTGGCTGCCACGCTTGGAGCTCTTTGTTCCTGGGGTCGGGATAAACATCGTTTTCCTGCGTGGTGCCTTTGGCTGGGAGCTCTTTCTAGGTGTGGAGCACGGGCTTTGGTTTATTCAATGCTATTGCAAGAGTCGGGAAAATCTTTCCCCTTGCTCTCGGGACTGATGTGACTTAACAAAGTGACGTGGTGATGTCTGATTAAAGGGAAGGTTTGGAAATGTTTGCATTTATGGGACAGCATGCAGGGAAGGTGCTTTGTCTGCAAGGTCAAGTGTCAGAAAAGTGAAGCAATGAGAGTTTCCATAGACCTGTTTAATCACAACACCCTCCCCATCCTCAGTAAGACCATGGAATCATGGAATGGTTTGGGTTCATCATCACCATGGCCAGGCTTTGCGAACGAAGATTTGGGCAGGGCTCTCCCCACGCTCGCTGCAAGCGCGCTGGTGGCTAAAGAGGCCGATGCAAGATAGGCAAGTCTGGCTGCAAAAGGCACAGCAGAAAGTCTCCATAGGTGGTGTTGGTGAGGCACGGTTCTTCCTGCGTTGTCTTCTCTCCTCCAGACCGATTCTGCGTGCATTCTCAAAGGAATCAGCAGCGTTATGGATGGTGTGTCTCCACGCCTCCCGATTGGAGGCCAGAGTGGACCATTGATGGTAGTCAATATGGCCAAGGCTGAGGTACTGTTTTAGAGAGTCCTTGTAGCTCCTCTTTGGGGCTCCTCTCTTGCGGCAGCCGGTGGCGAGTTCCCCATAGAGCACGATCTTAGGGAGGCGGTGATCCTCCATCCTGGAGACGTGCCCTGCCCAGCGCAGCTGCGTTCTCAGCAGCATGGCCTCAATACTGGTGACTGCTGCCTGTTCAAGGACAGACACATTGGTCACATAACCAGACCAGTGGATGTTCAGGATAGTGCGGAGGCAGCGCTGATGGAAGCGTTCAAGGAGCATCATTTCCTCAGATGGTAAGATTGACCAAGAGATAGACAACAGGTTAGCAAAGGCCTACAGTGCCTTTGGAAGACTCTATAAAAGAGTCTGGCACAATAAACACTTGAAGAAAAGTACCAAGATTAGTGTCTATAAAGCCATTGTGCTGTCCACCCTTTTATATGGGTCTGAATCGTGGGTCATCTACCGCCACCAATGGTTTGGGTTGGAAGGGTCCTTAAAGCTCCTCTCTTTCCAACCCCCTGTTGTGAACAGGGACACCTTCCACCAGACCAGGTTGCTCAGGGTCCCACGCTTCCGGAAAAGGGGCAATGATGTTCCTTGCTTTCTCCAGGATGCTGTTAAAGGTCCTTTAGGTGGAAATCCTTTAGGTGAAAACTGCAGTTTCATGAATAGGAAACATTCAGCAGGACTGGGTCACTTTCAAGGCTATTTCCCAGTGGAGAAAATAAAAGTTATTCAATTTGTCCTCTTGCCCAGATAATGTGAGATATTTTTTTGCTTATTGGGAGAAGCAGAAGGTTTAAGTCTACCATTTTTGTTTTATCTGGAATTTAATAGCATTGTTTTTAATGTTGTATCTGTTTCATATCAACACTTCTACATTAGTGAAATGCGATGATTTTGCAGAATAAAACTCAAATTCCCTAAACCTCCAAAGTGACATCAGTTTAAAAAGGGTGATAGTTCCAAGAGGAATGTCTTTTGCGGAATTTTTATTCCGTGAAAGATGTGTAAGGTTTGGCCTGATTTCAATTTGGAGTGAAATCACATCTGGCTAGTTGTAGGCTTGGATTTCATCCTCTAAATCTGCCTTAAAAGGGGGAAACATCAGCCCTGAAGGTTTTTCTACATTGAGCTGTGTGCTGTCTTGACTAAGGAGGCTTTCTGGAGAAGATTTTCTATTCATTTTTAACTGAAGGAATTTTAATTAATTATTAGTATTGTGGTTTGTTTTATTAACTGAAGCAACAGCAACAAAAAGTCTCTGTCCTGGTCCTAAAAATATATTTAAAAAAACAATAAGTCTTTTCTGAAGCACTGGTTTCCAATGACTGTATTGCCATTTGTCAGTTTGACGTTTGAAAATTTTAGGAATTACCAAGGTAAGTTTGATTAAGAAGTACAGTCTTATTCCCAGAGATGATCATAGACTCACAGAATGGTTTATGTTGGAAAAGACCTTAAAGGTCTAGTTCCTACCCCCTGCCATAGTTGTGAGTCTTTTTTTACTTCCCTTTCTCTTTTTTTTTAATCATAGTTGTAATCCACTGAATTATATTATTAACTTTTCTTCCAAAATTCCTGGGGAGAAATGTAAAAGGCTTGTTTCCTTTTACTTTCTTTTTTTTTTCCTGGGAAATGAAATCTCTTTTTCCCATTTACACTAAAGATTTACAATATAACTGCAACAAAATGACAATTTATCTGCAGTGTAACTTGTACATACCCACATAAATAGATTGTGTGTCTGAGCCCTGAAGTTCTTGTAAATTCTTTGTGTGGTACAAAGGGACCTCATTACCCCAAGTTTAAAGTGCCAATAAACAGTCAAAAGGTGTAAAAGAGCTTTACAGTGTTTGTCAACGCTACAAACAAATTGTGTGTTCACAACTGAGTTAATTAATCTGTGATTAACAGGAGTGAAGATGAGATGCAGCAGGGTCCGGGGTGTCACAGGAGAAGGGTTCAAAGCCTGTTGCCCCATGACAAAAAGAAGAAGGTTTTTTAACTCATTTAAATAATTTTTGGGAGAAAGGCCATGGCAGGTTTAGGTATGGAACTGGTCCTCCTGAAACACATGTAGAGTCTTATTTCTACCAACACTTTCATTCTTTCCAGCTCTTCCTGGCTGGATGTGGCTCCCACTGGTTGCTGCCAGGCTTGGTTAGGTGGTTCCCAGGGTGTCTCAAGTGAGGTCACAACATCTCCTCCAAAAAGTTTTCAGGTCAGGGGCATCTGTTTTCCATCTAAGCAACGTCATCTTGTCATGTAAATTCTTAGACCTGGACCATCCGTAGATTTGAGGTGGATTTCCTGTAACTAAACGTGTGAAAGGCAGGAGTTCCTTTCAGAAGGAAGAGAAGTGAGAGGCTGTGGCTGCTGGAGACAGAGAACAGGCTGAATGTAAAGGGTTGTGCTCAGTTAAAAGGAGAGTTGTTGTGTGAAAAATTATTCCCTGGAGGATGGGTCACTGGTGATAAGAGATAACTGAGATATCAGCAGATAACCCATTGACTATAGGACTTCTCTCCCATTTAATTAGTTTGCAGCTGCCTCTCCTTACCCTGTAGTGATTTTTTTTTCCAAACCCTCTCAGTGTTTCCAACTGTAGCAGCTTCTGCTTTCAAAGCTGGGTGACCAGAGGTACCCATCAAACACCCAGTTTAGATTTTCATTACCCACTGGGCCACCAGTGGCAAAGAAAATGACATTCATGTCCTTTGTGATCAAAGCATTATAAATAATGACCTAATTTGTCTAAACCTACAGCACTCAGTGCAATTCACACTTTGCTCCACCGCAGGCAGACTCTCCTGTAACCCTGGAGAAAAGGCTGCCCTGACACACCCTGCTGAGTTTGCTGAGGGTTGAGACATCTCTCCAAAGGTAAAATTCGTGTCTCCTATTGAACTGAGAATCATGGAATGGTTTGGTTTAGAAGGCACATTAAACACCATCTCAATTCCAACCCCCTGCCATGGGCAGCGACACCTTCCACTAGCCCAGGTTGCTCCAAGCCCCATCCAACCTGGCCTTGGACACTTCCAGGGATGGGGCAGCCACAGCTTCTCTGCCCAACCTGTGCCAGGACCTCCTCGCCCTTGAGTTAAGAATTACTTCCTAATGTCTAATCTAAATCTCACCTCTTTTAGTTTAAAACCATTTCCCTTTGTCCTGTGACTCTCACTGGGACTATCACTAGGATTGGGTGGAACCAGTTAGTGAAGTGACATCCTACATATATTTATAAAAATGTTTTGTGTTATGGGTCTTAAGAAATTATATTTATACTATTGTTCTTCTTCTCTATGTGAAATTTAAAAAAATAAAAAAAGAGTGGAATTGTACACATCAGAATTGCCTTGTTCTTAATAATTTCACCAGATCCATACAAGGCTGCATCTCCATGTCATCTTTCCAAGAGGAAACATAAACCTGGGTCCTGGTGCCAAGGTGTTCCCAATGCTAAATTTGTGATTAATTCATTGGGAATTCATTTTCCAGCCTCTTGCATTTCTGCCCTGCCAGTTGACAACACTGCTCTGCTCTGCTCCACAGTTAAGGGTGTTCTGTCAAGTTATTTAGTAAAATGTTCAATTCTTGCTTTGCCTGCAACAGCCTTTTGAGTCAAAAGGCTCTGCCCTATCCCTTTAATATGAAGTCACTTCTGCTTTAGATCTCAAGATATGTTTCTTTTTCCAACCCGTGCTAAGTTAATTATTAAAAATGAGTTCAATAATTGAGGAGTTACACAGATTCATCTATTTTTCAGCATTTTTGAGTGTTTCTGCTTGCAGTATTTTTTGGGGAAAGAAATAATTTAAATATACCAGAGCTGTTGGTCTTTTAAATCTCTTCCTTCAAACAGGTAATTTATTTACCTGTTGCACAGCCCAATCCCAGTCATTGAAGATTATTTTATGAACTCTGTGCATTTTTTTATGAAATAGTTTGTTTTCAAGGCAAAACAAGAAAGAGGGTTCTGGTCCTCCAAACGGTGGTCCTGCAGAGACAGAAGTTTTGTTGCATTGAACCACCTTTAGCTATTCAATAACTTTCTAGAGAGTCTTTGAAGGAGAGAAACTGGAGAAGACCTGTGGGAGATGAATCACAGAATGGTTCAGGTTGGGAGGGACCACAATGGATCACCTGATCCAACCTCCCTGCTCAAAGAGGGTCATCCCAGAGCACATGGCACTGGATTCTGTCCAGACAGTGGGGGAATATAAATGGGGGAGCCAGGAAATGCATAGATGTGGTGTTTAGGGACGTGGTTAAGTGGTAGAGCTGGCAGTGCTGGGTTAATGGTTGGCCTTGATGGTCTCAGAGGTCTTTTCCAACCTTAATGATTTTATGATTCAGTGGAAGTGGAATCTGCTAAACTTGCTTGTTTGGGGGTTTTTGCTTGTTTGTCTTTTTTTTCCCCTAATGAAAATATACTAAACATATTGGAAAAAGAAAGTAGATTTTGAACATGCTGAGAAATCTCCCACCCCACCCAAATCATCAGGAAAGTGGTAAAAGATGTAGAATGTGGTAAAATTGTGAAATGGTAGACAAGGAGGTGAGCACATTAAGAGGTGGGGAAAAAAAAAAAGGAAAAAGAAAAATAAGAAAAGGGGAAATATTAGAATGCCTGGGATATTTTAGAAGAAAAAATTGAAGAAAATTTTCCTTTTTTTTTTTTCCTTTTTTTTTTTTATATCAGAGCTTGGAAGTGGAAAAAAGCCTGAAACAAGCTTTTCCACTGGAGCCTATTTTGAATGCAGGATGGTGTTTCACACCTCTCAATGACAAGAGTTGTTGCCCAGCAGTGTTGCTGTAGTCTGTGTGTGACAGATGTACTCGACAGGAGTCCGTGGTGTGTCTGGCCCCAGATGCACAGGAACACACATGAACACAGGCACACAAGTCAGGACTGTAAACAAAATGTCCCCAGCTGGAGAAAAATTGGGCACTGCTCAACATGCAGAGGCTGCTGCTTTTATGCCAGTCCTAAAAATCCATGAGAATCACTGAGTGAAAAAAAGGCAAACAAATAAAAATTATAATACTTCTGCTAGTAAAAGAGTGCACATAGGCTGATATGCATTCCTGAGGGGGGTTTTGAGCTGGATAAAGCTGTGTTGAGGATGAGGTCTTGGTGTCTGTGCCCATGAAAGGTGCAAGGTGGGTTTTGGTGATGTCTGCTTGAGAAAATGGTGTAGCCCAATAGAGCAGAACTGTAGAAGGAATGATGTAGGTCCTGTGGATGGAGGGTCCATGCTGTGTGCGTTTTGGGGGCTCCTACAGAGTCATTCTGGTCTGGTTCTGTCAGAGCCTAAAGTGTATTTTATGCATTACAGCTTCTGCGTTCATTCCACAGAATCACAGGGTGGGTCAGGTTGGAAGGGACCACAATGTCTGGTCCAGCCTCCCTGCTCAGACAGGGCCATCCCAGGGCACACGGCACAGGATTGTGTCCAGATGGTTCTGGAGTATCTCCAGTGAGGGAGACTCCACACCCTCTCTGGTCTCTGTTCCAGCAAAGTTATTCCTCATGTTCACGTGAAGCTTCCTGGGCATCAGTTCCTGCCCGTTCCTCTTGTCCCATTGCTGGGCTCCCCCAGCAGAGCCTGGTCCATCCTCTGCCCCCTCCCTGCAGACACTGACAGACACCGGTGAGTCCCCTCTCAGTGTCTCTTCTCCAGGCTGAGCAGACCCAGCTCCCTCCTTGTAAGAGAGATACTCCAGTCCCTTCATCATCTTGGTTTCCGTCTGCTGGACCTTCTCCAGGAGCTGTGTCTCTTTTGCCCTGCATAGCCCAGAATTGGGTACAGCACTCCAGATGGATCTCACCAGGGCTGAGCAGAGGGAGACGTGTTTGATGCCTTCCAAAGCAGTTCATGATATGAACTGAAGCACGTTGAGAAAAGGATGTCTGGAAGAATTTCTTTGAGAAATTTCAGGCTTGATTTAAGAAAAATGAAAATGCAATAAACCAGAAGTATGTCAGGTAGCTTTAGATGCTCCTCGTTGACACACAGAAGAGGTGCTGAAATATACTTCAAGGTTATAGAATATAAAGATTTGATTCTTCCTTCTCTGGTTCTGCTGTGAATTTATGAACTTGGGGACACAACTTCTGACTTCCACCTTCATTAAACAGAGAACTGGGACAATGAAGTATAAGCAATGAGGGTGCTATAGCATGAGGAGCATGCAAGTAAGTGAAACAAGATATGGAGAGAGAGAAGTTTGCTTAAAATAATTTGAAAATGATTTATTGGATGCAACCTCTACCCTCAGTGATTTCTGGTGTTATTACTTTTCTACAGTACAACCAGGGAGGACAGTAACTTGCTGTGGGCTAAAGGTAAATTATGATCTATTGCAAGGGAGGGAAGGAAAAGTACAGTAATAGTGGGTGTGCGAGGAACATACTCTGCCCTCGTGGTGCTCAGTGTGTTGGATCTCACTGGACCCATCTGTTCCAAAGTCTGCAAGGGAAAAAGAAACCTCAGGAGTTACAGCAAACTTCATGAAAAAGGGAGGGTTAAAGTGCAAGATTTTTCATTGCTGGCGCTTGTTGTACATAGACTTCATAGAATCTTTGAATTATTGAATGGTTTTGGTTGTAAGAAACCTTAAAGTCCATCTTGTTCCAACCCACTTCCATGGGCAGGGACACCTTCCACTAGATTAGGTAGTTCAGAGTTCCACCCAACCTGGCCTTGAAACAAGAGCATGTTGCTCCTGGGTTTTTTTGGAGGGGGGTTTAAAGTTGATTGAACTTGCTTGTTAATTCTTTTTTTTTTAATTTTTTTTTTCTTATTCTTTTCAGGATGGATGCCTAAAGTGGTTTTCACACGCCTGAAATCATCAGCTCATGCTAATGACACACGATTAATGCTCCAGGAACCTGTTGACTGGGAACCTGGTGAGGAAATCCTGGTGGGAAGGACAGGCCTTGGAGATGCACAGCAGCAGGAAGAAGCAGCTATTATAGAGTCTGTGAACAACACAGAGCTGCACCTTAGGTCACCACTCAGGTATCCTTTCAAGAGCCAAGGGGTTTTTTTTACAGCAGAGAGCTAAACAAGGAGAAAATTTGATCAAAGTCAGGATTTGCTGTTTCCTGTGGGACATAATAACTATATAAATCCCTTTAACAAAGGTGGTCAGAGATATTTCAGTTCCTCACTCCCCCTAAAGCCAGTGGAAGTTCAGTGCTGAATGTTTCTGACTATGTTTAAGTCCTGTATCATTCCCATGAACTCAGAGAAGCTTTGAAGCAGAAAACACGGCTGGCCAGTCCAGGCCAGTGGCCTCAGTATAGGGATGACAGAGAGATTTCCTGCATTGTTAATTTCTTGAGAAAGTGCACTTTTTTCACAGAAAGTTTCTGACTTCTGAAAAAAGAAAAAAAATCCCCCTTCTTGACTGATTTGCTTATGTCAACTGATTTTTGTCACTTTGGAAATACTGCTTCCATATTTCCAGGGCATGGCTATTTTCACTGCCTTACGTTCTCTTCATCTTCTGTGCGTGGAGGTCTTGGACAAACTGTACTTCTTATCATCTCCAGTGTTCAATCAAATGTGTTGTCTGTTTAGGAGGCAACCCAGCTCCAGTGCCCAGGAAGATGAATGGTTTCATTTTCAGAAATAATTGGGGCTTGAGGAAGAAAGTACTGATGATTTTCACCCAAATGTGTCTTGGGAAGAGAATTCAAAGGCTGAAATATTTTGTTGTGAATATCATAGAATCACAGAACGTCCTGAGTTGGAAGGGACACACAAGGATCACTGAGTCCAACTCCTGGCCCTGCACAGGACAACCCCAAGAGCCCCACGATGTGCCTGAGAGCATTGTCCAAACACTCCTTGAACTCTGGCAGATTTGAGGCAGAGCCCCCTGCCCTGGGGACCCTGTTCCAGTGCCTGACCACCCTCTGGGGAAAGAACCGTTCCCTAATAATATATTAATATATTGTATGGATAATCTAAGGAAAGCCTGTGAGCTTGAGAGATAAATAGATGAAAACAAACATCAGACAGGGAAAAATCTATTTAGGCCATATGCAGAGACACACGGGATGTCCACAGTGAGAAAAGGACTGAAACCGCCTCTGAATTTGGGCTGTTGAGGTTATAAAGATACATAACAATAATTCATAAACATAATTCTTGCCATCTGGCAGGTGCAGGTGATTTTGTGGGTTTTTTTGTGTCTTTCCTTAGGTACTCCCACAGTGTTGGAGAGGGATGGGGGAATGGCCAAGGTAAGCCTTTGAGCGCCGTGGTGGCACTGATCAGCAGAAGGGTTGTTGTTCAAGGAAATGTCACGCTGGAGAGGATGTCCCACCTCAGAGAGTGTGTAAAAGCAGGTGTGACAGGAGGTGAGGAGGCCTTTTTTTCACAGGAATGTACTGAGGAGGAACAGCGCTGCATTAAAATCCCATTGTGGCATCCCTGTGTGTTAGAACTCTTTCTTCACAGGATAACTTTGAGACACACCAATGCCAGGGAAGCGAGTTTGTCTTTCCAAACATTGTTTGACATTGAAATGTGAAGTCTTGGGAGTTGAACTGCACTTCATTGTAATATCTCAGATGTATTATTTTCACATTGTTGTTTCAAGCCATCCTGGGAAAGACCCTTTAGTTTTGCCTGAGCCTAAGGGTGTAGAAAAGAAAGTATCTTCTGAAAACATGTTTCAGTGTACATAATATATTAAATTTTTAATTGTGTTTACTATTTAGTCACTTTAAGAAGAAGGAAAAAACAAAACAGCCCAATGCTGTTTGTACTCTTTAGTGTAAAATATTGAGACGTTGTTTAGCGTTTTGGGATGCCAAGCAAAAAAATAACAGGTGATGCACATCGTAAGTATCACTGGTGAAAAAATGCTAAATATCTCAGTTCTCCTTTGGTTTTACCTGTATGAAACACCATGAAGTTTGACAGGTGGCTTCCTGATTTACACCATCTATTGAGGATGCAGAATCTGCCACAGCGATTATAATTTGAGGAGACTTAGGTTATCTGGCAACCCAGGTGTAAGGTTTCCTTTAAAAATAAAGTGCCTTGGGCTTTCAGACTGTGACACAAGACTTCATTTGATATCCAGCAGCCAACTGCTTATATTACTCATGGATTCATGGTCCATTTTCTGTGGAACTCATAAATGCAGTCTCTGAAATGTGCTAACCGTTTGAGGTTTTTATTTGAGTTAAAGGATAGGAGGATTTCTCAGAGGACTTACCAGAAGATGAGTGAGTAGTGGGAGTTTTTTTTTGTAGTTAATTTGCCTTCTTTAAAAGGAAAATGAGCATTACTGAACACAGTAAGGCAGTGCCAGAATTTGAGGTCCCCTCTGCACCTCCATTGAACAAGCCCAAGTAACACATTCATAGCCTGATTCTCTTCCTACCAAAATATCCCAAGCACAGACCCATAGAAGGGTGTCTTTCAGGAATTTTACCCAGCCTTATGATTTACTTTCATTGTAAAATCATGGAATCACAGAATGGCTGGAGTGGGGAAGGGAAATTAAAGATCAGCTACTTCCAACCGCCCTGCCATGGACAGGGACACCTTCCACTAGCCCAGGTTGCTCCAAGCCCCGTCCAACCTGCCCTGGGACACTTCCAGAAATGTTTGCCTGTGGGTCCTTGTCTTTGGGCCCATGTTTAAGATCCCTGCTGGAGGTGGAGTCTCACTGGGTCAGTGTGGTGGGTTTCATGACGTTGTTTGGGGCACTCTGCACATCCCGTCGTCACCATGGAGAAGAGGCACTCACAGCTCCCACCTGGTTGTATTTTAGGTGGCTCCAGGTGTCTGTACAAGAGAAGTGAGAGGCAGCTGGGGGCCCGGGACCTGGGGGCCATCGTGGTTGTGGAGGCTTTCCAGGGAGAGGCGAGTCGGCTCCAGTTGGAGGGCGTCCAATTCCGCCACGTTGGCCAAACATTTCGGCATCACTGCAGTGCCCTGACTGTTACTGGCAACACGCGTATGGCTGGTGAGTTGGCTGCACTGGAGGTGGGCTCCAATGATTTCAGATGTCTACCTTCTCCTACCCAAAGCAGGGGCAGATGCCTCAACAACTGCTCAGTTTTTGGGTCAGTGGACAAACTGGATTGCTAATTATGTAAAAAAAAAACCCTCACCTGTAGTCTGAACCCCAGTTATTGAGTTGTTTCAGCTGTTTCAGTTCCTTTGTAACTCTTCTTCCTCTTAAAATAATATTTTTTTTTTAATGCTACATTGCTGTGCTGGTGTTGTGCTTCTAGTTCTGGAAATGAACTCACTGATGCACTGCGAGGGAACCCAAAGGTGGCTCAGGGCTGTCTGCTGGGAGGGGCCAAAATTTAATCTTATCACACAGAGGTTAAGGAGCATATTTAAGTTCATTTGACCTTGTCACTGGTGAGTGCCAGATTCATCTCTGTGGAAGTGGCAGCGATGGCTCTGAAGACTGGTGGTGACAGGAGCAAATTAGGTGGGCTCAATGAATATTTTAAGGGTGCTGGATGGCACTTTCCCCTCCAGCTAAGCCACACTCGTGCCTTTCATTGAACCATAGAATGGTTTGGGTTGGAAGGGACCATAAAGATTGTCTAATTCCAACCTCTCTGCCATGAGCAAGGACACCTATTTCCTATGCTGTCTTCAGCACTCAGTGGGCATCTAGGCTTCCTGGTGGCAGAATACAGAACTGACCATGATCCAGATGGTGAGCAGATCACCACGCCTGGCTAGAGACGAGGCACAAGGTACCTGCCCTGTCCTCACTGCCTTTCTGAAATGTTCCTCCTCTCCTTCAATCCCACTTCAATCATCCGACTACCTGAGCTCATTATTTACTCCCCTCTTGGGATCTTACCCTGTCCTTTCCCTTGATCTCCTCCTTCTTCCTCACAGTAGTGGGGCCACATCCCATTTCAGTGTTCAGGACCTCTTTTCCCCCCTGTTCCCTCCTCATCAATGCCCATCTGTGGGCAAAGATCTGCCAGCTGAGTGAGGGTGGGCAGTTGCAACTGTCCAGTCCCACGGGACCCAAAGATTTATTGCACAGCCCCAAAGCATGAGGAGCTAACATAAAACTCACGCAACCTTCAAGCTGCAGAGTGATTTTTGCTCACATGCCTCCTTTCTTTTCAGGCTCTTACATCCGTGGCTGTTGTGTTTTGGACACCTTTGGCCAAGGGCTCCGTCTGAGTGGGATCTCAAACCTCAGTGTGGACAGCAATGTTTTCTATAACATTTCAGGCCATGGGCTTGTACTGGGTAAGTGAAGCAGGAAAGTATCTACTCAACATGTGCTGATTCCCATTTGCATGAAAATGCCTTTGGAGGAAAGAACGCGGATCCTTAACGGCACTCTGAGAACTTTAATCACATCTTCTGCATTTTCTGGTGTCAGTGAATTGGGAATAAAGCTCCCACAGTTCCACAAACAACTCCTGGAAGCTCCTTCCATTTGACCATATGCTCAGTTTCTTCAGGTCAGTTTTGCCTTGATCTGTATCCCTTGTTTTTAAGTGAATGAGGAGAAGTAGATTTTTTTTTTTTGGGGGGGGGATTGATTAATCCCTCTTTGGAAGAGTGCCATTATGCAATATTTAAGACCTCACTTTAGCGAAACGTTTAAGAGCATACTTACCTTTAACTTCACTCATTTGACATCAAAGATAATGGAGTGAAAGCATATGTTAAAAGTTAAGCAGAGGATTTAGCACTTAAATAAACTGGAGCTTGGAGCAACAAAAATGTTAAACAACAAAATATTTCTCCTAACTAACCATCAGGAGACTGACTTGCAGCATCTTCTGCTGGGATCTCATGTTGCCTCAATACCTATAGATACAGCTCGATTTTCATTTTACGTAAGAGATGTGATAAAAAAATGACCAATTTTAAGATAAACGGAGGGGAAGAGAAAAGCCTTTAGTCCTGATCCTGCAGTTTCTTCCACACAGCAGGGCCCTATGGTAGGTGCTGTGTATAAACATAATGAGAAGTCATAGATCACAATTTAAACAGAGCAGACCATAAACTGAGGGCGCTTCTACACATCTTGCAGATGGAGAGAACAAGCTCAGAGAGATGCCCAGGGTGATGTACAGAATCCTTGCAGCCATGGGGAAGCAGAGCAAGACCTCCAACCTGCTGGCATCCCTTGGCTCACTCATGCTGGGACATGTGCTGGAATTAAACGAGCTGAAGTTTCAGGCTGAATATACCTTATCCCCAAGATGTCTTTAGTGGCTTCACTGTCAGTGGGTCCGAAGTGTCTGATGGATAAATTTATGTATCATTTTGTTGCCTGTGAAGGAATATTTATTATAACTGGCTCTTTACAGCTCCAGAACTGGACTCCCTCAGTGATTTCATCCAAAACCTTTCTTTTCAGGGGGTTTGCAAGACAGTCATAAAAAGTCGCTCAGGGCTTAAAATTATTAACACACCAGCTCTCAGCTTGAAAGCCAAAACCTTTTATGTCACCTCAAAAAATCTGTATGGCTGTCAAAAGGACTGCTTTAGAATCCTGTTCATGCTCTGGCAGTCCTGTAGGAAATACAGCCTGGAAAGGAAATATTTCCTAAATGGATCCTGTTCCAAAAAGTCCAGAAAGATTCAAAAGACTGAGGGAAGGCTAAGAGTAATTACTGCCATCCCCAGAACCAAAGGATATAGGTTTTCCTGTGAAGTGGCTTATTTTAGGGGTAGTAATCACTGGGGAAGGGATCTGTGTTTGGACTAGAACTTGAGTAGATATAGGTGAAGATAATAGGTCATCTTTGAAGGAAAACTAAATAGATGTAATTTGCTCCCAGTGGGCCAAAAGGAGATGTTCCACTTTATATTCTTATTCCAACAGACCAGAGCAGAGGGACATATGCTGATCAGAGAATCACAGTACCATTAAGGTTGGAGAAGACCTTTAAGACCATTGAGGACCAGCATTATCTCAGCACTGCCAAGGGCACCACTAAACCATGTTCCCAAGTGCCACATATACCCGTTCCTTGAACACTTCTAGGGATAGTGACTTCCCCACTTCCCTGGGCAGCCTGTTCCAATGCCCGACCATCCATTCAGTGAAGGAATTGTTCCTAATGTCCAATCTAAACCTCCCCTCGTGCAACTTGAGGCTGCTTCCTCTTATCCCATTGATGTGTCCTGTGATTCTGTGATTCTGTCCTTATTTGGACTTCACTTGTATGGGACTGTCCACTTTTTGCTGTTGGGTGGCCCATTTCTTTAAGGTGCCCTTCAAAAAGATACTTCTTTTGTTTTCTTCTTCCAACTTCAATACTGTTACTAGATTTGAGGCAGCCCACAAGTCTGAGTTGTCTGATCAATTGCTTGATTGATTTTTCCCTGTTTCTTCTTATACTCCATTGCTTGGGGGGCAATGCCCCACTTTTGTGCAGAGTTGCACCAGGTGTTTCTAAACCTGTTTAGAAATTTTCTTACATATAATAGGGCAGTGAATGGAGACACAGGAGATAGAGAAGACTTTGAGTTCTAGTAATGCCAGGAGCATGCCTGGGAGTAGGTGAGCCCCTTTCCCACTCTGAATCTCTCTTTTCCCAACTGTAAATCTGCTTTGTAACACGTATTGTATTTATTTTCAGCATAAGCTTGGAATAGAGTAGGTACGGCTGGTGGTATGTTGACATACAACACCTATCACATGTAAATATATGTGAATATGAGACCTGGGCTTGTGTGTATTCAAATGCAGAACCATGATACTGGAGGGTTCCCAGCTATAGGTGCATTTATGTTTGGGGTTTTTTGTTTGTATGTTTGTTTTTTAAACTTTTTAATATTTTTTTTTTCCTTTTCTTCTTTTTTTTTTTTTTCTTTTAAAGGTGGGGGACTGGAAGAGGGGAACAGAGTCAGTAATAACATATTGATTGGCCTTTCTGGAACTGATGGTTTATCCAACATTGAGACACTGTCACCAGCAGGGATCTACATCAGGGCTCCTGCCAACCACATCAAGGTAAGAAGTTCAGGTATAAGACAAAACATTTCCCTTCCAATCAAAGATATGCAGAATGAGACAGAGCTTCATTTATCTGGGAGATCATATACACAATATTTGCCTCTTGGCTGAGCTGTCAAACTTGTGCTTCTGATGGGATATGGAAACAAGTGCATATTACAAAGTAAATTACATTCATGGGCAAATTTATCACTGCAAGTTTGGCTGCATTTGCATGGAGTGAAATATTACAGTGAGATAATTCATCCTGAGGAACTTTACAGCGTTGTTTTATTTTCTAATACTCACAGATTCTGAAAATTTGGAAAAAAAGTTTAGGCTCAGCTTCTCTAGAATTGTTTCCTATTTCTGCCATTATTGACAAAAAAAAAAAAAAATCTCCATTTTAATTGACTGATAACAAACAGACTAAAATTCAGTGATATAAAATGCACATCTCCCTGGATTTAAAATTACATTGTAAATACATTTGCATTCCAGGGTGAGGAGAATGTATTCCCTGTCCTATGAAAATGACATTGATTTTTAAAGAAATGAAGCTTCTTTATTCAAAATGGTAGTAAAATACTGAACTTTTAAAGAGCTAACAGAGTAACAGCCCTCACATCAAAAAGTCGAGCTCAGTAAAAATCTTTTTATTCGTTAATTCTCTGATGCTTTCTCTTAGTTCACGGTTTATTTTGGTTTTGCATTTCAGAATAAAGAGTCACTTTTAAGCGTTTCATGGGAAAAAAATATGATTTTCAGCAACTTCAAACCACTTTTCCATCCTAACCACTTTAAGCCTGGCATTTCATTGAAAGTGACCTTTCTTACTACACTTTCAGTGGTGACAAATGTATATTTTCATTTAAAAAACAATCCTAACCCCTTCCCTTGTTAACCCCCAGCAACCAAACCAATTACTAAGTGTATGTGGAGACCTGATCACCCCCTGGGCTTCTGCTCCACGGGGAAAGATTTGCACCTAAATTTGAAGGTGAAAAAGAGCCCAACACATTTCCTATGTTATTATGAAGACAGTAGTCCTTAGGGAGAAGGAGAGGACTTTTCTGCAATTCCCTCAAGGGCATATTTATCATTTTTAAGACCATCAGATGTGGTTAAAAAAAAACCACAACAAGTAGACAGGATCGTCTGAATTTCAGCTCCACTAAACACAGAGTTTTGTCCTGCCATGCACTGACTTACCCTGGAGCTGTCGACTCCATCGCCAGTGGTGCAGCTTTTGAAAAGGTTTGCTGGAATTATCTCCGTGGGTACAACGGAACTGGCTGTGCTGGGTTTTCAGCACGTTTGTTCAGCCCTCTCAGTTCACACGCCTGCAGAGGTACGCCCCCAAAGCTGTGTCTGTAGCTGTGTACGCCAATATGGGGGAGCTCGGTCTGCTCTCCAGAGGTGTGGTGCTCAGGGTGGAGCAGCAGATGGCCCTCGAAGGGTTTTTGATAACCCACCCCATGGACAGTCTCTTGGAGTGAGATAGTTGAGGCTCTGCAGCAGCAGAAAGAAAATAAGAGGTTGCCCAGCTTCAAATTGTTATTAGCTGGACTTACTGTGTGACAGAAACAAGCAGTGCTCAGGAAGACGTGAAAGGATGTGGAAATTAAGAGAAAAAGGTCACACTTCTTGCAAGGAAAGCAACTGTGGACTTTTCCTCAGTGAAAGGATAGTCCCTAAATTCAAACTGTGCTGCTCCGACACCAGCACTATGATGTTACAGTTTCAGTACCTTTTATCTGAACAAATGACCCAAGAACTGGATAGTGATTTTTACATATTTACAATCTTAATTTAATGGGGAGATTTGAAGAATGGCATGGGAAAACTCTTCCAACTGCCTGGTTTCCAGGTCAGGACATGGACTAGATATCCCTCCCTTTGGATTTTTAATTTTAAGTGTTTGTCAGTCTTTGTGTTTATTTTTGTTTGCTTTCAGATTTCCATCTTTCAATTACTGGGTTTAAACTTAGGGACTGCAATCTTTAAGGCACGGATTGCATCAATGATAACCAGAGAGCTTCAGGCCCACACTGTGTTACATCTCCTGTGCAGGATGGGTTAAGCTTTTCCACAGTGAGACCTGCAATAATATTTTCATAACGACTCAATTTACTTGGGAGCCTTAATTTGCATTGGTGGCTGAAGAGCTTAAATTTCCTTGAAAATCAGTGCTGTCCTAAACGGTGTGGAAATTGGGACAGAGCAGTCACTCAAACCTGAGCCTACAAAGACATTTGGAGACCCAATTCCCTCTGGTTTCCACTTGACTTAAGCTCTTCAGTGCATTGGTGAGTCAGGCTGTTAGATAAAATTTTATACATGGACAGTAAGAGTGCAAAATTATTATTACAACATTAGCATAATTATTTTTTTTTTCAAACATAGTGCGTGAGCTCAGGTTATCACTTTTTAGTGTCATTGATGATTTCATTAGCAGGTTTTTTTCTTTTCTTTTAAATACTGTCAGCACAAAGGACTGGAGATGCCCTGTGATATTGGCTCTTTTGTCACTGAAACTTCTGCCTTATGTCCCTGGTTTTCTTTTTTGTGTGCAGGCAAAACAATTTAAAAAGTAGGTTTCTATCTTTTCCCCTTGGCTCTCTTGGGCACAGCGAGTTTTGGACTTTTTGTAGTAACTTCCAATTCATGGAAGTTTTCAATGGCCTGAAATCCCAGAGCCAGCATGGAAAGCTGTGGTGGGTTCACGTTGGCTGAATGCCGGGGGCCCACCCAGCCGCTCTATCACTGCCCTTCCCAGCTGGACAGGGGAGAGAATAAGGGTGGAAACAAAAGAACCAGCACAAATCGTGGGCTGCAATAAGGCAGTTTATATGTATATAAAAAGCAAAAGCAAAAGCAGGGGGTGTGTGCACAAAGCAGAAGCAGCAACTAATCTCTGCTTCCCATGGGCACCGATGGTGGGTGTTCCAGGGAAAAGGTTCGGGGGGCTCTGAAATTGAAACTAAGACACCGTTGTAAGCTTAAAGCAACAGTAGTTTATTACAAGAGGTGGCCATGTAAATGAGAACCCATGGGAAAGAGAGGGAGAGAGAGAAGGAGGGAAAAGAATAAAGCCCTACATGTCACCTGACTTGCCCAGGTGTTACGAGGTTGTCTCAGTGACTCCGAAGTGTCCGGACTCCCCCGAGCAGGGGCTGCATCCTCCAGCGCCGGCGGCTCACAGGGTAGCGGCGTCCCTGCCAAGGCAATGTTGGCCTTCATGTGAAGCGAGCCCAGCCAAAGCATGAGCCATCTGCCTTTTAACTACTTTTTGGGTGACATCTCACCTGGGCAGGTGTGGCCAGTACCACCCAGTGAGAGGCCTTCGGTCCCTCCCCATGTTATGTAAGGGCTCTCCTTCTGCACATGTGGGAGTGCATTGGAATTTCCTTGCGCCTGCACGGTACATCCCAGAGGGTCCCTCTAAAATGGGTCTGGGGGCTTACTTCATCCCCCTCCTCCTCACTTTCTCCTCCAAATGCCCTCTAAGGGCCATCAGCCAATGGTGAGAGCCCAGTTAATTTTAGTTTATACACAAATGTTTCCCTCCAAGGTTGAAGTTCTCCCTTATCAACACTTGTTTTCACCTACTTGGCAGGAAAAGAATAAATTTCTCACAGATGGCTGGGCCAACCACAGACCAAAAAAACACATCAACATCTAGTCCATCCCTGAATACAGTGGGCCACGTCTCTGAGAAGCAGGGCCCCTATGTGTGTGTTGGAGGTTAGCAGGCAGCCATTGGAGACAATGAGTGTTCCCCCCTCCTGCTTCTTGCCCCAGCTTTTATATCTGGGTTTGACGTCATATGGTATGGAATATCCCCTTGGTCAGTGTGGGTCAGCTGCCTATTTGTGTCCCCTCCCAGGATCTTCATATGGTGTGGAATATCCCTTTGGTCAGTGTGGGTCAGCTGGCCTATTTGTGTCCCCTCCCAGGATCTTCATATGGTGTGGCATATCCCTTTGGTCAGTGTGGGTCAGCTGCCTATTTGTGTCCCCTCCCAGGATCTTGCCCTTGACTGAACAGTGAGTGCTGTGCTCAGTGGTAGCCAAAACATGGGTGTGTTATTGACACCAATGCAGAGCACTGTGAGGGCTCCTACGGGGAAACAAATTCTGGCTCAGCCAGACCCACCACAAAAGCTCATGGATAACAAGGTACAGACTGGGTTTAAGAAATTCAACAAGACCCTCCCTTTCCCTTTCTCGCCATGGTGTTGAGGACTGGAAAACAGCCCCAGTGAATGAAGTGGGTGGAGCTCAGCCTGTGTCTCTGTCAGAGGAGTGACTGATGGTCACTGTTGGTAAAAGCGACTGATTTCCCTGCTGGTAAAAGCATTTGTTCCCCAGTGTCACCCAACCCAGCCATTCTCCACAGCACCATTGTTTCTCACCATTTCATCCCTACCATTCTCCACAGCCCCGTTGTTTCTCACCATTTCATCCCTACCATTCTCCACAGCACCATTTTTTCTCACCATTTCATCCCTACCATTCTCCACAGCACCGTTGTTTCTCACCATTTCATCCCTACCATTCTCCACAGCACCGTTGTTTCTCACCATTTCATCCCTACCATTCTCCACAGCGCCGTTGTTTCTCACCGTTTCATCCCTACCATTCTCCACAGCACCGTTGTTTCTCACCATTTCATCCCTACCGAGAGCTTCTCCAAAACCTTTCCTGCAAAGTGGGTGCACACTGGACCCACTGAGGGTACCACTCGTGTCCTTCCTCTGCTGCCCAGAGCTTTATTGTCATCTTTAAGGTGAACAGTTTGAGTCCCAGCTATCTCAAAGAAATCCATGAAGTATTTACATCAGCAGAGCTGTGAGGTTAAGAGACACTTGAAAGGTCAGCCACTTTATTTTACTGACTTGCAGCGCACACCTCCAGGTGTCTGGCGTGCTCGGGGATGCAATTTCTCTCTGGAATTTTGGTTGCACGGACATTCGTAACATACTGACTTCCACAAAGAATTGATTTCCACACAAAATTCCCTGCTTGCCTAAAACCCCTGCCCTCCAGCCACTGGCTGGCTGAATAAAGATGCAGTTTCTTCTTTTTTTTTTTTTTTTTTTCTCTCTCCTTATGAATCATCTGTAAAATGCACAGTTGGAGTTGCAAGCACAAAGATCCTGGGAATGACGGAGTGCTGGAACACTTTGTTAAAGGAAAAGGGTCTGTGGCTGCACTTTGAGAGAGAGCAGCAGTTTTACCAGGGGATAGGGACGGCAGAGCTTTGGGTCTCAGTACTTTGTTCCTCGACAGATGTCAGGGATCAGGACTGCAGGGAGCACACTTGGATGGGTCAGAAGGATGTAATTGGTGTATGGAGGGTTTCACCTCGAGGTCACCAGGCTCAGCTTTGATTTGGACCATCAGGGACCAAAAAGTCATTAGTGTTTTAAGAGTGTCCAGTGACCTATGAGTGGTAGTGGTGGGCGTCAGTGCTGATCCTAAAGAACAAGCTCCTCTTAGAGCTGCAAGAAAGGTCATCTTAGACTCCACTCAGTGAGCTAGATACCTCCAGAGAGCAATTAATCTTGTCTATGGGTAGAAAAATTGCCTTCTGGACATGCCTATTCCTTATTTTTTTTTCCTAAAAAGGGAGCTTAAGTTTACCAGTGTGGGCTTCAGCATGAAATTTTTACACATCTAAGGCAGGTGAGAGGGCTCCTGCACAGGTTCACGCATGAAAACCTTGCTTTATGGACACCAGCCAAAACCAGCTGGGTTTGGCTGCTCTCCAAATTAAGCAGGCAAGAGCAGGCTTTCTTGCCCTAAAGTAGAAAAGCTCAGAACCCACTGAATATAACCCAAATAACCCACTTGCTATAGATAAGTACCAGCTCCTAATTTTAAGGCTAGTCAGACCTCGTGTTTACTTATTTTTGCCTCTTTTAACAATACAAGGAATGGAACTCAAAAGTAGGATGTAGAATGTTATTCTTTATTAAAAGATATTAAGTAACAATAACTTGCAGCACATCTTCCCACGGTTGTTCACTTTCCCTGTTAAAAATAATTCAACCCACATAATTTCCCAAAAGTGTAAGTAAGTTTAATTGTTCGGCCACTGATGTGTTCTGATGTTCTCTGCTTTCTCTTGATTTTTTAGTAGTATCACTTTTTCAATGCAAATATTTCCTTATCCTGTGTTTGCTTTGTGAGACAGGAGAAAGACTCAGACTGAGAAGGAAATCAATAAACTGAATAGTTGATGACTTACTTTTCCTTCATGACATTTTCTTCTTATATAGAAAGGAATTTATATGTTTAAGTTTTCCACACCATTTTTTCTGACTTCTTCAAGAGCTGTGACAGCATCCCTGTTCTGTCATTTGTCTCTATTGCTTGGCCAATCTTTGTTGTCTGACTTGGAACAGCTTTTTTGAGACAGGCCCAAGGTCAGAGTGAAAACAAGACAAGACTGGAAACACAGAAGGTGTTTTCTACCAGCCAGATTTACCAGGATCTGAATAAGATTTCAGCTAGGATTTTAATTTGGATTTACCAGGATCTGAATGGCTTGCAGCTAGGATTTTAATTTGGATTTACCAGGATCTGAATGGATTTCAGCTAGGATTTTGATTTGGATTTACCAGGCTCTGAATGGATTTCAGCTGGGCTTTTAATTTGGGTTTTTCTCAAGCTGATTTTAATTTCCAGAAATCTGTGGCAATATTTTTTCACAGTCACATATCCTTCTCTCCAGGGTAACACAGTGTGTGGTGCTGGGTATGGCTATTTCTTTCATCTTCCCCCTGGGGGACCATCCAAAGTGCCTCTCCTGTCCTTCAGGGAGAACGCAGCTCACTCCTGCACCAGGTACTTGGGGATTTTCGAATAAAGAGATTTGCCTTCAGTAAATGGCAGTGCCAACTAAAATTACAGTCATGGGCTGAAAATGCTTTGCCCCCTCATTTCAGGATTTCCCCCTCAGTTTTAGCCCCTTTCAGGTCCTCCTCTCCTGTAAGCAGAGTTACCTGCAGCAGGGCAGAATTGGTGTTTGTCTGCAATGCGCTTGGGGCTCTCTGGTTTCCTTTTAGTTTAAATACAGCCATAGAATCACAGAGTCCAAGAATATTTTGGATTGAAAGTGACCTTAAAGACCATGGGCAGGGGCACCTTCCATTAGACCAGGTTGCTCCAAGCCTCGTCCAACCTGGTTTTGAGCACTTCTAGGGACGGGACAGCCACTTCTTTCCTTTCTTTCCAGATCTTTTCTTAATCGTTCACAAACCCATCTTATTAATTTGCAGCCATTCCCTGTGCTGTTAACAAGCTCCTCCACTTTATCCCCTTATTTAACTGGTCCTGATACAGCTTAAGGTGCCACATTTAACACGTTTCCTCATCAAGCATTTAACAGCAAAGCACTGAAGTCTGAGATCACCTGTTGAATTGAAAGCTCACTCTCTGTGTCTACCAGGCATTTTGAGAAGAGGGTGGCCTGCAGGAGAACAGACACACAATTTCTTTCTTAGATTAGATGTCAGCAGTAAATTCTTCCCTCTGAGAGTGGGCAGGCCCTGGCACAGGTTGGGCAGAAGCTGTGGCTGCCCCATCCCTGGAAGTCTCCAAGACCAGGTTGGACAGGGCTTGGAGCAACCTGGGCTAGTGGAAGGTGTCCCTGCCCATGGCAGGAGGGTGAAACCAGAAGAAGTTCCTTTCCAACCCAAACCATACTGTGATTCTATGACATTTCATGTAACAATTGCTACTGTAGTATCCAGGAATGGCTTTTCACAAGATCTTTACTTCCCTAAAACAGAAACAATATTAAAAAATATTATACTGAAAATCAGTGGATGGAGTGACCTGAATTTTGAGCAAATCTGGATATTAATATGGATTAAAAAAATCTCTGAGAAGGTCAAACCAAGGGCTGCATTCAGAAACGTGTACATTTGGGCTGTACTCCAAGCTGACTGAATCCAAGATAAAGAAAAGCCTTATCTGTCTAAATTCATGTCAGGCTTATCTGAAGGTGATGCTGAAAACTCATGAGCATGGTGGGGAATGTCACCTTTCAGTGACATTGCACACTCGTTAGCCCTGCTGTGGCTAATTCCGAAAATACTTGAAAAGAAGTTTTAAATATGTTCACTGGCATGATTAGATGCCTAAAATAAGTAGTGTTATCTACCAGTCTCTGATTTGGGATTAAATGATAAAGCCTCATGCGGAGAACTGTTACAGATTCCAGATTTTAGATATTGAAATGATGAACAGAAAAATCTGCTCCCCAATACATGCACTGTAAAGAACCAGTGTCCATTGGTTTCTTTCCCAAACAGGTCTGGATTGCTGGTGTACCCGGAATATCTGCCAGACAGCCCAAACACCCCAGCTCAGTTCAACAACTTCACAGCTTGGAGCTGCCAGGGGGGAGCACAGGTTGGTTTGCCCTGACTGCCCTCTGTGATGCTCAGGAATTTTCCAAGGATCTCACCTGTAAAGTGACTTCCTCTTTAAGGCTGCAAATAAGTCCCAGTCACAGTAAAGCTCTTGTACCTGTATGTCCCTGTCCCTCACCTGGAGGCTCCTATTTGAACGAAAAAGCCTGAAACATGATTTGTGTGAGTCTTTCTTTGCTGCTTCAGTGCAGAATCAGCGCTCCTTTCACCAGCAGCTGGTGTTCTCCGTGACCATCTAACATCTGACTGCCACCATCATCACAGAACCATGGAATTATGTGGCTTGGAAGGCACCTTAAAAGCCATCTGCTTCTCAGCCTGGGCAGAGACCTCTTTCACTAGACCATGCTACAAAACCCTAAAATCCTCTGATGGGACCTGAGCTATTCATGAAGTTTACAGTTGGTGGAAGATCTGGTACCTTCAGAGGGCTGATGGTTTCCATGTGATCTTTTTCATTCTTGTTAAAAATTTACACTATTTATTTATTGGAATTTGTCTAAATACATTCTCTAGCTATTATAGCTCACTATTAATTAGTCTGATTAAAAAAGCCCCACATCACCCCCTATTATCTGATGCCTTCTTGCCATACATAGAGTTTGGAGCCTGTGATCCTCTTAATCCCTTGTCTGATGACCTGAACACTTTGTATGTGTTTCTCTGTAAGTCTTGTTTTCAAGCCTCACCCCTCCTATGACTCTGAGGGTGCCCAATTTTTCAGTGTGATTTTTTTGAACATCCTCTTTCTGGAAAAGCTTACTTGTATGAGAAGAAATAAAACAAAAGGATGTTTCCCAGAGGTATGTTTGTTTATTTGTTTGTTTTCTCTGCCCAACTGGTAATTTCTTTGCATGTGACTGACTATGAATACGTGAATAACTGTTTATTCTGTTTCTCTCCATGGACCTCCTCCAGAAACAGTCTTTTTCTTTTAGGGGCCCCATCCCTGGAAGTGTTCAGGCCAGGTTGGATGGAGCTTGGTGCAGCCTGGTCTAGCAGAAGGAGCCACTGCCCATGGCAAGGGGTTGGAATGAAATGAGCTTTAAGGTCCCTTCCAACCCAAACCATTCTAGGATTTGATGATAACACTTATTCCTTTATTTTCCCATTGTATAGATTTTCAGGAGCAGGAACCTTGAACTCCAGCATTTCTGGATTTCTGCTTGCAAAGACTTTGGCATCGACATCGTAGAGAGCCTGGGAAACACCTCTGTGTCTGCCAGTGTTTTAATTGGACACACGGGGCAAAAGGTGAGCACTGCAGGAATGATTTCAGTGCTTCTTGAGTTGCACAACAACCCTTCCAGTGGGATTATGGAGAAATGGAGAACAGCCCATGCTCTGTGTGGCAGCTGGGGTAAAGCTTGGGTTTGAAATACGTAAATATAATAGACATAAATAAATGCATGTAAATAGAATAGACGGTGAGCGTTGGTCTCTTCTCCCAAGTAACAAGAGACAGGACAAGGGGCCTCAAGTTGTGCCAGGGGAGGTTTAGGTTGGATATTAGGGAAAATTTCTTCATGGAAAGGGTTATCAAGCATTGGAACAGGCTGCCCTGGGCAGTGGTGGAGTCCCCATCCCTGGAGGGATTTAAAAGTCTTGCAAATGTGGCACTTTGGGATGTGGGTTAGTGGTGGCCCTGGCAGTGCTGGGGGAATGGTTGGACTTTAGGACCTTGGAGGTCTTTTCCAACCCTAAACAATTCAATGGTTCTATGACTTTTTTTCCCAAACATATTTTTAATTCATTATGGAAGTTTTGAAGATTTTAAAGAAAGAATTTGAAACAAAGACTCCATTTTTTTCATTTTAATTTGGCATTATTTAAAAGTAGTAACTTTTAAACACTGTAATGCATAATCCTATATATTCTTTATAAAGCAACATTCAAAAGTAAAAACAAAATCACAAGACCAAAAAACCTGAAGGATCTTAGCAAGACAAGAACTAATTTTTTCTGTACTTATATGTATTTTCCAAGATTTGCATGCTCTCAGGAAAACCTTGGAAGTTCACAGAACATGAATTTTTGAGAAAAATATTAATTTTTGTTTAATCAAGATTCTTTAACATAAATTCTCATATATTCCCATGTATTTCTACATTCCTTTTCCTGGAAATTAGGCACCATTTAACCATACACAAGTGGGTTTAGTTTAGTGATTTGATAATCACAAGGGGGAACACCAGATTTGGTTTCTATCCCAGTTAACACTTTGGTTTCCTCTGCTCTCTTGTAGCATCCTTGGTCTACCCAGAACACAGAGAGTTACTTTTTTTACTTGAAAATGAAAAATATCATCAAAACGTAATTTTATTTATGCAGTAAATATGATCTTCTTCCATTGTTTCTTTAGGCAGCTGGACAAAGTCCTTTGGGTGCTACTAGGTTGTTAACAGATTAATAACATGGATAACAATGGAATTTTAGTTACAACTGGCCACTGCTGCTTGTTCATGATTTTGAGGTCTTTTTATTTTTCCCTGCTCAGTTTTCTATTGCTGTTTATTAAATTAATTTTCTTTCTGACTGGCAGAAAAAGGGCTTTAAATGAGATTTCTTTAGAAGCTCACAGAAAGAAACCTCTGTAGCAGGTCTGTTCAAACTGTGTGGTTCAGATAAAATCCTGGTTTCACCTGTCCAGCCTTGCAGTGTCCCAATGAGGTCCCCATGAATTTCTCTCAGACACCAAAGGGTGGATGTCTTTGTTTTTGCTTTGCAGGCTCCATGGAAGGACTCCAATGTTGTACTTGTTAAGAGATTTAGAGGCTGCTCAGCTGTGCCTTGTTCCTTGCAGTACCCCAGGGGGGTGATTATCTTTGATTATCTCATGATAAGAGCCTCCTTGTCATAATTTACATCTTAATGTATGTAATTCTCCCTTTAATAATGATGTCTCTTTAATATCAATTAAAACTTTATGACATTAATTTAATGGGAACCTTGGATATTCCTCCCTTCCACTTTTTCAGAGCTGTGCTTCAAAACAGGATTGTTTTCTGACCGTATCAGGGCATTTTAGAATTGGGGCTTTGACCAATTAAAACATTAATGGCAGGGCTAAATCCAGGACATGGAAAATCCAAGGGAAGGATTTTTGTAAACTTCCTGGATATTCAGCAAGTCTCTTCCATGCTTTCATAAAGCATGTCATTGTCCTTGCGGAGCCATTTGAGGAGAAGCATTTCCTCCTGGAAAAATCAGGAATTCTGAGAGAGGTGACACACACTAGGGAGGAATTATTATCTCACACCATTCCATCTCCTATTTATTTAAATAAAATGAATTCATTAAAAAATTACAGAAAGGTGGGTGGGATGGAAGAACCAAAATTGTAAACAAAAATCAAATAGAGACTTTCTGAGTGATTTGTTACCATAAGTCAGGGATTTCTGCTTAGCAGTGATTTGGAAGAATGTGGCCCAAGGACCAGGACCATTGCTCCAGATGTTTTGGCCTCCGAATGAAAAAGCTGATGGAGCTACTTTGTCTTAAAGAGGCTGAACAGAGGACCATCTCTTTGAAGTAATAATCCGTTTATAAAAGTCCATCTCATTCTATATCTTCAGTTGCAGAGATGTTTTCACATGGGGTGGATTTCTTGATTGATTCTCTACTATGGCTTTTCAGAGTTATTCTACAAGTCTTGGACCGCAAACACTAAAAAATCTAATTTGTTCATTGTGTTTCTTGTCACTTGTGGGTTTTGCTCTTCCTTTCCAGTTCTTGTAGCTCTGATGGATTCTGAAGTCAATTAGAGCTTTGCAGAGAGCCTGGTTCAAGTGCTTCCCTCACCCAAAAGCACACAAAATGGGTTTGAATCTCAGCTCTCAGACTTTTCTCAGAACAGAAATTAGAATTATTAGCTTTGTAGGGTAGGGAAAATTCCTAATTGCTGGACAAGAGAACACAAAATATAAAAGGCTTTTAAAATGTGCTCCCTGTGCCTTTCAGGTGGATTCTTCCCAGGGAATATGCAATTTCGTTTCTCTTCAAAAGTCCAACCTTAACTACTAACAACCCAGACAAAGGGCAACAAGCTGCCCTGAATGGAGTGCTAAATACAGGAAAAGTGAATTAAACAGGCGGTACTTGTCAGAATTTGCCAAACAATAGCTCAGAGCTGTCCTCCAAACTCTCCAATCACACTCTTGCATGGAAGCTGCTGCATCCTGGATGCCCCAACCCTGGAAGTGTCCAAGGCCAGGTTGGGTGGAGCTCTGAGCAACCTGGGCTAGTGGAAGGTGTCCCTGCCCATGGCAGGGAGTTGCAATGAGATGCTCTTTCAGGTGCCTTCCAACGCAGGCCATTCTTGGATTCTGTGATTCACGTGGTGATATATTTCCCATCTCTCCTCATTCCTTCACTGCAGGATGGGATCTGTATGTCTGCAGGTCTGAAAACCCCCAAAAGATACCAGCTCTTCATCTCCAACACAACCTTCAGCAACTTTGATGTGAACACCTGCACAGCCATCAGGACTTGCTCTGGCTGCTACCGAGGGCAGGGTGAGTCTGACTGACATTTATTCAGCAGGATTTTCACACTCCTGGATTCCTCCCATTATAGGTTCATATGTTTGGTTGTTCATGGTTTGCACTGACAACAGACAGCCATTGGTAACTGCTCTGCTCTGCAGGGGCCGAGGTTTCAGTTTCTCTCCAATCTCCCTTGGATGTAGTTTCATCGCATCGTTGAAGCCACGTATTGCAAATCTTTTAAGACAAATGTGGCTTTATTTTTGCACTGATTGGATTTTCTCAGTGGAAAGGGGTTTTCTATACTGTCTGGTTTCTGCATCTTCATTTTTGGAAGTAAATTTTTCAAGAGTAATGATTTCTTTAATAGCTATGACCAACCTCGCAGAGTTTCACCAAGCTCCCACCTCAGGCCAGCCTAAACCTTAGGTGAATTTGCCTGAGCTAACGAGTAAACCAAGCATCCTTTTGAGCTTTGAAGAGGTACTCAAAGACTCTTTGAAGAATATTCCAACTGTAATTACCTCTTAAATATATTTATACATAAATGAATACTGCCCTACAATAGCACAGCAGAGAAAAAGACTTCAGGAGCTGAGATCAAAGGACAGGAGGAATAGTAAAATCTGGCTGAGAGCAGGGCAGTCAAACAGTAACCCGTGTGGTGCATGAACACTCAGGCCAAAGCTGACTTGTTAAGGTCCACAGGGCAACGATTTTCTGACATTTCTGTAAATATTATTGCATTCAAAAACTTCCTGTGCTTCAGCCTGCATGAATATTCCTCCTTTTTGTAACTATCTGTGTTTCAGTAGTGAAAAAATCCACCAGACTCACTTTTCAGGCAAAGCTTTATTCCGCCAGGCGCTACGAGACAAGTATATTTACATAAGGTATGAACAGTCCTTATCTCTAAAGGATTTACCTTCCAAAAAAGGCAGAAAGGATCTATAGGAATCACTGTTTTGGGGTCTGCAACTTTGGGCAGTGGGGCCTGTGAAGAGGTGTTTGGAGTTACTGAGGAGGTGCTGGTAAGACCAGGAGCAGCACCTGGATCAGTCTATGACCACAACAGGGTGCTGGGCAGGTTGGGCTTGGCCATAGCACAGCAATAGCCATTCCTACAACCATCTCTATTTATTTTCCTGAATTTCCCCATCACGTTGGCTCATCAGACATTTTTCCAAAGCGAAGGCGGAAAGAAGTTACTCTCTTTCCCTCCAGAGATGTCTTCAATCCCATCACTTGAAGTGACCATTCTCTCTTCCTGAAATGCTGCTTGTTACCCACAGGTGGGTTTACAGTGAGAGCTGAACGTCTGACCTTCATCAACTCACCTTTCCAAGTGTCCTTCCCCTTCCCTCACTCTGCCATCCTTGAGGATCTCGACGGCTCCATCACGGGACAGAAAGGAAGTCACCTCCTGCCTTCCACAGACATCCTTGAGGCATCTTGCACAGCCAGTGCCAACTTCAGCCAAGCTTCTGGTGGCAGTGTTTGTGGCAGTGACCTTGTTTTCCACCGTATGGCCCTTCATTTGTAAGTAACTATTCCAGTTCTGAAAAGTTGGCATGACTGTTGCTTGCTGTGTTTTATGCTGAGGTTGCTGCTGGGTCTGGACTCAGTCCCAGGACTCTGCCACTCTGCTGGGTCCTAAATTAACTCTAAAACCTGAGCAGTGGCATCTATTAATCTGTATTTTTGTCCACGTGGTCTCTGTCACTGGTTTTGTTCTGTCTGCTTGTTCTCACCCGGGCAGTTCTTGGGTGTGGTTTGAGCAATACCAGAAGAACCATTCCCACCTGGCCATTTGGAGGCAGGCAATGTGTTTTGGGGAGGAAACTTGCTTGTGTGAAGTCGCATGGAGTAGTTGCCAGGGAATAATCTTTGGTTTATTGTATTTGCTATTTTTGATATGATCTACACAAGTTCAGTGATTTTTCTGATGTTCTCAGGAAGCTGCTTATCTTTCCTACCTTGGTATCCTGTCTATAATTCCTGGCCAGAGGCAATTCTGGCAGGGTTGAGTGGGCCTTTAAGGGGAGGCTGTGATGTGTTGCTGTTTTGTCACTCTTTAAGTTACCAGGGGGGATATAAACTGGCCTTTGTAGAAGTAAGAATTCAGGTGGAGGTGGGGACTAATGCTCAAAGTGAGATCGATGCCCAAGCCTCAGACAGGCAGAGATTCAGTGGGCAAACAGCAAAATTTGCCAAGATTTTCTGGGTGATGACCTATAAAATGTGAACATAAAAACCTCAGCTGATAATAAGATGTAGTCTAAAATAAAAAAAAAGTTTTAATTAGACTTTGAGTCAAGTTCTGAGAGTGTTTTGTTTTCTGCTTACTCTGAGAGATTTCCTCAAATGCTCTCAAGGAAAAAAGTGGTCATAGAATCACAGAATCATGGAATGGTTTGGGTTGGAAGGAACCTTAAAGATCATCAAGTTCCAACCCCCTTCATGTCTTAACCAGAAAATCTTTGTCATCTGATTTCACTGCTATGTTAGTTTCATAAATTATCAATTTTTTAATAAAACTGGATTCATCATGTTATGATGCAGCTTTCATGCAATAAACACCTATATTGTATAGGAAATAAAGTAAATTTGTGGTATATTTCATTTAAAGAAAACTTTCCAATGGATCTGTTTCTGCCACTCTCTTGCAGCCAATGCCTTTTTTACCCACCTCATCAGGACTTTCTGGTCTTTCATTTTTGTTGGGTTTTTTCCTTGCTACAAGTCAAATTTAGTCCATCCAGATCATTAAAGCTTATTAAGACTGACTCAGACTCAAAATCAAAGCAACTTGTTTCAGTCTATGGAGTTATGGTGTCCCATCACCATGATGGGCTCAGACAGTGGTACAAGGGAGATTTGAAACTCAAGAATAAACTTTTGTTATTGTGAATGGCAGAACTATTTAAACAACTAGGTAATTGCTTTTCCAGATCTAAGGTGCCAGTTTTCACTTGATTTCAATAGGCTGGAATAGATGTACTTGTCAGTGTTTATAGATGGAAATCATGGAATCACAGAATGGTTTAGGTTGCAAAGGACTTTAAAAGTCATCTGTTTCCAACCCCCCTGCCATGGGCAGGCACACCTTCCACTAGACCACACTGCTCAGGGCTCCATCTAAAGTGACCTTGAACACCTCCAGGGAAGGGATGAATGAGAACCCATTTTTTTTTGTTGTCTTAATCATGATAGAGGAACCCAAAGACTAAATTAATTACTTTATGTGTGAAAGAGACTGCAGTAAACCTGTGATGTAACTCTCAGAGCTTATTCAGCAGTGAAAAATTACTGGAAAGATTTGTCAAGTGAGCCAGAAACTTAATATGAGTGAATCTAAATTGGGTTGAAGACATATAAACTTAGATATTGGCCTGAAGAACATATGGAGTCACCAAGTAGACATAGGCAACATGTCCCATTACAACTGAAGGAAACCTGGGTCCTTGATTTGTTTGCCCATGGAGAGTTGTCTAATGCCATTTAAAATGCCCTGTGCTGTCTCCCATGACTTGTCACTCCATGACAGAAGGACAAGGACCTCCTGGAGATGCTGTGGCAGAAGGACAAGGACCTCCTGGAGATGCTGTGGCAGATCTGGCATCTCACACCAAACTATTTGATTCCTTGGGAAATTTGAAGCAGCTGATTTGTCTGCCCAGGCTGGACTTGCACCTGCCTTTGAGCCGCTGGCAGCTAAAGAGATCTGGGGCAGAAATGTTGTTCAGCCAACCACTTCTGTTACCCAGGAAGGACACTTGCAAATTTCTGACGCAAGAAAAAGGGTGAAAAAGACTTTTAGTGATCTAAGTGCCACTCCTCCTTTTCTTCCCATCTGCTCATCTTTCCTTCCCAGCGCCCTGCTCAGCTTTTCACTTTCTTTTGGAAGTATGAGTCTGAACCATTATCCCTTTTTTGCTGTTTCAGGTTAGTAGCATACAGGCAGAAATCCTGAAGCGCTTTGTCAGAGGAATGCTAATTATTCATGTCTGTCTCAAAATTCATGTTTTAGGAGGAGGGTAAAAAAAAAAACCTTCCCAAATAGATGAAAAAAAAAATCACTTTGCATGTGATTACTGTTTCTTATAATGAAAACAAAGTCTGCAATAAATTAAGAGCTGAGAGTCATTCTGATTTAACAAAAAAGATACTGGGTAGAAGGCAAAGTGAAACTGTACTGGATGTTTTTCTGGACATTTAGCCATGAGGTCTTAGAGAAATCAATTCCTTCTCTAGTCTGTGTTTACCTTGATGAAATGGACTACACGATCTTCAGGTTGATGCTGTGTGGGTAGATGGAGCTTCTCACGACACTGCTTGTAGAATGATTTGAGTCCTTTTGGATACTGCAACAATGTGAAAATTTATGATAGTTCATGTATTCAATACACCCCATTTCTCCTGGCATGAAAAATTGGTTAAGGACTGAGTACAAGTCGGAGTTCGTCTGCACCACTGCTGTTAACTCTGCAAGAGTTAACCTGACCTAAATTTTGTCTTCCTAGTAAACTGCATAAGAATTTCCCTGGAAGTTGGCCAAGGCCACATTGGACAGGACCCTGAGCAGCCTGTTCTAGTGGAAGGTGACCCTGCCTGTGGCAGGGGGCTGGAACTAGATGAGTTTTAAGGTCTCTTCCAGCCTAAACCATTCTATCATTCTATGATTAATCATATCGATGACTTCTCAATCAAGGTTTCATTTGAAGCAAGTACCCTTTATTTCCCTTCTTTATTGTTCATCTGCATGAGCTGGGAGTCAACTTACATCAAAGGTACTTGGCAGTGTGAGTAGCAGAAGCCAGCTGTTAGTCTGTCCTCCTGAGGACTCTGTGCTTATCAGAGTAGCCCCAGAGACCATGAGCATCCTCTCTGTGCTGCTTCCAGATCCTCTCTCCTGAGTGGCTCCCAGCAGCCAAATCACCATCATATTAAGTTGAAAGACTGTCAGCAGGCAGCCAAATAAGTGTGATGAGTCAGGGGGACTTTGTTCAGATGGATAGAGCTCCAAAATGGACCCGGTAGAGGACCAATATGGGGAATAAAAGGAGCTGGAGGGGATGAAGAGTGAAAGTCAATTAATAAAATATCCACAGCATGGTCAGAGGATGAGTGGGTGGGAGGAGAAGGAGAATGCGTGAATTTTATCCAGATGTATTTGAAGAGTGTTTGCAATTAAAAGGGAATAGTTTAGGATTACTACAGCAAAAAATGACTAGGAGCAGTTGGCAGAGGTTGAGCGGAGAGAATAAAGATTGGTGAGTGACAGGGAAAAATTCCTAACAGTACAACCTCTTGGATTCCCCTCATCTCAGGAAAAAGATAAAAGTACTCTTGCTTGGCTTTCCTTAGTTTCTGACAAAAAAAGAATTAAAAATTGCCCTGGAAAAAAACCTTTCTGTTGTGCTCTATAGGTCCTGGAATATGTGACCTGTCAGACCTGCAACCTGCTGGTTGTACTTACCACTCATTGTAAGTCCTGTAGTCAGTAAAATAAGGGTGCTACCAAACCAGGGGTGAAAAACAGATTTCAAGCCTTTGAGCCCAAGCCTTGAGTACTGAACCCACATTTGTTTGGGTGGGAAGTAACTCTGTATAAGGAAGATGTTCAAGGCAACAGCAGTGAAACGCTCTTGTCTCCAGTGCTCTCTTCTGGTCCAGAGTGGGGCATTCTCTGTGCTCCTCCACAAAAAGATTGAGAACCTTGAATTTTTTATTCCTCTGAATTTCAGGGATTGACTCCAGCTCTAGAAATCCCAAAGGCTGAGGAAAGTAATGTATTTTGAGAGGGTAGCCCTAGCATGACAACCTCTATCCCAGCAACCTCAGGATCATTCCCTGACCCCGAGGGCAACTGGCAAAGCTTAGCCATGGCCACCTTATTAGCTTTCTCGGCCTCCAAAACATCATGAATATTGTATCCGGACTACATTTTAGGAAAGATCCCTTGCCTGGGAGCTGCCTGGGATATGGCTGATTGGTGAAGGTAAAAGCACGTCTGAGACCATTTTAATTACCTAAGTTACAATGTGGGCAATTAATCCTTTGTGCTCCCTGATTTACCAGAATGTACTTTTTTTTCCCCCTGGAATATATTTTTGGGGGACAAAAAAGGGGGTTGTTATGGAAAAACACTAGCAGTCCTTTTTTTTTTTTTAAAAAAAGAAAACTACTATCTCAAACCTTTTGTGACTCTCTCTCCTGAACTGCTTCACCCACCAACTTCCAGGGAAATGGGGATCCATCTCCAAGCTGGCACTGCTGTAACAAAACCCTTCTTCACAAAGTCCAGCTGAAAGTTAAACTAATGTGTCACGTAAGCACCCTTTAAAGAGCGTTTTTAATGTCTTTTAAAAACGTAATTGGAGCTTATAAAAGTCTTTATAAATTTATATGTGAGGAAGTTATTGAGTAGTCTGAAGCACAGCTTGTGCTATGGCACAGCACAGCATGGCTGCAGGCAAGATACGGCTGCTCCAAATGCCACCGCCACCCATATTATCATGAAACTATGAATCTCTATTAATATTAAAACAAATTTTCATTAAAAAATTGTCATAACATGATTAAGTGACTTTCAAAGTTTCTTCACATTATGCATAATTTTTACAAGAGGAGAGCATTAGAATAATCTGCAGCCAGGCAGCACCTTGCGGCAAAGGGGACTCCAAACACTCGGCACACCAGAAGGAAATTCTCCCCTTGGTCCCTTTCCTTTGCTTTCCATTTCTCACTGTGGAAACCTGCGACTTGCTCAGCACCAGTCTTGTAGTTCAAGCCCTTTGTTGCTTCCCTCTTCTCTAGGCTGCTGTGGAGGAAAAGATTAACTTTTCTCTTTATAGCCTAAATTCCTAAATCTGGTCGAATATCCTCTCCTGTCCTGCGGGCATTCAGGGGCTGCAAACCCAGCCAGTGCTGATGGCTTGGTGTGACAGGAGTAGTGCACCCCCTCCCTCTGTGCCTTTGAGGCTTGAAGAGAGTTCAAATGGCTAACCTGGTTTTGTTTTTCCTTTGATATTTACTTGCTGTGGCACTTTCAGAGGAGCATCCACCTGCTGTGAAACACCCTGACAAGCACCCTTCTTCTCTCAATGTGCGTGTGCTCAGTCCTCCTCTGGTTGTGTATCCTTCCTGCGTGCCTGGCTGTGCTCACCCATTGGGCAGCTTACACACTCACTTGCCCTCATAACCCAGCCCTCTCAGGACTCCTGTGCCATGACATGGATGGCAATTATCAAATTACTGCCTCTTGACTGTTCAGTTGCTGACTCATCAGCTCAGCTTCAGAGCTTCATCTCTTAATGTACCATATTTCTGACATCTCAAACATCCCACCAAAGCAGCCAAGAGAAACTTGGTTCCCACTGGAGGACCTCTCCCCATTTACCCTGCAGCCTGGGGTATGGGAAACAAAGCACATGCTTATATGAGTGTACAAGACGTTTCCTCAAGCCTTCCCCCTCAGCTTGACCATCGCCTGGGGTGTTTCTGGGTGCAGGGAGATAAATTTGCCATTGAGGAGACATTTCCTAGCCCTACACTTTCTTTACTTGGAAGGAGAAATCTGGCAAGTCTGTTGAGTGCTTTCTCATGATCTGGATAGATCTGAGCCAAGTACATCAGCTGGGAATCCCTATCATAACCAACAGAATTATTAATCCTAAAATCATAGAATCATAGAATGGCTTGGGTTGGAAGGGACCTTAAAGATCATCTTGTTCCAACACCCCTGCCATGGGCAGGGCCACCTTCCTCTATCCCAGGTTGCTCCAAGCCTTATCTAGCCTGGCCTTGGACACTTCCAGGGATGGGGCAGCCACAGCTTCTCTGGGCAACCTGTGCCAGGGCCTCATCACCCTTTCAGGGAAGAATTTCTTCCTAATATCTAATCTAACCCTGCCCTCTGTCACTGTGAAGGCATTCTCCCTTGTCCTTTCACTCCAAGCCCTTGTCAAAAGTATCTCTGCATCTTTCTTGTAGGCTTCTTTCAGGTACTGGAAGGCCACAATTAGGTCACCCTGGATCCTCCTCTTCTTCAGGCTCAGGAAAAATCTCAATTCTCTCAACCTTTTCATATAAGGGAGGGTCTCCATCCTTCTAATACTCTTTGTGTGCTTCCCTGGACTCATTCCGACAAGTCTGTGCCCTTTCTGTGCTTCCTGGAGCTGGATGCAGCACTGCAGGTGTAATGATTGGTAGGGGATTGCAAGTGGATAATGGAGGCACAGTAAAAACGTGCCCAGAGTACCCGTGTCTGGCTTTTCAGATGCACTTCAAATTCATCAGAGCTCTGCCTGATGTGGGAAAAGTGAAGTGACCAAGTGGTCCTTTGGTCTTTGTTATGCTTGCACTGCAGAGATACTTGGGCTATTTGTTTATGAGCCACTTTCCAGCTCAAAACTTCTACCTGATTTTAGTTTTCCTGCACATACCAGCCTGTAAAGCGTAGGAGTTGGGGAACTCATTTAACAACACAGAGGAGTTTGGAAATCAGGAGTAGCAAACTCAAATGCTGCTCTGAATGAAGCTACCTTGACTTGTCAGTCACAACTGTCTCTTCGTGGGAGACCATCTCAATTATTATATTACTTCAAATTCAGACCATGGTGGTTACTCAGGATCAAGGTCAAAGATCTGGTTATTTCAAAAAATACCATACATGAAAAAAAGATCACTGATGGTAAGGCTTCATAATGCAAGGCAGATCTGGATCATGAGCTTGGTATCTCAGCAAAGATACACACATTTACTGAAAACAGATGAAAATTCTTAGTTCTTGGCAATTAAAATAAACCGAACTGGTTTGCGGCCCAGCATTAAACCTGTAAAGTGTTTGGTATGGTCATGATTTGGAATTAGCCTCCCTTTGGCCAGCAATAAATCTGGACTGTTGGTATAAACATTTGGTGTCCCATTAGAAGTTCAATGCTATATTGTTTCCTGGGTTTTAAGAGGGATAAACATAATGGATTGTTACACAAACAGAAAGCATTTAGAGCTAAACACAGTGCCTGCCTTCATACACACAGATATGGACCCTTAGGATAAATAAGTTAATGGTAAACATAAACAGGAGAGTTAATATTTGTTTTACTCCGTGTTGTTGATTGGTTTAACAAATCCTTTGTGGCTCATCTCTGTCGAGCAGTTCTGCACAATGCACTTGAGCTAAATTACATAACAGTTTATACAGTCACAATTGGTAACTTGTGGCTCAGACTGCAAAGCCCTATCCAGTAATCCTGCCATATTTCTAAAGCAAATTGCTCCTTAATTGAAACCTGCTTTGATATAAAAATACAGCCTTTTCAGTGAGTCATCCTTTTCTTTTTTTTTTTTTTTCCCTTACAGTTTGTAAAGGCTTCCAGCAGTTTAAAGTGAGGGTTAATTTTGCATTAAGACCATTGCCTCCTAGTTTCTTTCAAATAAAGCCAGGGGAAGTTCAGGGGAAGGCTCTTTCCTCTGATAATGAAGCTCTCCACGTTAATGATGCGTGCAGGCTCCCTCGCATCCTCTGAATTAGAAATACTCGTGTGCCAGCGCTCCTCTGCTTCATTAACATTAAAGAGAGGTAGATTGGTGACTATTTAGGGCACAGTGAAATCGCTGGCTATTTAGGGCGGATGGAAATGGTGCTAATTGTGGCTGGTAATTCCGTTAGTAGGGTACTTCCATTTTGGTGTCTGTTTGGCATACAGGTGAAAAAAATAAGAAGCACAGTGACATCCTTTCCAGGGGAAGGGAGTCTCAGGCTTATTGTTGCCCTGCACCAGTTAACTTGTACACTGAGCTGCAACGTTTTCCAGGTTCCCCAAATTTTCCCTTTGGCTTGCTGGCTGTCTGTCAGGAGTAGGGTAAGTGTTTGCAGGTGGCAACACCTTGAGCAAGGTATGTGAAAGACAAGGACACAGGATTCCAAGTCAGCAAAACCCCAGAGATTTCAAGCCATAAGATATCTCCTGCTCCTTTTCTTTTCTGAGTCATGAACAAACTTCCCAGGTGAAGGTCAGGGAAGCCAGGCTGTCATGGTAGGATACCATAAAAAATCTTCTTACTGACTTTCTGGCATAAAAACCGGCATTTTCAAATTAAAAGTTCTCTTGCAAATGCCCTCTGTGCCTCCATCCTAAAAGAGAGAAAAACTAACTGGTGGTTAACTTGGTGGTGTCTGAGGCAGTCAAAAGTCTATCCTGGCTTTGGAGTCTGGGGAGAAAGGACATGATATGGGGGATCTCCTGTCTTGTCTCTGACTGAACACAGTGGCTAACTCAAAGTGTTCAAAAAACATGTGACTGTGGCACTTGGGGACATGGTTTAGTGGTGGGCTTGGCAGTACTGGACTGATGGTTGGACTCGGTGAACTCAGAGGTCTTTTCCATCCTAAATGGTTCTATCATTCTATGCCTTGTCTGTTATAAGTAGGCACACGTGAAAAGATGTATTTCACTTAACTATAGACATTTGGAAGTTAGCTGTCTGGTTTAAGATATTTATTTAGAGTCTTTTCAATACTGATCTTAACATAATGGCATTAACATTAACATCACTAGCTAGTGAATTCACATTCCCATTCACCAGCTAGGGAATCTACACAGCTAGTGTGGATTTCTAACTTTCTGACTGATTAATCAGCTGTCTTGTATCCCAGCAGGATGGTTCCTTCCAGGCTCTCTTCTCTGTCTTTGCTTTTCTTGGAACTGCTGGGGATAGTCCCCTTGTAAAAGTGTTCACCAGACTGTCTCATCAAACTCCTCCACCAACGCAAAGTAAAATAAGTAAAGAGCAAGGCCACGAGGATTTCTGTTGCAGAGAGGGTGTACCTGAGTCTCTGTCACTTGCCGTGGCATTGGGCACCTTTGTAACTCTAGAAGGCAATTTCTGATGTGCAGGAGAGTTTAATGTTCCTGCACGTTATGCATGTTGTGTTTCTGCTGCTAGAAATGTTTTCCTGAATACCTGTGCAGGTGCTGATAGCTGTGGCAATAATGTGTATGTCGTCGTTTACTTGCTTAATTAGCAGCCTAATATCCTCGTCCAGTTAATGCCTATCTGAGGAGGTTTATTAGTAGCACAAAAGCTGTTTAAGCCTTATAAACTCCTTCCAGCCAGTTTCATTGGTCTGCCAATACCTTCTGGGTGAGTGATTCTTTGCTGATTCACACTTCCCTTTGCCATTGCTGCTTCTCAGCTGAATGTTTCTGGGTAACAAAAAGCCCTTTGCCAAAGTGACAGACACTAGAGTAACAAAAATTTAAAAAAATTAAAAAATCAATGATAATAATGAAAAATAAAATCCCAGAAATAATTTTAAAAGAGAAAAGAAAAATATGTGCAAGGTGACCGCTCTTGTGACATTGTATTGCCTCCAGAGCACTAAGGGGAAAAAATCCAACAGGAAACTGCAAATACAGACAGGAAAATTGCAGGATGACATGAGTTTTATCAGTGTCTGCCCTGGGTAAGTAAACCATATCCAGTCTGGAAGATTGGGAAATAGGCTGAGATATGTAGTTGTAGGGAAATACTCCCATTACTGAGAAATTCCATTTTAGGTATGCTTAAGAGAGGAGATTTTTTTAAGCTTAGTGTCAGCTCAAATGCCAAAACTGAGAAGAGTCTCCAGAGGCCTTAAATCTAAAGGGCTTACGGCCACTCATGATATCATTACTGCTGTTGATCTCTTCAGTGAGCATATTTTTCTCTGACTAAATTTGACAATTTAGGAGTGCAAAGTTCTAGTGAAAAAGGGTTTGAGTTCTCATTGGGATGCTCAGAAGAACTGCTGTACTATAACCTCATCCATTCTGTGAAGACTTTCATTGTCTGTGGCAGCCCCAGATTTGTACTGAAGGCAAAGAGCAGATTTTTGAATGACACGAGATTTTTGCACCTTCAGCCTCAGTGAAACTTTTGCCTACTCAAACGTGAGAGAGGAATCACAGAATCACAGAATGGTTTGGGTTGGAAGGGACCTTAAAGACCATCTAGTCCAATCTCCCCTGTCATGGGCAGGGACGCCTTCCACTAAACCAGGTTGTTCAAAACCCCATTTAGTCTGGGATGGGGCTAATCAGAAAACTCTATCAAAGTTCACAAATATCCTAAAATTGAACTTGAGGCCCCTGAGTCAGATGGTTGTGGAAATACTTTGGCAGGGTAGGAGTTTGTACCTGACTATTGCCAGTGCTCTGCTTTGCTCCTTAGTGCCTTTTTTTCATCCAACCTGTCTCTCTTTTTCTCTCTCTCTTTTTTTTTTATTTACAGCATTTGGGGCAGAGATTGTTTCTTATGGTATTTGTAAGAATCTGTGAAAATTAAGTCACTTTCTGAGAGAGATCCAGCGTAACTCCTGTAATTCAAACAAAAATAGAACTGCAAATGTTGCAAAACAATAGAGTTCAGGGTAAAAACATGGTTTTTGGTTTTTCGTATTATTTTTTCTGCAGAAAAGAGGCTCCAGACATTCCCTACAATTTAACTGTGACTGACAGTAGGAATAAGACAACCACAATCAATTATGTCCCTGACACTTTATCAAACCTGTATGGCTGGATGGCTCTCCTTTTGAATAAAGAGACCTACACGTTGACATTTGAGAACCCTTTGGTCAGCAAACAGCTCCAGGTAACACAGGATTGTTTTATAATTTCAAAATCATATCTGGAAGAGATAATCATGATTTCATATTTACGGATAAGCAGAGAGAAGAAAAAACTTGCTAAAGGCGATGAGAAAGTCTCTCTGTATTTACAGGCTTAGATAAAATGATCTCATCCCTGAAGCTCTCAGGAGTAAATTGGAGCAGGAAGATCACAGAATCATAGAATGGGTTGGGTTGGAAGGGACTTTAAGATCATCCACTTCCAACTCTCCTTCCATGGGCAGGGACACCTTCCACTAGACAGGTTGCTCCAAGCCCCGTCCAACCTGGCCTTGGACGCTTGATGATTCTGGATGTCTTAGGTGAAAGTTCAGTGTGGTGCTTTGGAATCACAAAGATTTGTACTGCATGGTTTTCAGAAGACATTGTTCCTCTCCACCTTTCAAAGGTGATGAGGGGAGTTGATTTTTTCTGCATTTACCATCCCCTTCTGCTTAATTTTACATCTCTCCATGTTTTGAACGCGTTTTGCAAAAGAATATGTTGCCTGTGAGGAGCACCATCATTCTCTTTACCCCTTTTTACTGCACTCCATGGAGCTTAAATCACAGACTCAGGCATGTTTATTTTTGTTGCCTCTTCTCCAGTATTCAGTGTCATTTAGTGGCTTCAAGACTGGGAATTACTTGCTGGTGGAACACAAGGATCTTCCTGCCCATATTGAGGTCATGGTGTCCTGTGGGACAAGGACTGGAAAGCCACTCCAATCCCTGCCTTCATATGGACAACACAGAAGCTGTGATTGGTATCTTGACAGCAGACTGGGGAAGTTGATCTATTTGGGTAAGTCAGTACGAGAATTGAATTGTACATTATCAATCAAGAATGGTGATGGAGCTGATGCCTTTTTAATTTAAACCCCAAATCTACACAAGGCCATCTTTCAATGGTCTTTCAGTAAGTGAAAGTTCCTCCAAAATGTCAATCAAATAGGTAGATGCACATCAGGTCCATCTCTAACTGACCTGTCTCATGTCTGATCTGTCAACAAAAGAAATGTGTCATAAATAGTGGGTGATGTGACATCAGTTGTGTTTTAGTCGGGTTTTTTTGAGAGGTAAAGGCAGTAAATTCCACTAATGACCTCTGATGTCAGCTGGTCCTATATCACATGTATCATTAATAAATCATGGGCAATCTAGCTAGATTGAGCCCACTGATGGCAATAGGATTACTGGGAGAGAATTTTTTCTAGAACTAAAAAGTTCCAAACACATCTAGACCTTTGCATTTGAGTATATCGACTTTGTGCTGGTCATTTTTTTAAAAAAGAAATCCGGATATTTTACTGATACTTATTCAAGTTTCATTTATTCTTTTAAATTTTGGACATTTTCCACAATTGCCATTCTCAAGCAAATAATTTTATAAGGGTCCAAGCTCTATAAGTCAAAGGCAAGGTAATGATTGTTGTAATTATTAATAATAGTAAAACCAGGAATCACAAAAATATTTTGGTGTATTTGAGAAGCATAGCTTATTCTTCATGACTTTCATACAGTGAAAGTAAAGACGATGATATTCACAGTAACAGAAAAATTTGTCACTCATTTAATCTGTTAGGTTTAATGAATTTCCCTTGATTTGCAGTAAAGAGATGGCATTCAAATGGGTTCCTCATGTAGGGTCTGTTTTAGAATGAGTAACTAGAACAGTGGACAGGGGACAGTGGAGAGGAAAACATAGGTGGAATGAGGGCAGGCAATCCACTGATCTTGGTCTGGGAACGATGAAAATCATCCTGCATACATTCCTTGAGAAATGGGAAGCCCATACTTTAACCTTCACACTTCCTGCATCCATCTCTGGTCCTGCAGCCAACTGCCATTGCACTGCTCGTGTCCACACAGCTTAACATTTTAGCTCTCAAAAAAGCCTGGATTCACCCAGGCTTCAAATTAGGGAAGAGCCCTGTCCTGTGCTAACTCCAATACCATACTGGTCATCATCTGGGAGAGTGTATTGGTCTGGGCCAAAGCTGTGCCAGAACTTGGCCAGCAACACCGCCATGCAGATTATTGGGGTCCGGGTCCTAGTTCTGTGTCCTGGCCCTGTTTAAATACAGGACACGTATAGATCAACTACCATAAATTTAGCTGTTGAGTCTCAGCCTTGCCCAAGATCATGACAAGTATCTACTGAAAGGAGAAAAACGTTTTATTATTTAAGTTTGCTAACTGTGAAAATTTGTTCTTTTAAATATAAAAGTTGATGGCTTTTCAGTTTGCACACCCTGAATTGCACTGTCAGAGCAGCGTGGGAAAGCTCAGAAGATGACATCTGTATCTTGGTCTCTGCTGTTGCAAATAGAGGAGATGACAGTCTTGGGAAGACTGGGATGAAGTGACCTGGCCAGCATATGTCACTCTTGCATCATTGATACTTTCTTGTCCTCCTCTTGCCTTTCTTTCCTCTTGATTTTTATCATGTGAAGAGCTTGTTATTTCTCATTTTCATAGAGACAGAAACAATCATCCAAAGTACACGGGGGGGGAAATTTATGAAAACACCTAACATGTATAATTCATGCTGTGAACATTTTCAGAGAGGACTTTCATAGGAGTGAGATCAATAATTCAGTGTCGGATACCTGATATCTATGCTGGTGGTGTAGGATGAAAGCCTGAAACAAAGTGAGCAGATTCCTAGCCCTGGTGGGCCAGTTCATGTCCCTCCTGAGCTCTGCTGAGAGGGTGAGGATAATTAACCAGCAGAGCAGACCCGTGGCATGTGGTGGACTTTCCATCACTCGGGGTCCTGAGATGATGCTTGGCCATCTTTGCAGGGAAATATGCTCTGGCTCTGCGAGAAGCTCTCAGGAAGCTCATAAGGTGAGATTGACGCTCCGTAGGAGGTCAGAGAAGGCTCCCACCATTGTCCCTTCTGGCCTTAAAAAAAAACCCCCACCGGTCCACCCACCGACCCACAGAGGACAACGCTTGAAGGTCTTGGCCTTCAGAACATCTTCACGCCTAACTCAGCAAGCTGGGGTTTTTTTGGGGGGTGGCTTTTTTTTTAAAGATTTTATTTACATTTAACTCTATGAAATAATTAGCCAACTAATTAATCCCGTTTACAAGCTTTGTCGGATTCTTCAGCTGTCAGTCATGCCCGAGCCCGGGGCCGGCGTGGAGTCTTAGCTCCCTCCTTCATCAGCCTTGGTCTCCATGGCTACGGGCTGCATCTGCTGACACCCCACTCTCTATTTACTGCTTAATTAAGAATTTCACGCTCAGCCCTTATCTGCTGCTAAGAACAAGAACACACTGTTAAGAAACTCCGAATTTAGGCCGCTGCACAAGGAAAGCCTTTCTTGTTGTCCTGTCTGCGTGGAGCCTCTTTTAACTCCCCTCTCGGCAACCGCGCTGCCACCCTTCAATCAAAAATCATTAAATGGGGCAGAGATAATGAGCATGTAGCATATCAAAAGGAGGATGTTTGCTCGGGCTAAGGAGGAAAAGCTGTAAGGGCCCATAAGCGGCCGCCACTTCAAAGGGAGAAGGGGCTGATAAAGAGTCATTTGTTCCTGTTTGACTTATGTAAAAGGTCTGGTATGTCGGAGCCCCGTCTCGCAGACGCGGGTCCCCCCTCTCGGCGCTCGTGTGTCAGCGGACGGGCAGCTGGGCGCAAACAGCATCAGCCCGAGCATGGAATCACTTGACTCCGCGCCCACAATGGCCACTTGTAGGGGGTGGCCGACGGGACAATGGGCAGACAATTATTGCAGCTGCTCGGCAGGGCCATTAATTCTTCCTGCCCCGGAGTCGGCGGCGCTCGCAGGGCGGAGGGGAGCGCTGCGGTGTATTAGTCATCCCCTCCCCGACTTTGGGGAGCGCTTCGCCCCGCCGCTGGGGTTTCGACAGCTGCTGCTGTACCACCTCTTTGCAAGAATTGTACGTTCTGGCAGGGGTCAGCTTACTTTTGACCCCCTTGCTTTTGTGGCCGCCGGAGAGCCTTTTTAAGGGCAAACCGCGGGGAAGTGGCGGGGGCGCGTCACGTCCGAAATTAACGCCGGTAAATGGGTATCAGATGCCCGCTCATTGACGAGCCGGCTCCTGAATTCACACAGCCTTTTACTCCTGCCTGCATGGGGGAGAAAAAGGGGGGCGAAGGGGAGGGAAAAGGCCGTGACTGAGAAGATATTGTTATTCAAACGAAGCGGGCAGCTGAATGAAACCACCTCGGCCCGCAGCTCGCGTCGGGCTCCAGGCTTTTCTCCGTGCCCTCTTTCCATCCCAAATTGCCAGGCGTGGTGCAAGTGTTTGTTTATCTTTGAGGGGAGGAAAAAAAAAGGTCTGTCTAACACAAAAGGGAAGAAAAATAGACCGTATGGAGGGGATTAAAAGGAGTTAAGTTGCGCTGATGCTCGGAGGTTTGTAAATTAGGCGTGGGGACGGGAGAATGCCGGGGGTGCTGAATGGAGAGAAATAATTGTAATGGAGAATGTTTCTGTTATGTGGGTAACGATCCTGTTACCGAAGGAGTCACTGCTACCTGTACGTGAAACTCTGTTAACCAGCGCAAAAGTCCCTTTGAAAATCATCTTTTCAGACCATTTTAAAGGATTTGGTACTGAAAGACAGATGATCCCGTGTCCCTGCTGGATGCTGGATGAAGGGGAGACAAGGAAGCTTGAGGGATTCCGTGCCAGTCATTTCTACATCATCAGCTTTGCTTTGATATGATTCAGCCTTGTAGCATCACTCCGATTTTCTCTGGGGCACCCACCGTCTTAGGAGGACCTGGAAGGTCACTGCTGGGCCCTGGAATTGTGTCTGACTCTCCAAAACACTGTTTTTGAGGAGACTGAAACATGACGTGACCATGCTGAATCAAAAAATACCCACTTATTGTAACGAGAGTGGCGGAGAGAGACATCACACTGGGACATCTGGGATATTTTTAGGGGAAATATCCTGTGTAAATTGCAATAATAAGATCATGAGCTTTTTAAGTCTGTTACAAATTTCAGCATATGGTGCCACAGCGTGGTACTGCTCCTTGGTTAAGGTCTTTGGGCAATACTGGAACTGGCGAAAACCCAAAGAGATGTTGTTTCCTTCTTTTTCACTTTTCAAATGTTTCAACCATTTTCTTTTGGAATGAAACAAAGAGTTGGCTTCCTTTATCTCCAGATTTCTCTTGACTCTTTTTTTTTCCCTAAAATTGGAGGGCTGGACAGAAACATTATTGAAAACATCACCGAAAGGATTATCAAACTTTTTATTTCCCCCAAAATACATTCTTCAGTAGACACAACTTTCATGGAGATGGGTCATCCTGCTGACTGCTCAAGCTATTCATGTGCGAATTGTTAAGAGGGCCTGAGGCTCAGCCTCATATTACTGCTGTGTCAGAAGCAGGTTTACAGTTTCCATAGTTCTTAAAAAATAATTTGATTATACTTATTGTCTTTTCTAGATTCCTGAAGAATGATCTCACTTCCATTAGACTCTGTGGGTTTCTGTAATTGCTTTGCATAGGAGGAAAAATAGACCCTGGAGAATGTTTGTTTCTAATATTAAAATACAGAAAATAAATAAACACAGATATCTTCTTCAGTCTTATTGCTTGGGGCTAAAGGAGAATCCTAGGTGGAAGTCCTAAAGAATGGAGTTAATTCTTTACAGAGGACTGGTTGTACAGGGATGGGTCTTTTCTTCCAGCCAGATAAAACTCACCCCATATCAATTGTTTGAAGGCCCACTTGACCAGATGTGGGCTGCTAGTGGCCTCCATGGAATGAAATGCCAGTTCTTGGCAAAGAGGTGCTCTCTGTAATCATAGAATCATAGAATCATTTAGGTTGCAAAAGACCTCCAAGATCATCAAGTCCAACCTTTGACCGATCACCACCTTGTCAACCAGACCAGAGCCCTGAGTGCCATATCCGGTTGGTTTTTTTAACAGTTCCAGAGATGGTGACTCCACCACCTCTCTGTGCAGCCCCTTCCAATGCCTGACCATCCTTTCAGTGCAGAAATTCTTCCTGAGGTCCAACCTGAACCTCCCCTTGTGCAGCTTGAGACCTTTTCCTCTTGTCTTGTTGCAAGTTTCTTGGGAGAAGATGCCCACCCCCACCCGGCTACAAACTGCTTCCAAGTAGTTGTAAAGACAATAAGGTCCCTCCTGAGACCCCTTTTCTCCAGACTAGACACCCCCAGCTCCCTCAGTTGCTCAATTTTTGCAATGGACACACAGAGAAAAAACACCCCTCTCCCAGTGGGTGAGCTCCAGTCCTTCTGGCATGGCAGCAGAGAGACCAGAGACTGTAGCAGTTACAGAAATAAGATGATGAAATGCCCTTATAATCCCATCAGGGATGTTTTTTGGGCCATGTGGTCCCTGCAGGAGGAATTTCACGCCTTCACCTCTGCCTCTGCAAATATTAATCTGCTATAAGCAAGAATCTGTGTCCATTAGCTCATGTATGTATATATATATATACATATATATATATACNTTTTTTACATCTCTTCTCACTTCAGTGTCCCCATTACACCGTATTTCTGGCTATCTCCTGTAACAGCTCCTAGTAGAGAATGACAAAAGACCCTCACCCAGGTTCTCCAGTTTCTAGAGGTGTGTCTCAGTGTGTTGTTGATTGTGCTGTCTGAAAAGTTTTGATTTCCCAGTGATGGATGTTAGCCCAATTGATGTTAAATAGCATGGAGCTGCTTGTTATTTGTAAGTCAGGCTATTGGAGCCATTTATCCTCGTTTCAGCCCTTCCTAATATCCACAGGCAAAATTCCGAGTCACTGCAAAGCTGATAAAAGACTGAGTTGCTCCTCCTTCATGTTCACTGAAGGAGCCCTGAACCAGGAGGAAGTTACCAGGAGTATCATCCAGAAGGCCTATATTTATGATTCACAGCCCAAACATCCAGGAGGAGCTGTAATAAGGCAGAAAATTGATGAGCCTTATAAAGGTTTTATACAACTAAACCCCGGAGCCTTATAACCACATTTTGAGAAGAGTCACCTTAATTCAATGTTTACTAATGACGTCCTTCATCTGTATTGCCTGTATCTCTTCCTGCCCTGTAAAAACCAGTGATAACGGACTTGGCAGCAAAACAAAACAACCAAGGGGGACTATGCCATTGTAGGCTTGATTAATCCCAAGGCCTTTATCTTTCTTGATCAGTTTTTAGAAGTATTTGTGGGAAATAGCAACAAAACACGACCGATTCACACTTTGCGCCCCATCAATATAAATAAATGTGTAAGTTACAAGGCTGTGGAGAATTCTGGGGAATATTCTGATCCCAATTCCTGCACTCATAGAGGGTATATATGACTTAAATGGTTTGAATTTTTGTGCTCTATGGTGGGATGACCCTTTCAAACATGAGAAACTTTTATTGTTGCCCTGACTCTGGACAGGACTGTACTGAGTTAAATCTTAAGAGTTCTTTTCTTCCCTGTGTAAGGGGATTGCACCCCTTTATGAGGTCTATGTAACCTATAAATCATATTTTATGTCTCCTGAGGATTTAATTAGCACAGCTTTTCTCCAAACGTCCTTAGTTAGATGATTCCACTCTGGTGCCCACAAAAGTAAGAAAAAAAACCCCAGCAAACCTGACAAAATGCATTTAACCAAAAAAGGACAGTGTCAGTTCTTACTTCTCTCACTTTTCCTAAGGCTGAGGTATCACCTTTGAATCCTGGTTTGTCAAGAAGGAAGACCAGCATAACTATAAAAGTGCACAGAGATGTATTGTCTGAAAGACAACTGAGCTGTGTTAAAGACTCTAAGTTAGTGTCACCGTGTCACGCTTTCTCCTCAAAGGTTCACTTTGTGGCCACTCAAGCCCTGATGCTGTTCATTGTGAGCTCTGTGTGATGGTTTGGGGCAGATTGGCTTGACTGATGTATGGATCAGATCCCAGCTACCTTTGGGAGGGAAGGTGTCACTGAAGAACAGGGCTGAGGCACCTGATTACTAATTAATCAGACATGAGAAAAACCTCATGGAATCAGTTTCTATTTAATTATGGAAGCCTCATTTGGTGTAGGAGCATATGCTGCTAACTCAATCGAGTGCTTTCAACTGTCATCAAATAGTAATTATCAGAAAGAATCAAGTTTTTTGATTATTCATACTAATTTATTGAACACTTAAAATTAATGAACCTCAGTTATTTTAAATTTGCTCAGTTGCACTGGGAAAAAAGGAGGGAGGTAGGGAGGGATGGGTTTCGCAATTTAAAAGTAAAGAGACTTGTTTAAAGATAAAATAAGTAAATTACAATATGGCATGAAATCCCACTGGTGGGTTGATACGCACAGGAAAGTTCCTGAAGTGTTCTGGAACTGGGGGAAGTTCTGACAATGGCTTCATTGATACAATTCTTCTACTCCCAAAAAAAGTCTTCCAACAACATTTTAAGGTCACCATAAGGGGTTGGGCAGAGGACAGGAGATTTATTTGTTTGTCAGAGTGTTTCTATTTTAACCTATGGTTGTTCCAGTCTGGTGACTGAAAGGAAGTGCCTTTATATGCCACTGGAGATGAAGAGGAGGTGGGATTTTAGCTGGGTCTGAAGCAGCTTTCTCCTGCTCCTCTTTGATTTGCATTATCGTGGCCCTTCTCCTGCTGACAATACACGGGCACAAAGGTTACAACTGTGGTAATTGCTTCTGACCCCTTTTCACAGCAGAGAACACAGGGTCCCTGTCTCCAGTCTATAAAGTCTGACTAATTAAAGCATCTCTTTCAGATACCAGATTTTGGGGGGAAAAAAAAAAAAAAAAAAAAATAAAAAAAAATCAAAAAGAACTACAAAACAGGAGCTGTAATTTGCTGTTTGAGCCAGTTAATACATTATGCATTCGATGGTGTGATATCGCCCGTGTTGGTGGAACTGCTGTGGATTTATAGTGGGATAAATGAGATTCCAGTTCCAGCCCAGAGTTTGTGATTGTTGAATGTTTTCTTTTTGCTGTTTCTAATGAGTTGTCTTGAGACCCTCCATATCTGTAAATTAAAATGTGTTTGCTCAGTCCTTCCTCAAAGCACAAAAAAAGTACAAAAAGAGTGCTTATAAAACATGTGCAGTTGCTCTTAAAAAAAAAGTGTGTGTAAGAAATGTATAATGATGTCAGGAATTCATGTGGAGCACTTCAGTTACGATGATTTTGCTGTCTGTCCATTTGTAACTCCCTACAATTCTCTGTGTTCAGTCACAGGAGATGACTTCATTCAGGTCACGCTGAAAGAGAAGGAAAGAGTGCCTTTACCTACCCCAGGTGAGTGACAGTGGGTGTCAGAAAGACTTGGGGTGGGAGTCACACCATTTCTTTTTTTATGGCTTTTTCAGGAACAAATTGCTATTTTTCACTTCGGCATTTTGCACATCTGTCAACCCAACAGAGGTTCTTGGTATTCAGTTAAGCATTTCATTGAGCCATATCTACTATTGCTCAACATAAATGTGTGATTCCACCGTATAAAAGACTATAAACTTTTGCTGAGAAATATCATGGCAGATCAGAAAGGTCATGGAGAGCGTAAAATTACAGAGTATTTTAGTGCTCCATAGCCTGACATTACTGCAGAATTTCATGTAGAATCAGGCAGAAAAAATACATAAGAGGCAAGAGAGACCTCCAAATTTTTATGTTAATTGCCTTGCTACGTATTAACATCAGTAATTTTTTATGTGAGTTTAGAGGTGTTTTTGCAGAGTATTTCCCTCAGAACAAACAAGTGATGGAAAGTCCCAGACTTAAGGAGCTCCATAAAGATTTAATTTTTCTGTGTTTCCTGTGCTGGCAATGGATGTTTTTTCCACTCCAAGATGTTACGGAGCTGGGTCTATTGCCCCCAACACTTAGGCATGAGCTTACTCTTGCGTTTTCAATACCCAATTAAGCTGATTTCTTTCAATAGTCAAGAAAAAATTCAGAATTCCCTTTACAACTGTAGGACAGAGGTAGGTGCTTGTAGAGGCCTCCAGAGGGAGGCCCTGCCTGCGTTAGTTTAGGACTTACTAAACTCAGTGTGCAGGATTTCCCCTTGTGAGCTTTCCTTCCTCTCTTGATGGAAAAACAAACGTAAGGGCAATTAATTTATGAAGCCTGGCTCGTTAGCTCTCTACAATACAAGTGCAAGTCAAGCACCTGCGTTTTGTAAACTTCATTTATCCCAGTTATTTTCCTCATGCTAAGGTTCAGGAGTTTCCTTTCAGATTTAACTGGAAAAAAAGATGTCTTTGTGATATGAGCAGGAGCTGCCACGTGTCTTGGTCAAGCTTCTTTTCCAAGGCAGGTCTTGGTCACCCCTTGGAATGGGAGGATTCCTGCTTTTCTGAGTTCTAAGAAGTTGATCCGTCATCCTCTTACAAGAGCTGGTCCCTCATTTTTTAAAATCTTTCATACTTTGGAAATGTACGGAAATTCCCATGCCCTGGGAATTCAATCAAGCAGCTTTCTTTAAGCACGGAAGATAACACAGAGCAGTAAATGTTGCTTCATCAGTAACAGGACTATCAAAGAAACCGTAATTCTTCCAGCTACTGAAAAATGAGAATACTGTCTTTGTGTTTCCTGTTTTGTAGATCCTTTTGGTGCTGTCTTGAAGTGGTCACGCCCAGAGACATGGAAGGATGTGGGAAAAGGCTGGGGTGGATCCAACTGCAGCATCCCAGGCCCCGGGGAAGATGTCATCATCCTGCCTAGTACGTAAGGAAGGAGAGGTCTTTAATTCCTGTAGAGGTGCTGGGCTCTGTCTACGTTAGGAAGTATATTTATGTTGCAACGTGGGCTCCTTGGCGCTGGTGGCCATTTGAGTATGTTCAGGACAAACCCATTTGGTCCTTGTCACGTGGAAATCTTGACTACAGAACAAAAATTTAAATTTTGGGAGAGAATAATGATTCTTTTCCATTTACATACACACAAACACACATAAGTTACATTCAGGCTGACTTATGTATATGGACCTTAATTCAGGAGCATAGAATTTGCAAGACCCAGAACCACAGGTCACAAAGAGCTCATCTCTTGACCCACCTCTCTGTGTTTTGTGCAGGGATCATATTTTACAGTTCCACAGTCGTACCACCTTCCATTTTATTTTTCCTGTTGCAATTCCCACTATCAGTGATAATCTCTCAAACCATTTGCCATGGATGCCTCCGAGACATTTTAGCTCATGTCTGTATTTCAACCCATATTTAAACTTGAGTTACATTTAAATCCCAGCTCAGTTTACATCATTACTGCATGAAAACTGAATTCTGGTGAATGTATTATGCAATTTGCAATGAAATCTGGAGAAAACTCTTGTGATAACCATTTTATATAAGAGCTGACCCTGCTCTGATGAGGAAGTTGGACTGGATGAGGTCCTGAGGTCCCTTCCAGACATAATTATTGTACAATCCTATGAATATTGTGTGTTATACACCTGACATATTCTAGGACCTGGTGCTGCCTCCTCCTCATTTGTTTGAAACCACTCTACCTGCCACAGCTTCACTTTTGGCAATGGGGATAACACTGCTCCATGTCTATTCCTCTTCACCTCTGTTTGGCTTGTGGCCTTTGTGGAAGGAAGTGTTTGGGTTGGTACTTTTGCCTGGAGCCTCAGTCATGGTGTAAGGCTTCTCTGACCTGTGTCTTTAAAAAACAATATATATAATTTCAGGTTACACTAAGAATTATGATCAACCTTCAATTGATATTTAATTTAATCTTCAATTTTCTGATAAATATGAAAAACCTCAAACCGCCTTGTACTTTTTGAAATAATATCTTTCTTCACTTCTGGGGGGAAGTCACATTGAACTAAAGAGTAGATAATTTATATTTTCTGATTAAATCCATTTTTCTTGAAAAAAAAAAGTACAATGGGGTTTTTTCCAGTTCTACCATCTCACTAGCTATAATACCTAACTGTGGTTAAGTGTTAGTTCAATGATGGTATTATGTAGAGCTCCAGGGCTAAAGTCACTTGCTTTTAGGATCATACCTAGTGCTGTTTGAAGCACTCCAGAAACATCTGGCTAAGCCATCAGACAGCTCAGTTCCTACTCCATTCTTACCTCTGTTATATCTGAGCCCTTATGGAGCATCAAAGAGTAGGACATTTCACATGTGCTTTGCTCTCTTTGGGATCCTCTTGCCGTGGTTGGATTTTGCACACATATTTTGGCATATTTTGTCCTTCATAGCTCTCCAAGAACAAGGCCAGAGACTACTCCACCACATCTGTCTCAACTTCTTGTATATCACATTGTATCTGGTTCACCAATATCAGCCCATGATTGTCAAATGCTTCAGAATTCAAAATCATGTGTCAGGTGCAGAAATGAAGAGACACAGAGGTTGTTTAGATCAGATCAGGAGAGAGGAAGCTGGATGCTGAGGTTGGGATGGTCCTTTGGTGCTTTGCAACCTCATGCATTAATAAAACCCTTCCACAGGAGCATGTCCAGAGAACAGCAACAGAGCTGCTGAAGGGTCTGGAGCACCAGGAGTGGCTGAGGGAGCTGGGGGTCTAAGCCTGGAGAAAAGGAGGCTCAGAAGGGACTTTCTGTCTCTGCAACTCCCTGACAGGAGTGGGGAGCCCGGTGGTGGTCAGGCTCTGCTTCCAGGGAGCAAGGGATAGGACCAGAGGAAAGAGCCTCAAGTTACACCAGGGGAGGTTTCAGTTGGATATTAGGAAAAACTTCTTCACTGAAAAGGTTGTCCAGCCCTGGCACATCTGCCCAGGGCAGTGGTGGAGTCCCCGTCCTTGGAGGGATTTAAAAGACATGCGGATGTGCCACTTGGGGACATGGGTTAGTGGTGGGCTTGGCTGTGCTGGGTTAACAATTGGACTTAATGATTGTGGAAGTCTTTTCAAAGCTAAACAATTCCATGATTCCATAATCCTCTCAATAAAATACTAATTTTAGCTGCCAGAGGATATTGACCATGGCTGTTGTCACATACCACAAGGTCCTTCATGGCTAAGCTGTCCCTGGAGAGCTGCATGTTGCTGCCCCCAGCCCAGCCCACCTGATCTAGTTCTAGGACTGGGGACAACACCGCTGCATTAGCACCAGAACTAATTAGCTCCCCAGAGAGACAAAACTCATTAGCTCAGGCCTGGCACTGTTCAGGATGACTGCACAGCTTTTGGGGTCAAAACTAACATCTCACAAGTTTAGAGCCGTGCTGGTTTGGTCAGTTTAACTGGGGCATGTCTCCACTGTGCTGTGGGCTGTGGTAGAGGGACTCTCTAACATACTGGTGGCTGTTGGTTGAGAGACAACGGGGTAAGGATTGGGCTGTTAGATATAATCTGTGTTTTGCCATGGGCAAGAATGGAATTGAGGGGCCGGGACAGTAAAATCAGCACAAACCCAGAATGCAAGTTGGTGCCTGAGCAGCAGGATGAGATCCTTGGAGCTTCTGGCTCTAAATCACCTGCTCAGTGCAGGGCCCTCCAGAGTGTACAATAAAACTGTCTTTGCTCTTCAGAAGGGCTTTACTGGACAAAAAAACCCACAACAAAATATGTAATGGATTAAAAGGAAAGAAGCAAATGGCAAGTGAAAATGCACTGCCTGCTAGGACTGGTGGAGAGCCACACTCTGCAAGTCTTCTTATCATCTATAGGCATGGGGCTGTGTTGGTGGAGTTTGGGTGGGATATTAGGAAGAGGTTCTTCCCCCAGAGGATGGTCAGGCTCTGGAACAGACTCCTCGGGGCAGTGGTCATGGTCCCAAGGCTGACAGAGCTCAAGAAAGATCTGGACAACGCTCTCAGGTACATTGTGGGATTGTTGGGGTGTCCCATACAGCACCAGGATTTGGACTGACGGCCCTTGTGGCTCATGAACACAAGCAGAGGCTGTCTATCATACCATCTACTTTGAGAGAGAACTGCTCTGGTGTGTCCCTGCCTCTTCTGATCATACTCCATCTTCTTTATGTCTGCTTCCCTCCTCGTTCTTGCTGCCTTGGGTGTGTTGAGGCGCTTATTGACATTGGAGTCAACGGAGTGAAGGCTCTTATACTGGAGTCGTGGTCCTCACCAGTGTGAAAAGGGCACTGGGTTTTTTTCTCAAATAAAGACATTTAAACTGCAGTTAGGCAAGATGAATTCTCTGTCCATTTCTCACCTTTTGCTTTGCTGCCACAAGCGTTTGAGTTTTCAGTTTAAGGAAAGTCAATTCCTTGCTTGGATCCAAAATCTAAAATGAAATCAACAATTTTTAAATTTATGCTTAACTGTAGCATTTTGTGGATGTTTCCCCTTCCCATTTCCACTGGTTTGTGCATACCCTGCTAAACTCAGACTGACTTCAGATGGCTACAAAACAGTGAGAGTTGGCTCCCATGAGAACAAACATTCTACCAACCAACCAGACTTTGTGTTACCCTGAACACCAAAACAAGTTTTTGTGATTCACTCCTGGCAAGACACAGTTGTGTTTTAGTGTTTGCTGTCTTCTGGTTGCTTAAAGTTCTCTTTTGGGAGTTATCTATAATAATTTCAGGTTGAAAGCCAAGACATGAGCCTACTTCTGGTATGCTGTGCGTTACTGGGGTAGTCCTTTCGGCCCCTAAAGAACAGTTTTAGAGTCATAAAAGTAAATAATAGATGTTTAGTGCCTGTTTTTAGTGTGAGGAACTACAGGCAAAGACTTTGGTATGACACTGTTGAAATCTCTGAATGAACGTGGATTCCTAGAGTTCATTGATGAACTAGGGCACTGCTTAAATTTAGCAAATAAAGGCTTTAATTTTCTTATTTAACAAAATAAGCAAAATAGCATCATTAGATGTGCCTCATGGACTGGTCTCTGATGGGTCCCTTCCAACTCAGCATATTCCATGATTCTATCAGTTTAAAAAGGTTGAAAATACCTCTGTTAGTGAAATACATGTATTTGAAACCAAATTTTTGTCTTGTTGCTTGGTGTATGTTTGACACCTAGAGGATGCTATACAGAGAGCTTAGAAACTGGGATTGTGTGTGAAGTTATTCTTTTTCTTTGTTTTTTTTACCCTGTTTTGAAAACATTGGTGAGGCTTCAGGGTTTCATAGACTTCTTAGTACAAGGATGAATTTCACTTGCAGCAGAGGTGGGTCCCTCTTATTAAAGTGGCTTTTAGTGTTGGTGTGTTGCAGGTCTCCTCGGTGTCTGGCTCCCCAGCATGCACGAGTTGCTTCCAGCCTGATCTGGAAATCCTTAGCTCAGGCTGCCACTACCTGTGCTTTTATCTCTGGAGGTTCATCCTCCAGAGCCACAGCCACCCCACAAGGACCTCTCACATGCGCCAGCCTTCAGCAGTCACACCACCCTGGAACACAAGCTGGAGGAGTTTAGTCATGCCCTTCCAGCAGCCAGCAGTTGCTTTAGCTCCTCAAAGCCCTTGGATTTTCAGGGCTTTGGTTTATGGTTTTCCGTGTGACACACTCCTGATGCAGCATGGGCTGGGTGGAAGGAGAATGTGTTATAATTCCAAGCAAAGGAATGTTGTTTTGAAGGCTATTGATATGATATCATGTAGCCTCTGGCAATTTCTATCTCCCTTTTTTTTTTTCTTTCCTCCAGTGGTAGAATTCACTCTGTTCTTCATTTTCTGATTTTGATTTTCTTTGAAGTTTTCCGTTTGAAGAGATGAATGCTGGAGTACTGTATCTCATATAATAGCTCTCTTTTGTGCCTGATTTCCATTCAATGGCATGCTATGGTGTTTTATACAGCAATGCAGTTGATCAAAGACGTTTCGTGTCATTGCTGGAGTCATTAGTGACTTCTCAGTATTGTATGTCTGAACATTAAAACTCTGGCGTACCTGTGAGCTTTTTGTCTGAAGAAAATGTATGTACAATGAAACATAGCCCCGTTTTCAGGCTCGAACTACGGTTTGCTGAAAGTGGTTGCTTGCCATTATAGAAATATCTTCATGGGGGAAAAACAGCTCTGGTTTGTCATTCTCTGAAGGTAAATCCCTTGAGCTCAGTGACCTAAAGTTTATTATTTTAACCGCTTAGTCATCATCTTCCCCTACTAGATAAATGAGTGTATTCTGTAAGGACCATGTAAGGAAGCTCTATCTGAATTTGTTTGCTTTTCTTCTCAAGTGTGGAAGGAATGGAAGGACTTTTTTTCCCCTCAATGGAGTGTTCTGGTGTTTCTACAGAGTATCACTTCGCCATCTGAGGACTTCACACCCCAAGCATAACGCCCCAGAGTGTTATCCTTTTAAACTGAGGTTCACCGAGATCTCTGTGAATGGGGAAATTTTTCACTCCTGTGTTTCAAGGCTCACACGTGACGCCGCAGTTACAGAGCAGTCAGCGTTTCCTTTATAAAGCCTTTTTTAGAAAGATGTGCAACTCAGCAGAAATATCTGTTCTAGACTGAAATGTGACATATAAATGGCATGCCTGGGAGCGCTGCTTCTTTTCCTTGTAAAAATGTTTCAGCCTGTGTTTGATGAATATACTTATGGCCTTTGTCAACCGCAGCTTTTTGCCACATTCTTGAGCTGTGATTTCACAAACTGGATTCTCTTCCCCTTCTGCCTGAGAGACACCATTCCAACAACATCTCCCCCCCTTATTCTCCTCTCTTTCATACCCTCCCATACTAGGCCTTCCCTTCACAGCTCTGCAGGGCATGGGACTCTACCTGTCCTGTAAAGGGATTATAGACAGGAGTTCCTTCGTGCCTGTAAAAACATGTTAAGTACAAACAGCGTAAGATTTAGGGGGGGGAAAATTACACTTGCTCCCTTAGAGAATTATTATATCTGAATGCTGTGAAAATTTTGCATGCTTGAAGGATGCTTTAGCCCCAGGATGCAGGATATTTATTTTGGAATGAGGGATTCAGAATAACTTCTGGTGGTTGCAGTACTTGGAGAAGTCCTTGAGAACACAGATCCTGGGCTTTCAGGGTGTCCCTTGCTGAGGTCTAGAGAGAAAGAATTTAAAAAAGAAAGGGGCAAAAAGAAGAGTTGGGATGATTGGATTACAGGGATGCAGTAGGGAGATGTACGTAGGAGACAAACAAACCTGTAAGCAGAGCCAGGACCCCAGACCTGAAAACAGAACCTGAAACAGAAATTTCCTTTCTCTGCAAGCCATGAAACTTCAGGGCTGCAAACCCAAGGAGCCAAAAACTAGGAAATTATATTATTAAAGGCAGCCTATTTATACTTTCCTTCAATCCACTTCTGAATGTACTTGGTGTAGGTTTTCATAGAATCGTACTGATCATGTTTTCTGCAAATAGGGCTTGGAAATGTTCTTAAACCTTTATGCTAAGTAGTTTAAATCAGCTCCTTATTACGTGTTCTGGGGAAAGGACTTTCCCTGTGCTAACTGTTGTGTGGTCATTTGTGTCTTCATCCAAAGCAGTTGTTAATGACTACAGGCAGAAGAGAAACTGTGAAGTAGCTGATCCACTTCCCAAGACACTTCTCTGCTCTTTTTCTGTTCCACACCAAAGCGGTTTCAAATGGCCCATTCTCACCACTATGTCAAAATCCATTGGAAAATATGTTCGTTTCTGAATTTCTTCCGATTTATGTATTTATGCCTCACAATAAATGCACATGAGATCAATGAAAATCACAGAAAACCTCTGGGTATGGTAGGATCAGCTGTCTTTATGTCGAAGGGTTTTTGTTTTCTGCAAGCTATTTCTGTGAAAGTCACAATTAGATCATATCATAGAACCTCTTACTAAGGAAATACCTTGCTTTGCCTTCTTCCAGGAACAGCCACTGACTCAGAGATGCATCATACCTGGAAACTCTTACTGATACCAATAAGGAAGGGGGATGGAAACCACAATTTCAGGGCCTGAGCTGTTTTCCAGGGCAGTCAACTGAGAAGCTTTTAGTGACATCAAAGACCACTAGATGGGCCCTAAGGGTGGAATTCACCTCTGTGCAATGGGCTGCCTCTAAAGGATATACCATTCACATCCTTCCTCATGTCCTACTTGGAAAGCTTAAGTGGCATTTAAAAGGTTCCCAGGCTCCAGACTTGCAGCTTTAGGAAGCAGCAGTGATGTTGTTATTGGGCTCAACCCACAGCAGTCCAGGCTCAACCCACAGCAGTCTGGGCTCAACCCACAGCAGTCCAGGCTCAACCCACAGCAGTCTGGGCTCAACCCACAGCAGTCCAGGCTCAACCCACAACAGTCCAGGCTCAACCCACAACAGCCTGGGCTCAACNGTCTGGGCTCAACCCACAACAGTCCAGGCTCAACCCACAGCATTCTGGGCTCAACCCACAGCATTCTGGGCTCAACCCACTGCAGTCCAGGCTCAACCCACAACAGTCCCCACTCTATTCTGCAATACAAAACCATCTTCCTTGTTGTCTCCTTTAGGATCTGAGGGAATGGTACTTCTCTTGCTCACTGTTAACCGATTTATTAGGGGGGGAAAAGTAATCCTGTGAGTACAGAGTGGAAGAACTCGTGGTGGACCTGGTGATGGGTTGACGGTTGAACTCCATGATCTTAGAGGTCTTTTCCAACCTTAATGATTCCATGATTCTGTGAACTCTGGCTTCCTGCAGACTTGGGTGGTGAGGAAGAGGTGGGCTTTATAGACAAAACCTGTGAGAGCAAAGCCAAGCTGCAGGGAGAGAAAAGCAGTGACAGGGTGTCCTTCGAGGTAGGTTGTGATGTGTGGTTGCAGCTTGTCACCCTGGTCATTGCTGTTGACAAGGTGGGGCCTTGCACATCCTTTGTACCCAGATGCCCCTCTTTGATACTGCTCGACTTTTTCACTTCGATCAATCCTAGAATCCCAGAATGGTTTGGGTTGGAAGGGACCTCAAAGATGATCTAGTCCCAACCCTCCTGCCATGGGCAGGGACACCTTTCACTACACCAGGTTACTCAGAGACCCATTCAACCTAGCCATGGATACTTCCAGAGATGGGGCATTTTGTTCCTCTTGGTCTCTTCAAGAGAACTGTCTTGTCCCCCGTAATGCCATGAGGGAAAAATGCTGTCTGGACGCAGCTTAACTTAGTCCTGGGTCATTGCATTGGGTGATTAAGTCTTACTGTCATAAACAGAGACTGATTGTCCTGGTGAGACTGATACGTCTCCAACTTGCCGCCCTACACATGTATTTTTAAAGGTTCAAGCAACATTTGATGAGACTTAAACATGCAACAATGTCATCGTAAATACAATTATTTATTTACTGGTGATATTACAGTGACCCTTTGGAGCCTCAGCTGTAGATGAAGCTCTGGTTGTGGATGCTGCACAAACCCACAAGGTGGCTCTAATCAACCTGATCTGATCTCATCAGAGAAGGCCACCAAGATGTTTAGAGGGATGGAGCACCTCTGCTACAAGGAAAGGCTGGGAGAATTGGGATTGTTCAGCCTGGAAAAGAGAAGGCTTAGGGGTGACCTAATTGTGGCCTTCCAGTACCTGAAGGGAGCCTACAGGAGACATGGAGAGGGACTATCTACAAGGACCTGGAGTGACAGGACAAGGGGGAATAGATTCAAACTGAAAGAGAGTATGTGTAGATGAGTTATTGGAAGGAAATTCTTCCCTGTGAAGGTGGTACAGCATTGGAACAGGTTGCCCAAAGAAGTTGCAACTGCCCCATCCCTGGAAGTGTTCAAGGCCAGGCTGGATGGAGCTCTGAGTAACCTGGAAGAGTGGAAGAAGTCCCTGTGCACAGCAAGGGGGCTTGGAACTAGATGGTCTGAAAGGTCCTTTCCAAGCAGGCCATTCAATGATTCTATGAAAGCCAATCTAAATAAAAACTGAAGCCAAGCTGACATTTTTCATCACCACATCACGCTTTTTGGCAAGTGCTGTTGGGAGGCTGCCATTGACCTTAACAACCCTCTGCTTTGTGTCTCAGACCGGACCATCCTGGTGGATATGGCTCTTCCACCTCTGAGAGGACTCTACATCCTGGGGACCCTTGAGTTCCCCACCAACTCCAGCAACGTCCTGAGTGCAGCCTGTGTCGTGGTGCTCGGGGGTGGCCTGAGAGTGGGTAAGTGAACAGCTCATTTTCTGGATGCCTGGGGTTTATTTCTGCCTCTGAGAGGAAAAAAAATAAAAGGTGTTAATAAAGGCTGTATAGTGTTGTTATAAACATGCTGTCCAATCTAATGTCCCGTAGCTATCTGGATATCTGCAACGTGGACAACCCAGAACCCATATCAAGCATGGTGATTATCCCCTGGAGCTAATTACCTTTTCATTTAAGAGCAACGCATTACAAATGCTGCAATCTGTCACCTCACTCCCAGTTCCACTGTGGCAGAGATTTTATCTGATACGTGTAAAAGTCCTCCCTGCTTCCTGTGGGGTTGCTTTATGAGACAGCAATTCCTCAGGGCAGGATCTGCCCTGGTGTTCAGGCAGTGCCTGGGGCCTGTGGGCATTAGCAAGGTGCTTTTTGTGACACAGGAATATTTAAAGCCAACATAAAGAGAGCCATGGAGAATCCCCAGAATGCCTGGAAATTCCACTGTGCCATGGACTCAGCACATTTGTCCCTCTCTTCCCTCTGTGCAGATGAGCATCAGGACCGCAGGAAGGTACCACCCTACCCCAACTTCTTGTAGTTTTGGAGTCCCCAAAGTCACTGGAGCTGTTCCACATTATTTGCAATGGTCAGGATCGGTGTTTTTCCACTCAGAAGTAATTACTCACATAATTCCCCTTAAATATCAAGGTTCCTAAAGCCAGGCATTATATTTACTTACAGGGATCCTTAGGATGCTGGGATCACATTGCTGATCATTGCTTGACCTTTCTCAAGATTGGTTTCATGAACTTTAAGAAGAGAATTTGTTTGTGTAATCACCTCCTGAGAAAGTCTGGTCCAATATTCGTTTGTTGTTAATCTCAAGGGACTGTTTAGTTAATACAGTACTGGCCAAAAAAGTTATTTTGCTGTCTTGTGCTTTTCTTTGGAAAAAGAGGTTGGAAAGCTTAATCTGTGAGGTTAAAATATATATATATACTTAAAAGAGTGTCAGTCATTTCTTACTTATGCTCCTTTGCACTTTAAATATGGTGTCATATTGGTTTTAAGAAAAAGCATGTGTTCATTGCTAAAAACACTTATTAAAAAAACATTGAGGCACTTTGCTGCACAAACTCCCCTCCAGCACATCTGTGAGCAGTAATGATATTAAAAACTAGACAGGTATTTGCAGCTGTTGAGTGCTAGTCCAGCATCTTGTGGAGAGCTATCCTTGTTTCAGCTCTGAGATGGTGGGTGGGTAAAGACTCAGATTTTTCACATCTTATACTGACTTCTCTGCCTTCTTGTAGAGCTGGGAGTGCATGGGGGGGATTTTTTCCCTTCCTCTTTCTCTTCCCATGTGTTCAAGGCCTTAAGGTAACGTCTTGGAGCCCATCTGTCCAATCCTGCCTGTTCCATGCCTGAAGGAAGGTTTTTGAAGCCCATCTGTCCAACTCCACCACACCCTCAAGAAATCCTGACACAAAACAGATAATGAGACTGTTTAGTAAACAGATTTAATAGATGTGGACATCAGCATTCAGCACTGCCTGAGCAGGATCTCAGGTTGGCATCACGTGAGCCAAATCCCCAGGTCCTGCCTGTTGTGTAATTTCTCCATGCCCTGTTTTCGGCACAGCAATCTTTGGTCATGTCCTGTTGCTTCTGATTCCACGGCCTGGGATAAAGGGTTTCTGGTAGAGCTTGAGTATTTTGTCCACTTAAACTTCTAAAGAACAATGATAAGTTCCTAAAACACATCTTAATTGGACTTTGGAGTGCTCCAGAGCACTTGGCATCTTACCTGCAGCAAAAAAAAAAAACAAAGTCAGAAGGTTAAATTAAAACCCTAAGTAAATGGGAAATGAGTGATGATGAGAAATATACAACAAAGAAAGAAATCAGCATAAAAATGGAGTTTATGAGACACAACAAGAGCCTCATTAATTTTATTGAAACAATAATTTACAGGCAAGCTGGGATGAGAAAATACAGTGATAGCTGGGAGATGAGAATTCTTGGGACACCTTTGACCTTGAAGGGTCAATCATCACTTTCCTCTTTAATGTAATGATCACAATCCTGTGGGAATTATGATCAACAACATCACTGTGAGATGATTAAAGACAAACAACTCTGTCAGAACCCTTGGAAAACCCAAAGTAAAATATGTGGATCTATCCCCACAGTAATATCTCTGAGTGCTCCTAGACTTTCATTATTGGATCCAGGTAGATCTTCTGATTACTTCTACTCTAGTAGTCCTAGCTCTCTCTCTTGCACTTAAACCTTCAAAGTCTTTTACTTGATGGTGATATTACAATAACACTTTAATAACACTGTTTATTTCTATTTCCCTGTGTTGTCATGCTGTAAAAAAAAAACTGGCTATTTTTCCAGTTTATAGAAGGAGAGTTTGAGGTTCGGAGAGATTAAGAGATTTGCTAAATATCATTAGCACACCTGTGTCGGAACAAGGTAAGGAATGTTGAGCTCAACATCTGAGTTGTTCTGTGTTCTTGGCTAGGATGATTCCATTCATTTTAACCCACAAGCATTAAAACACAGATGATATGTGGAGAAAGTGCCCTGTTCCACTGCTGAACAAAACCCTCAGCTCCCAATACGGCTTCAGAAAACACTGAACTTCACTTGGCACAAATTGATCTGCTGGACTCATCCTGAACTCTACTACACTCAGCTGCTCTTTGCTGGCAGGCTGGTTTTGCTTTTTATAGTAGAACTTGCCAAGTAATTATCCAGATAGGATTGGATTTCTCTTTTTAGTTTCAACTTGTCACATTCTTTTTTTCACATCCCGTGATGGCTGCATGTCAGTCATGTCACTCATTGGAGGCACAAAGCCTAAGGTCATCATTAGCTCATGGCTTGATTGTCTGGAGATGAAACCCCAGACAATTCTGATACCTCTTGTCTTGCTTGTGGTAAGAGCTCTAATAAATTCACTCCCCTTCTTTTCTAGGAAGAACCTCCTTATTGGCTTCCCAAAGGGTAACTCACTGTATTTCATGAAATAACCATGTGTTAGTAGTGATTAATGCTCAGCATTATAACAACAATTAGAGCACCAGTGAGTTTCACCAATTTACTCTCTTTTCCAACTTCTCCAGTTGTGTGGGACCCATCACCTTTGGCCGTGAGATGAGTCCCACCCTGCAGTCCCATATCCTCCCTACCCAGCTGTTCAATTTGTATGAAGAAGGAACACTGCTGATGTATCAAGAGCAATTTTTCATCCCTGATAACAACAAAACAAGCTGTTTGAAAAGCTGATTGCATCATCTGAATCCCCTTAAGTTAATATCTCAGCCTTTGTGGTTTTGGCTTTCACCCTTTCCAAGTCACTTGGTTTCTTTTAACTGGTTGTATCATCCAGGGAAGGGACTTGTTTCACAAGTTTAAGATGCACAAATTTAGGTGTAACTTGTGGACATCATCATGTGAGCTCCTGTTCCAGTGGAGATCTAACCAATGCAGCCAGTGGAGCCCCCGCAGTCAGTAGGACTGTTTCATATAGATATTGAGAGCAAATCTACACTGGAAACATCTGCATCAAGAAACCTAAATGTAGCTACGTGAATCTCCCTGGAAACACGGTTCAGTGGCCAAAGAATGAGGATTTTCTTTCACTTTGGGCACACTCAGGGGTTCCACCTGGCCTCCAGCTTGGCATGAAAAGCCACTGCCCTTTCATTGATCCCTGTGTTGTATCCTCACAGAGAGGATTTGGAGGGCACTAGGTCTCTCAGATCCCTTCGTATGTGTCTCACTGCTTGTTCCCTGGAGGTTCATCTCCCACTTCTGGCTGCGGGGTCCTACTCCACAGTTGTCTTTTCTGTTTTTTGGGCAGAACTACCTGTAAGAGGCAACCAAGTGAGGTCTCCTTGTTTCCAGGCTGCTTTTCCAGGCTTCTTTACAGAGTGCAGCCTGAACACCTGAAGGAAGCTCTAGAAGAAGAACCAAAACTAGATGACTATCCAGCTGTGTATTGACCATGGGTGAAAACTCTTCGGACTTCCTGGTGACAGTGTGACACAGTTTTCAAAATAACTGAGTGTAGTTAGTGTCCAAGAAGTTTTGGATGCAGGAAACAGAGAGGTGATACTGGAGATGGTCATAGCAAGATACTTAGCAAAGTCTATTTGCCAGTGGAAGGGAGGGGATCTTACCTCTGAGGTTTCCTTGCTCTTAAATACAACAGCTGTTGCGGAGAGTCAGGTTGTGGAAAAAAGAGAAGGCTGGAAGGGAGGAAACACCCACTATTTGAGAAAAGAATTGAAAGGGATTTGCTATGAAAAAAATCCCCCAAAACCCAACAAACCCTAAAACACAGAACAGCAAAAGTATGTCAGAAAGAACATCTGGATTAAAACTGAACCAGGAAAACAATGGAAAATGCTTTTGAAACCCAACGGCAAACTCAATCCAGACTGCTCTCCAGAATAAGTGAAAATCTGGATAGAAAAAAACTCTTTCGGTTTGTATTCCCCCCCCCCCATATTTTCACACAGTAGGTTTTCTCCTTTCCAGAGGTCAAACCTGACAAAGGATTATGAACAACTGCTGTGCTAACAGGTCTGTGTTGCAATCCAGACAGCTGGGCCTCTCCCTTTTGCAGGGAAGCACGGAATCAGTGGTGGATTTAGTAACAGCACAGGTTTTTTCCTTACATAGGATTGTCATACATGTTGGTTTGGGGTTTTTTTGCACTGTGTAGTGCAATTGGAAGAACATGTATTTGAGAAAGGCCTGGCACTGTCTTTAGTGCCTCCTGACCTTTTCTGCACATCTCACCAGGCAGTTCATAGAATCATCAAATCATAGAATTGATTGGGTTGGAAAAGACCTCAGAGATCATCAAGTCCAACCCTTGGTCCAACTCCACAGCTTTGGGTAATTTCCAGTTTGTAGTTACCTATTTGCTGGTTCTCTGCCAGCAGCGCTTTATTATCTCCCTTTATGATCAACCAGTTTGCTCATCAAATTGTAGTAGGAGTATGAGGTGGGATGCATTTCTGTGCATCTCACGTGCAGGGTGGGTGATTCAACAGTTTGATGTGGTCTTAGGTAGGACTTGTTCACCACAGTAAAGCTGAAGTTTTCATGTCCAGAGTTCAAAGATGGTCTCCTAAAGCCCAGATCATTCACAGGCGTGTTGCAGAGATAACTATTCCTGTGTTTACGGAAATTTGAGAGTTTTAACAAAACTACTTATTACAAGAGCTGCGATTTCATCCGCCAGTTGTTTCATATGGTGATGAAACTTATCCAGCACCAGTGACCTGTGTACACAAATGACTTTGGATTTTCCTCTGAGTAAACAGTCATAGCTGCTGTTTCCACATCCTCATTTTCACAAGCCACTCTGCAGGGCATTTAGACTAAACTGAATTGTCAGTCTGAGACCTTACTCAGCTTTTCACTTTGTGTTTCTTTCTTCTCCATCCATCCACACAGAGAACAAGACCTGTTGCCTTATTATTCTGAACATCACAGAATCACAGAAGGGGTCAGGTTGGAAGGCACCACTGTGGGTCATCCTGTCCTACCTTTTTGCTCAAGCAGGGTCACCTATTCTTCACTTTCTTTCCTAATTATTTCTGATTTACTGTTGAGTCTTTCTCCTTTTTTTTTTTAATTTTTATTTTTTTTCCCATTTTTTTCTATTATTCAGCCTCTCTGCTTGCTTTCAGTATCTTCACACTACTCTGGGTCACTAATAACACCTCACATGCCACAGGGCTTGCAAGACCAGACCTGGTCGAGTCCATGTCCCCATTCCAGTCACTCAGCCAATAAATTAGTGTGTGCCCTGTTTGTGCTGTACCAGTGTAGTTTGTTAATCACAAACTTTTGTGCTGCTAAGCCAAGTGCCTTGCAGAAGCCAATTAACAAAAAAAAAAACTATTATCTTTATCAACTAAACCTATAATCTAATTAGAAGCTGATAACAAGGAAGTTTCACAGGCCCTTTTTTCTATAAAAGCAGGTTGATTGGCATTAATTATATCATCCACCTTTAATGATTTATTAATGGTGTTCAGAGTTGGACATTCCATTTTTATTTATTTTTCTCCTGGAATCAGTGTCAAGTTGACAGGCCTGTAATTACCTGGGGCTCTTACTTTTATCTTTGTTTGAAATATTGGCACAATATTAGCTTTCTTCAAGGGCTCTGGGATATCATGAGTGTTTCCAAAGTTACTTAAGAGTCCTCCTTAATAGTCCAGCGAGTTTCTGGATAAACTCTTAAGTAGCACAAGTTACTGAAATCCATTGATTTAAAACCATGGAACTATTAAAGACAATAAGCAAGGATTAAGACTATTTTTAACAATAATATACTTAGAATAAGTATAATTTTTCTACCAATGGGTGACTCCTCTGTTCTTTTGTGTCATTTCCCATTTACAGTTTCCAGCAACTGAAGCATTTCTGTGAATATTATTTTCCTTTTTATATTTTCTTTTCTATTATAGTTTTATTATTACCTTTTTGTCTCTCAATCTGATGGTATTTTTGGTTGGTGTTCTTGTTTTGTTTTTTTTTAATAAGGGTAACATTCCTCAACCTATCGTGCTTTTTCAGACTAAAAATCACATTTTTTAGCTAAATGGAGATATAATTCTTTTAAGGGAGTGATAACTTTCAGTTCAATCCTACAGAACTCCCATTTCCAATCCTTGGTATGTGATTTTTAAGTCTGGAAGCTTACTTGAAAATAATTTTAAAACTGAGCTGAGAATTGGATATATCACACAGCTGTTTTAACCAAGTTAACCAGAATAGTAAATGCTTTGTAACCAGGAGTAAAATAATAAAACCAATTAAAACAGCAATTTATAATTATAATTTATATTAATCCCTCGCTTTAAGGGAACAACATCATGATTAAGAAATGGTAACTGTGAATAACATGGTAAGGTTAATATAAAGGCCCCCAAACATTTGTGTTGAGTCTTCCTTTGGTTTCAGTGTAGCTCATATTTTATCCCAGGGGGTACAGATGACCTGAGGATTGGCAAAGGTACGCTCAGGGTGAATATTTTAAATCACAACTCACTGTGAAGCAGGAAAACAATCACCCTGCATACAAAAATAGCCCTAAATGTCTCCATAACTGCTGCTGCTCTAGGTGGGTGTTTGGTCAACCTCGTGCATCCGTGGTCAAAGGGTGTATCACTTCATTTTGTTTTGTGAAAGCGTTTTTGGATACAACCCGATTCCTGGCTTTCTTCTCTTCAAACCACAGTTATGGGGCTTTAAACAAGAAAGTCAAAGATGGTTTGGGTGGACAATGGACGCTGTAAAATAATCCCCTCCATGTCCCCAGAGAAATACGAGCTCACTGGTATGACATATATGAGATGGAGAACATGCAAGTCTTGTACTCTTTGCCTTTGACTCATTTAAAAGCTGGGCAGAGAGTTTAAATACCCTCAGATATCCGTCAGATGCTGGTGAGGAACAATGAATTGTTTTATTGATTTCACTTACATTAAAAAAATGCTCTTAAAGCAAAATATCTCTTTAGGATACAAAATCAACTCTCTTTTCCAAACTAGTAATTTTTAAATATTAAAAGAACATGACAGGCCAGCTAATTTTATACAGATATGCATATATTTTTTAGTTCTACATCTGCTGCAGTTTTCTGTTGCATAATTGATTTAATCTCTAATTTTAAAGGAACGCTGAACTCCTTTACTGGACTCCGCATACATTTCTCCAGGGCAAAAACTGTCCTACTTTTTCCTCCTTAGTATCTGTTCAGTGCTGGGCCATTTTCTTCTGATACTGTAAACTACCCTTGGTGAAATAAATGAAGTTTATAATAAATTAAGTTGCAATAGAGTTTACTGTACAGATTTGTCACCATTGCACACACCAAAACTTCTCGGGCATTTTCTTTTCCCCTACTCTTTTCCCTCAATCCTTCTGTTTTTCCGAAAGACCATTTTTTCCCATCTTTGCTCTGACTGAAGACATTGTAAAGGAGGAAAAAAACAAAAAAAAAAAAGTGATGAAAGGAAATACTAATTCAGGCATTTAGATGTTTGTTTAAAACCAAATTCACACAGATTTCCCCCCGTAGATCTCCCTCATTTTCAGCTTTACAAAGGCCATTGATACCTCTGTGGTGGGTTGATGCTGTTTTGTCTTTATTGCAGGTTCGTTTCAACGTCCCCTAGAAAGAGATTTGAAGCTGCTGGTCCTTCTTCGGGCATCTGAAGGGATTTACTGTGATCGTCTGGAGGGTCTAAATGTTCCCCCAGGCACTATTGGTATGAAACATGAGTTCCCCTTCCTATAGGAAGCTTATCTTAGACAAAATAGTCAAATCTCCCAGTGTTGAGCCTGTTACTACATTGTACAGGAAAACACCTAACAAAGCCACACACATTTTTTTGACACATAATTTAATATTCTCGGACACGTAATCTGTATGAAAAGTTTCTATATAGTGGATTTTTCATGTAGTTTTGCATCCTTTTTCTAGAAAAAAAGGGATTTTTTCACATATCAGAAAGATTATTAATAGCTGAATAATTTTTTAATATCATCCATTCCTGCAGTTTTTACTTAGTTTGCTTAGATAATTTTTTTTCATGGTTGATAACTTGTCTGCAATTCTAATTTGAGTCAATGAGACTTCTGTGGTACCATCACCTTTCTTGCCTGCACATGTGAAGGTCTTTTTCTCACACTAATGATTAATTTCTAGTTCATTTGTATTTCAAGTGTAGGCTGCTCTTACACTTTTCATAAAATATAGAAACATACTTTAATATATATATATATAAAGGTTTACATGTATTTAGATATTGCTTCAGTTCTTTTCAAGTCTCTCTTTCCCTTAACCTTTGAACTCTTCCTTCTGTTTTTTTCCAGGAGTTTATGGACAGGTGCAAATTTATAGTGCTTATCCTAAGATGCCTTGGACACATTTGGGAACTGATGTCGCTCCTGGCAATGAAAGGTGGGATTTTGCCCAAAAATGCTTTCAAAAACTAAGTTTTGGCTCCCATTCCTATGAGTTGTATTAATGTTCCTGTAAGTTGTATGATCCTTTTGCTTCGTGATGGGCTCTGTTTAAACTATGTCTAGATAGAAAACTATGTTACGTCTTGCAAGAAAATTGTGCCGTGATGGACAGGTTGGAACTGGATGATCTTTAGGGTCCCTTTTGCAGTAATTCTTCAAAGTACTCCATTTTAAACCAAGATACGTGTATTCAAAGAAAAAAGTTCTGTCAGTCAGGCATAACAAAACCTCACTGAAAGAGTTCCAGGCTGGTTGAAATATAAGCATTTAGGAAAGGAATTATTTAGAAAATGATGTTAAGATGGACAATGGAAACACAAAGGCCTCACCCGTAGGATTCATCTGTTGTTGGCTCTCACTCAGTTGCATGTTTAGTGTAGATTAATTGCTTAGGATGGGTGCATAGCTGATGCATTGCTGAGCCTCATTCCAACCATGCAACATTAGAATCACCTCCTGGAAATTCTTCTCTTTCCCTGACTGGGATGGGAGGTCAAAATAAGCAGATTCTTGACTGAAACTTGCCAGTTAAACACCAAAGTGGAGCCTGGCTGGACTTGGGCTGCTGCCCAGAGGTTTTATATGAAATACCATGAGCTGAAATGGTACCAGAGTTTGGAGTTCATTCATACACATTAAATACAGCACAAAGAGTGGATTCAATTCTTGAAAGAAAGAAAAAAAGAGTTATTTAGCATGAAAAGTCTGCTGATAGCCAGCTAAGGGTTAATGTGATCACATACAGGGAATAGGCAAGTCAGTGCTAGAATATGAAAGCTGAAAGAATATGAAAGCTGGAGGAAGTGGCTTTTTATTGAAGGCGAGAAGCTGCTGTATATATTTTTCCAGCTTCAGTCTGCACATGAGTCAGGGAAGGCCTTACGCTTTTAAAAATAAGGAGAAAAAAAACAAAATCACTTTTTTACTCACAGTGAAAACTAAAATTAGTATTTCAATAGATTAGTATCTTAGATGGTGTTTCTTACAAATCATTTTTTTCTATTGCTCTTGATTGCATGTGAGTCATTCTCTGAATTCACTGAATTCTCTGAATTCACTCAGGATTTTCTCATTAATTACCTGAGGAGTTTAGATCACCACGTGGCCAGCAGCAATCAGCCTGTAATAGGACAAAGTGTTAATCAAATATAGATAAACACTGATCGTTAGCCACTTTGCTTTCACTAAATTGTTCTATTTTCTTTATGTGAGGCTAAAAATTCCCTGAACTACAAATACAACTTCGAACGCAAAGGGGGCTCTTCGGTTCAAGGTTAAAAAAATAAAATGTAGGTGTGTTTGCAATGTTTCAAAAGGCACTTGAGCTCCCAGAAGAGTCAGCAGAGTTCTGGGTGCTGAAACTTAGAAGGTATCTAGCTACCAAGGGCACAGTTCAGGTCCCCAAACAGAGGGTTTGGGGCCATCTGAGATGTCTTTGGGCTCATATGAGATGCCTTTGAGTCTCTTCCATGGCTTGCACCTGTGCCTTCCAGGAATGCTCCATGAAAAATCCTGTTGCATCTACCAGGTGATGTCTTGGAACATCTCAGACAGCAAGAGGTGCTCCTGCTTAGGGAGTCAAGCCCTGCTCGATGTGCCCAATTCAGGGGGCTGATTTCCCTCCACCCACCTCTGACTGCACCAACCAGCTCTGGTGGAAGCTTCAATGCCAAGTGCAGGCGCACACGCGACCCTACACGTGGTTCTTGTCTAAATCTGAAGCTGGCTTTCCTCTCTGTAGACTATTCACGGCACCAGAAATGGCCTGGCATGTCTTTGGGAGGCAACTGGAGCCCTGGAATTCCGTACTGGGGCTGTATATGTTGTTAATCAAGGGTGTGAAATAGATGTTTCAGCATTAATTTCCTCCCACATATTTCAGACATCTGTTTTTGCAGAAGGCCCTGAAGGGGCTTTTCCTAGAGCATAGCCTGTGGAATTTTTTTTTTTTTCTCCCCACCCTGAGATCTTCCTGGGCAAAACTGTTGTTCATTTTTAGGAAATCTGTGAGCATAATTCTCATAAATATAGCAAGATTAAGTTTTTATCTTGGCACTACAGGATTTTTGTGGAGGATGAAGCAGATTGGGATCATGGTGGGGATATTGTGATCAGCTCTTCCTCCTATGAAGCCCACCAAGCTGAATTAGTTACACTTAAAGAAGTCCATGGTCATAGTATAAGAATTCATGGACGTCTTCTGCACAGGCACATTGGTAAGGAATTTTTCTTTCCATTTCAATTTTCGCCTGAAGACCTGACTTTTCATTTCATATCTCACTAAGATCAATTCTACTTCCTTGAGGTTTCCTCATTTCTTTCTCCGTATGCTTTTTTTTTCCTTAATGTTTCTTCCCCAGACCATGATGTTCAAAATTGCACAGAATAGCTGATTCTAATATGAATTTCTGTGAATAGAATTAATTCAGTGCTGAATCATCTGGGAAGCTTTGCTGGTGTTTCAAGTTGAACTGGTTCACAGAGAGAGAAAGTAACTGAAATTTCAAAGGAAAAAAGGAATGGAAGTTTCTGGGCCCTTTGCACAATTTCTCTGCTATATCAAAAACTGAAAAATAATTTAAAACAAACCCTTTTATTCAAATTTCAAAATATTTAGATTAAGGGAGTTTCAAGTGAAAAAATTTATCAATTCCATGGCATGAAACTAATGTACTTTTAATCTAATATGTAAATAAACAAAATCTGTGTATATAGCTCTATATTATGTGTAGATTTCATGGATATATTTGGATGGAAAAAGTGTTGATAATTTATTTACTTTTATTTCAGCCTATGAAGTAAATTTTCCATCTATTTAAGAAAAGCAAAAGAATTTTATTGAGAGGTCAAATTCTGGAACTTCAAGCCCAGGGTGTTTCCGGTGCACAGCAAGTTGGTTTTTTTTCAAATTGAATTTTATTCAAGCTCACAGTCACAGAAATTAGGGCGAAGGATATAAAAATGTTCAGAAATGTCATGTTTGAAAGGGCTAGTTCTTAAAGGCTGTGCCAGTAATGTGAGCTTCACTTGGAACTGAGCCCTGTTCTGCAGTTATCCACAGTGTTAATCAATAGTAGCCTCCATGGCACAGTTCTTTTATGACAATTGCATTCTTCAAACAAAAAATGCAGTTCAGAAGACAGCACACTGGACTCCATTTCCAGGAGTTGATGCACGGCCTTTCTATTTTTTTATTCTATTTTTTTTTATTTTTTTTGAGCGAAGGATGAATCCTCCCAGTCAGTCTTGTGGCCAGAGAATTGTTCTTGACCTATTTTCTCTTAGGTAATTTAGGTATAATAAGTATATCACAGGGTGAAATTATTACATACAAATTAAGTAATGCAGCAGTTTTTTGATATAGCTAAAAAAATAAATAGGACTGATGGGAGAATGAAGAGCTAGATAAATACTGGGATTCACCTGGGCAAATGTAGATACCCACAATAAATATTCACACTTGAGTTAGTCACTCTCAATTCCCTTGACAATTAAAGCAGAAAAATACATAAAATACATGCTTCTCACTTGTATTTCATCAGCCCCTAAAGCAGGTGTATAAAATACACAACAAATTCCACTTGAGAATTGCCTATTGCTCTCCATTGTGCATAAAACCATTTTGGAGAAATAAATCATATCTGCAGATGTCTAAAGTCACCTGAGATTAATCCAAGCTAGAGAGCTGCATAAACTTGTGCAAAAGTCATATTTAGGAAGGTATTGGGAAAAGTATTTGAAAAGGCTTTTTAAAACACACACAGAAGCAAGACTCTGCAGTGAACAGTTTTTAAGCATTGGCATTATTCTGATCCTGAGGAGAATTCACAGAGGTTAACTCTGCAGTGAGCTGAAGAGTAACTCCAGCACGCAGAGCTTTGGAAAAAATGAAGTGTGAGCCTGCTCATTGGTTTGGCACCTGCACACCGCAGGGAAAAGGTTTAGCACCTTCTTTTGCTAAGAAATGATATATCTCGGTAAAATATGAGCCCACGGTGAATATTTGATGGGCAGGTGGCCTTTCTGGGTTTGTGTTGCTGCACGTAGCTCGCGCTGGAGGAGAAAACACACCTGAATGTCAGTGCGGATTCTGCAGAGGAGCTGTGCATCAGCTGTCAGCCTTTATGTCCCTCAAAGCCCTGGTTTATAGGTATGGTAGGCACCTCTCACATTTTCTCTCTCTCTCGACCATCCCCAGGGCGTTCCCACGACGCAGAGAACGGCAGACGCATCCCTTTGGCTGCCGAGGTTGGACTCCTAACACGGAATATACACATCAAGGCGGATGTGCCTTGTGCTGGGAGGATCCTGGTGGGACATTTCACAGACTCCAGAGGGACAGAGTTCGAAGGTAGTTGAAATTCACTTGTCCTGATGGACCAGACCAGTTCTGCCCCAAAAAAGCACCGTGCGACAACATGTGCTCTGCAGTCCTAAGCAAACTGTGACTGCCACGGAGTACAAAACATGAATATTACTAATAATTCTTAAATATGGAAGATGTTTTAGGAGTATGTTGCTCTGTGTTTTGGGTTTTTACTATGTTTTGATTTGGGTTCTACTTTGACTTTTTATATATTCATGAATAATTGCCAATTAGTGTCGTTGTTAAGTTAGAGGCAGGTCAAAGAAACGACATCGTATTGTTCCAAAAATAGGACAGGAACTTTATTGCATTGGTGGAATAATGCAATGTGTGAAAGAGAGAGAGAGAGTGTGTGAGAGAGAGTGTGTGGTATCAGAGGCTGCGATTCTTATAGACCTGAGTCTGGACAGATGTCCAAGGACCATTGGTTTCTCTATACATAAATAATTCCTAATTGGACACACAAACCACGCATGTCAGAAAACATTACTCATCACTTTAGAAACCGGATATCTGTTCCAGGTGTTACAACTAATCCTTCCGTGCATATCACCCTGACGTGTGCAGAAGGTTCCTAGCATAGTCCAACTATTCCACAGAGACCCCAGAGCCAGCTGGAGTCTCCCCCACAAATTAGTGCAATATGCCGACAAAGTGCCTGTTATTACAGGGCTGAGTGCTGTTAAAATGTTTGCCCTTTGTACCAGTTCTGAGGTAGTTTTTTTAAGCTTTTATTTCACTCTGTTTAATCTCACTGCAGGTGTCCTTCAACTGTCGAATATTGAATTTTTGAACTTTGGGCCTCCTCACCTTTCTGCCATTGAATTCAGGAATATAACCCAAGAGTCCTCCATGGTGTCATCCAGCATCAATGGCAGCTGTGGAGCTGCCATTAAAGCAGTCATGAGCAACGGGATCTTGTTGCAGGATAACATGGTGTTCAACACAGTTGGACCTGGCATCGATTTGGAAGGGAAAAATCACTCTCTCATCAGGAACCTTGTTATTCTGAGCAGGCAGCCAGTAGGGTTATTAAACTGGGTTGCTGGAATCAAGGCGAACCGTGCCATCGGTGTCTCCCTCTGTGGCAATGCTGTGGCAGGATCCGAGAGAATTGGCTTCCATATCAGGGGCCGAGAATGTTCACTAGATGGAGAATATTGTAGTGAAAATGTGGCCCATTCGAGTCTGCATGGTGTTCATCTGTACCAGGAAGATGGATTTCAGACCTGCACTAGAATCACAGGTTTTCTGTCCTATAAGAATTTCGACTATGGTGTCATGTTCCACCTTGGAAGCAGCGTCATCATGGAAAACATGGTGCTGGTGGACAACACCGTGGGTCTCATGCCGGTGGTGTACTGTCTCTGTGCCAAGCAGTGCCACACGGGGAAAAGGTTCATAGAGCTTAGAAACTCCGTCTTTGTCGCCACGAGCTCAACTTTTGACTGCCTCAGAGACAGGATCCAGCCTAACTCAGCTGGTCCCACAGCCAAGGACCGACCCCCACGCTCCCCTCTAGGAGGCCGCGTGGGCATTTTATGGCCAACATTTACCACTGTTCCCAGTCAGAGGCCGGAGAACCCCTGGCACAAAACTGGGCATTGCCCAAAAGTCCTGGGACTCATGAAGCTGAAAGGTTGGTGTTGCATGTCCGCTGGCCACACTGTTCTGTCACTGGGTTCCTTCCCGTTTTTCCAACTGAAGTTGCAGCCTTAGGCTCCCACAAATGGACGTGGCAGAGAAATCTGAGCCTCAGTAGAACTGACTTTTACAATTTGATGCGGTTTTACAAAAATTATTATTTGGTATTTTTCACTTCCTGAATCTACCGCAGTATAATTGTTGCCCAGAGAAGTTGTGGTTGCCCCATCAAGACCAGTTTGGAGCTACCTGGTCTAGTGGAAGGTGTCCTTGGCCATGGCAGGAGGTTGGAATGAGAAGATCTTTAAAGTCCCTTCCAACCCAAACCATTCTGTGATTCCATGATTCAATGATAATTATGTCCCTTGGTAATGTGTGTATTTTACCTCAAACATCCCTGCCTTCTGTACTATTTTTCCAATTGATTAATCTCTCTCATCTGCAGTCACCTCTAGCTAAATAAAGTTATCAAGTCTGAGAACTGAATATCACACTTTGTGTAGAATTTTCATAATAACTACAGCTGCACAGAAACAGTTATGACCTTTATTAATATAAGAGATTCCACAAGAGGGATAGAAGTCAGCTATGCATCCTGTATATTTTTTTTTTTCAGGTGAATTTTAGTCCCCAGAGTAATATTTGCGTGTAGCAGAACCTACTCAGCTGGTTGCAGTGGTGGGGTGTAAATGCATCACTGTTTTGCATATCTTTATTCCTCCCCGCTACTTAGTTTTGTAAGAAAATTCTTTATCCTCTTTTTACTGAAGAATAAGGGGGACAGAGACAGGTGAATAGATGTGCCCAGAGTCCCACAGAAAACTGATGGCAAAACATGGATTTTGTAGCTGCAAAAGAGTTCAGTGCCAGAGCCAAGCAGGTGTCATCGTGAGACACAGCTCATCTTACATTAAACTCTGGGAAGTGGATAAACCATCCACAGCAAGTTGTCATTGAACTGGTTCTTACTGATTCAAGTTAAAATGTATTAGCCATTCTTGATATTTTTTTCTCCTTTGTCAGTTACTATTTTCTTTTATTTATTTTCCTACGGGCGTGACTCGTGGTTTGTGTCAGCTTAAGAAATAACTTGACTCAGGAATATTCTAAAGCCACCTGAAGATCTATGAACAATGTTATTAGTCTCATATAAAAATGATTTCTACTGATATATACGGGGGCAATTTAACACGGATAACATCATATTAAAAAAAAAACTTTCCTATCTTTAGTTCTGGCACTCTTTTAACCAGTTTTTCTTGCTTGATCTCTTAATCCCTGGCAGAAGTCACCTTTACAGGTTTTACAAAGAGCTGCTACAGTGAAGACAGGGACGTCTGCATCATGTCCAATGCTGATCACTTCGGCATCATGCCTCTCATCACAGCAGAGACATCGAGGATGTTGCATGTCAGTGAGAAGGACAAGTTCTATTTTCATCCCACAAGGTAATAGGCTTCATTCTAAATTATCTTTCTCAATAGTTTGTGCATAAAAAAAGCGCATACAATTTTGGAACTATCCTCTCCTCATCTCTGTTCTTGTACTGCTCCTGTCTGAGAAAAATGAACAAGCTCAGACATCAAAGAAACATGCACAGAAAAACTCAAATCCAGGAAAAAGAGAAACAGAAAAAAAACACCTCAAATTTAGTTTAAGGCAATCGTTTGGACTTAGAAGTTCGTATGCCATCAAGGTGCATCTCCAGCACAATCCGCTTGGATTTCCCCTTTTCCTGACATTTTTATACCACAACAAGCCTCACACATCCCATTTCTTCAACCTCCATCCTGAGCATCTCTGACTTCTCGCCCTCAGGCTGCAGAAAATGTCAGGACCTCCAGCAAAAAAACCCTGAGAGAGGGAATGTCCTTTTGGTCGGGGAAGTGGAGCTTGCTTTGTGCCTGCAGATCACATCAGAAATGTTGATCAGTACCAGGCAGGCTGTGAGATGTCAAATGATTGCCAGAGCTGCTCCTGCCTGTGGAGGAACGTGGAGGAGGGAGGGAAGAGCTCCCTCTGGAACCTGAAGTCACTGCTGGTTGCAGTGGTTTAAACACACCACATCCAATGGAAACCACATGCCTGTTTATTTAATACAATCACCAAACGCAATACAAGGGGCTATGTCAGGAAAGCCTTGAAGTAGCAAAAAAATGCCAGCGTGGACTCCACTTGCCAGTCAAAAATAATTGGAGGTGTCCCACGCTGCTCTGTTTAGAGCCCCTCCAGCCCTCTGCCAGGAATTTTTATTTTATTCTGTATTTTTGCTTTTTGCTCGGAGCATTAGTTTGCGTGTAGATTTCTGAGCCCTGTCCAGCTTGTCAGCTCCCATTATGTTCCACTCTTGTATCCATCCCACAACGTTATGCCATTACTGAGCTGCTGAATCCAGTGCAAGAGCTGGTGCTTTTCAAACGTGATAGATGCGCAGGGATTACTGAATGCCTTCTTAGTAGCCTGCTGAACCTCTGAGGGTGGTTACACCTCTCAGTGCTCCTCATGCCAAGCCCACCTTTGCAACTGCTGAGCTTGGTCTAGGCTGTGGTTTCATTGTCACATTCCGCATCCTGAAGGGCTAACTCGATGGATGTGTCCTGCCAAAGAGAAGGTGAGAATTGCCTCACAGCAGGAGAGGAAATAGAAACATGAGGGAATACAGCAAATCCATTAAGTACTTCTCTTTTCTCTCTGGTAGACCTGACCAGCAGAAATGCTGGAGCTTCTGAGAGATGGTCAAGAACTGAACTAGCTGTCAGGATCAGGGGAGCTGTTTTTGTTCCCCACCTCTTCTGAGCTTGGTTGACTGGGAGAATTGGTCCTTTTGTCCCTTTGCTCTTACTTCAAATCTCTACCTGTATCTGTTCACCACATTCAAGGTATCAGTAACTGGGTTTTCCCAACCTGACAACAAGAATTCCTAAATTTTCTTCAAGGTTTAGTGTGACTCTGTGTAGCAAGCTGGCTTACACAGTCATTGTATCTTATTGAATTCTGTCGGGGGAGCGAGGCGTCCAGTTGACTAGTTCCTTTAAGCTGTGCTAAACCTTTAGACAAAATGCAATTTAAAGGCACTTTAGATTCTCAATATGTGATTCAGCTCACTACACTTTAGTGATCCAAAAATTAGGCATGTGATATAAAGAAGACACTAATCTCCTTCTGTAGTCAATACAGACCCGTGTTTAGGAAATGATTCATCTCAACTCTCCCGTGTGTGTCTCAAGTCAGGTGAGTTACCCTCAACAAACCTGTCGTGTTGCAGGTACCTCCCTCTGTGGAAGCCAGTCTTTAATGACTTACATAGATATTTATAGGATTTTCTGGCTGTTTCAAGCCATTAAAATTAGCATTACCTTTCTTACCTATCAGTGCACAAACCTATGAAGACACCACGTTCCCTGAAAAAAGATGCAGAGGCTCGAGGAAGGCACTTTTCAAGGATTTGGATGGAAGTGTCCTGGACCTAGAACCACCTGTTTCTGTGTTCCCAAAGCCAGAATTTGAATGGACACAGTTCTACTCACAAGCAGGTAAGTGCCTGTGCTGTCTGGCGTGTTTGCAAAGTCATGCAGATATTTGACCTGTGAGATGTGACTTCATCCCAGGCTTTCACTGAGATCTACAGCTGAGGTTGGGATGGTGGTGGTCCCAGCTTGGGTGATTCCTTTCCAGGATGGATGTACTGAATTACACTGTAGCAGTCTGGGACGACTCAGTGTGCAGCTTGCAGAATCAGGTCACTGGGAATCCTCAGCCCCTTCAGGGTTTAATTTGCTTGATTAGATGTTAGACAGGACTTTTTCCTTGTGAGGGTGATGAGGCCCTGGCACAGGTTGCCCAAAAAGCTGTGGCTTTCCCATCCCTGGAAGTGTTCAAGGCCAGGTTGGACTGGGCTCTGAGCAACCTGGTTTAGTGGAAGGTGTCCCTGCCCATGGCAGGAGGTTTGGAATGAGATGGTCTTTAAGGTCCCTTCCAACCCAAACCATTCCATGACTCCGTGATTCTACCTGCCCCTTGCAGAGTCCTCTGGGGGCATTAAGGGACATATGCCATGCAAATGCTACGTTACTGCAAAATAATACCAATAATTGGCCCAGCGAGGGTTTTCATCCATATCCCGCTGAGGAGATAATCAAACTGAAAACCCAACCCAGTAGTTTAAAGACCCCTCTCTCTGGTTTAAAAAGGCCCATTCTGCTCAGTAACCACTTTCCAAAGGTCCACACAGCAAGGCTCCATTCTCATCCTGATTAAAACTCTGCTCTCTGATTCCAAATAAACTCTTAAATTACAATTAGCGTTTCCTGTGCCTGCTGCTGGTGGTGGCCATTTTGCTGAAGAGGTGGTATGGGAGACTGATGGAAGGGACTCTAATTACTCCTCTTTCCCTTCCCACTCTAAAACTGATTAAACACGAGAAGAACTTTAATCTTTAAATAAAATGTCTGATGTGTAAGGTTTTTCCTCCAAGGATCCCGCTCTAGCTGGCTGCTTACAGGGTTGATTAATGTGTTGTCTAGATGCAAACACTGATTTTTGCTGTACCTTTTCCACCCTAATTATGAATTACATGCAAGCACTAATGCCCTAGCACTATTACCACTTAGCACCCGCATATTAATGCATACATTTGCATACAGAACCTGGATTTTTTTTGCCAATTCCCACAATTTTTAGCGTACCCTGGCACACAGTCGTAGGCGTGCAAGGAATCCCCACCATTTAAAGTGCACTGACAGTGCAACCTGCACTCCACAGGGTTTATCTCCTTGTGTAATGGAGGCAACAGCATATGGTAAATGCCTCCTGCCTCTGAGGCTATGACAAAATTGCTGTGTTTTCTTCTTGCTGCCCAAATCTGAATAGGGAATTTTTTCCCCCCTCCCCTCACAACTGTGTGTTAAACTCCTCTGTATTTCTCATTCTGACCTGCGGTTCCTTTCATCTCGAGGTTGACATTTGGAAAGGCACAGCTTGATGTGAAGGTGAATTCATGGCTGTCTTCTTCCCTTCTCCACCCCCTCCGTCTCCTTCTGGAGAGCTGTAGTGCTGAGTATTTTGCACAGCACAAAGCTGGCTCCCACACCAGACAAACTGGAGAAAAACTCAACTTTCCTGCTCCCACTGGTCTTCTGCTGGCAGGTCTAGGGAGATGATCATCTTCCTGCGCTTGGTGCTGTTGAGGCCACACCTCTGGTCCTGTGTTGAGTTTTGGACCCCTCGCTATAAAAAAGTCATTAAGGTGCTGGAGCACGTCCAGAGAAGGGCAACGGAGTTGGGGAAGGGTCTCTGGAGTACAAGTCCTATGAGGAGTGGCTGAGAGAGCTGGGGTTCTTTAATCTGGAGAAGAGGAGGCTCAGGGAAACCTTCTCACTCTCTACAACTGCCTGAAAGAAGGCTGTAGCGAGGTGGAGGTCAGCCTCTTCTCCCAGGAAACTAGTGATAAGTCAAGGGGAAATGGTCTCAAATTCACCAGGGGAGGGTCAGGTTGGACAGTGGGACAGGCTGTCCAGGGCAGTTGTGACATCACCATCCCTGGAAGCATGCGAAACACTGAGTAGGAGTAGCACATCATGATACGATTTACTAGGCATGATGGTGTTTGCTCAAAGGCTGGATTTGGTGATCTTGGGGATCTTTTCCAACCTGATACTATGATGCTGCGGGGGCAAATTCCCCCTTGGTGTGACAATGGCCAGTGAAGATGGTGGGTTTACAGAATCGTGAAATCATAAATTGGTACCAGTTGGAAGGGACCTTCCTGCCAGGGGAGTTGAAACTGGAAGATCTTTAAGGTAATTTCTAACCCAAACCATTCTATGATTCTGTGATACACAAACACACATATATATGTATATTCACTTTAAACTTCCACTTTGGACCACCAGCTCAAAATTACTGTCCCTCAGCCATTTCTATATAATCTGATTACGCCAGGAGAACTAAACCAATGCACCCAATACACTTTGGGGATGCAAAAGCCAGGAAAATAATTTATCAGAATAAAGAATATGTGAGAGCCATAACTGGGGTACAGGGGGTCATTCAGGATGATATTAGTGCTCCTGAATTCACATGATGGCTTTTATTGAAGATGCAATCAACACAGAATTTATGTAATGTATTATTTGTGTATCCCTTTTTTTTTTTAATCCCTTGTCTTGCAGTGTTCCTGATCTTTTACCTGCTGTGTTAGCTCTTTGCTCATAGAGCAGGATTTTTTATTATTGTGGCTTTCTGTAGAAGAAGAGTTGTTCATGTCAAACTGAACTTTTAGTTTTCTGGGTAAACCACAGAATTCATAAAGGGAACAAAACAGGAGGGAACAGATCCAAGATTTTTGTTGCTATTATTATTTCGACTGAAAGTAAAAAGAACCAACAACAAAAGTGGGTTTGAGTAAGACAAAGCATAATTAGTACTTTTTGCTCTTTTTTTCCCCTTTTAAATATAATGCTGCAAAAGTTTAGAATCAAGTGTTTTCCAACACCCTCCTCCCTAAATAATTTATGAAGAACTTTCAAAATCCCATTTTTCGAATAGTCCAAAACAATTTAATGAGTTTAACATGAATTTGTAATTATTTTAATCTCTTTGAGCTGCCATTTTTGGATGACAAAATGTTTTTCTCCTAAAACTCATGTCTATGCTAAACCTCTTACAAAAGAGCTTGGGGCCAGTCCTGGAGCACTGAATGGTACAGGAAATACCAGAATCATAAGCTGTACAGCAGAATTAGCTACAAACATGAGTTTGCCTTGCTGAGGAATTAAGGATAAATGAACAGTGCGTGTATTCGACTGATTTTGTGTCCAGGTTAAAGCCCCTGCTCCATGAAGGAGAGCTGATACAACCATCATTGCGTGGTTGCAGGTTCATAATTTGCTTGCTGTCTGCAATATTTATAGGACTCTGTTATTGTAGTTCCTCACAACAGGCGACTCCCGGAGACATTGAAGTTCATTGTCTTCTCTTCATGGAAATGTGGCTGAGGACCAGATCCTGGTAGAAAGTCCATCTGTCCCCACTTCCATTGCTTCCACCGTTGTCATAGAACCATGGAATCATAGAATAGTTTGGTTTGGAAGGGGCCTTGAAGCTCATTTCATTCCACACCCCCTGCCATGGGCAGGGACACCTTCCACTGGAATTCACTGATGTCCTCCCCTGTGATCAAAGAGAGATTGACCCATTAAGAGCAGAAGTTAGGTAGGTAATTCACAGAATCTGAGAGATGAAACAAAGCCTTTCAACTTTTATTCTAGAGCCTGCAGACATATGTTTTCTTCCTGCTGGCAGATACATTCTTGGCGTTTTTTAAAGCAGCTGAGGCTGAATAATCATAGAATCATAGAACAGATCAGGCTGGAAGTGACCTCAAAAGCTCATCTGGCCCACCCCTATGTGGGAAAGGGAGATTATCTACTGCCCTGTCCAATCACATCTTGAAAACCTCCACTGATGGAGTCTCTACTGTGTCCCTGGGAAGGTTGTTCTGATGAATCATAGGATGGTTTTGGTTGGAAGGGACCTTAAAGCTCATCTCCTTCCAACCCCGTGCCATGGTCAAGGACACCTTCTACTAGACCAGCTTGCTCAGAGCCCTATCCAGCCTGGTCTTTTAACACTTCCAGGGATGGGGTTTCTACCATGCCCAATGATTGTAATCACAGTAAAAAAATGGATGTCTTATACTGAGGTGAGACCTTTCCCGGTGCAAATAGTACCTGTTGCCCTTGGTCTTCTCCATGTGTCTCCTTGTGCAGAGAGGGCCTTCATCATCTTTGTGACTTCCCTGTAAGAACTGGAATACTGTGATGGGTCCCCCCTGAGCTTTGTCTCCTCCAGAGAGAACAAACCAAACTCCTTCAGCCTTTCCTCACAGAAGAGGTTCTCCAGCCCTTTGGTCATCTTTGTGGCCATTCTTCAGATCCTCTCCCCTTCTGATGTACTGAGGGATTATGAAGTTCTGGGTAGCTATTATGGATCATTATCTGGATGTAGCTATTATGCAACTTTTTAGTCCTGTTGTTAGCCTGTGCTCCTTGGAATTCCTGTGAATAATTGAATTTATCATCTACTTTACACCAGTCAAACCTGCCACTTCCTTGTAAGTGCCTTGGATACAGTAGAAATATCAGTGAAATTTAGGTCTGTAATACCTGATATCCCTGTGGTATAGATAAATATTTTGATACCATTTTCCCAGGTGGAGCAGAGAATTTGTGACTTGCCCAGGATCAGTCACTGAATTAAAGCAATTTAATGTCCCAAACCCTGAGAGCCAAACTCTGAACCTAAAAGCATCCCGCTGTGTTTAAGCAAGTTGAAGAGTATGGTTGCATTGAGTGGAACCCCCCAAAAGTGTATTTTACATAGCATTTTTTATAAAAAGCCCCAGAACAAACCTAAACCGAACATGCCTGGGCTGTTTTTTGGAACTTTATTGTACATTTAAATTCTGACTGTGGTTTTAAACAAAAAAAAAATTACATTTCCCCCCCCCCCCCCCCACCCACCCCTACAAAACATACAA
>VWZG01011596.1:379834-465145 GCA_013396735.1 Grallaria varia
AAGGAAAGGAAAGGAAAGGAAAGGAAAGGAAAGGAAAGGAAAGGAAAGGAAAGGAAAGGAAAGGAAAGGAAAGGAAAGGAAAGGAAAGAAAAGAAAAGAAAAGAAAAGAAAAGAAAAGAAAAGAAAAGAAAAGAAAAGAAAAGAAAAGAAAAGAAGAGTGAATTGGAAGCATAACTACGTTATTTCCCTTAGATCTTAGAGGCATATCTATAATCCAGCCAAACTGCTGAGTGTGAGTTTGCAGGAGCTTTACAGGGGGAGCACCGCATTTTGCAACAATTAATTTTGCAGAGGAAGCAGCCTGTTTAAAGACGCCCGCAGCAGTCACTAAAATACGTGTTGTTTTTCAAGGCCACCAGACACACAGTTGGCTAGGTTGGCTAACAAACAAAATAACAATGTGAAAAAAAAAAAACCCACCCCACAGCCTCTTGGGGTTTGCAGGAAGAAGGGATGAGAACTGAAATGAATAATGCTTACCTGCTAGGGGTGGGTGAAGACTATAATTGTTTAGCCCGCAGCAGATCCCTGCAAGGGTTAAAAATGACAAAGATATTAGTTGGTGACTGCTAAGATTGTTGGTTTGAAGCTCTGGGCAAAACACAGACTGTTATTTACCGGACTTGGTCGATTTACTTCTTAATGCAATAATGACCTGTGAAATGAAACGTGAGCTAGACAATTGTTCCTCATTGTTTCCAGTAAAACATCCTTTCATACCCCATTAAACCACCATTAATTCCATTTGAAAGAGAAGCAGGCACAAACACCAAGGGATATCTCTCTCTTTCCCTCTTTTCCTCTCTTTGTGGGACTGATCAAGGCTAGAAAAGCAGCTTTCTTACCCATTTTAGAGAGGGTTGAGAAGCCTGTGGGGGTCACATTTGTGAATGAACACTACAGAGATTTACTGGAGTGGCACCCAGTGGATCACATTCCTGGGGTTTGCAGAGGAACTTATCAGCAAACCTGGCAAGCACAGTCACTTTATTGGTGTCATTACATCATGTTTCTGTCTCTGCTTTTTAGGGTGGCTTTTTTAAAGTGTGAGATTCATATAATCATGCAGTGTATGTTCAGATGTATGGGTACATCGCTTCCCATCCAGTACTTTTTAACTTGTTTTCAATTTTAAATAGAAGTAGTAGATTGGTAAGTCCTCAGAGATAGCAGGCTCCTACAGGTTAAAAAAAAAATAAAATTGGAGTCTGGAAAGAAAAGCTTTATGAGTGAATCTCTCTGTCCCCACAATGGGAGTTATCCCTTGGCTACCAAGAAATTTCTTGCCTACCAGTAAACGCTCTCTGGAGAGAAACTTCAGTTTTGTGTCTCAGTCAAAGGTAAAACTTTTGCACACTGGTACATGCAGGGAACCCAGCAACAGCTCTGTAGTAAAGCAAACTGGTTTCTTTAACTCCTGATTCTCCTCTGCCATAGCTTTAAAAGACGTGTAGCTGTGTCAGTGAGGGAAGTAGTTTAGTGGGACTTGGCACTGTTAGATTGACAGTCGATGATCTTAGAGGTCTTTTCCAAAGCCAAACCTCCACCCTCTTCCCAATCAGTAACCAGACTCTCTCCCTGCTGCCTTATAGCCTTGCCTGAAACCTGGACCGTGGCACTCAATCAGTTCTTTGGCAGGTAACTACCTGGAGGAGGTTGCTGTGGATCAATGGTCTTGTTCCAAGAGTACCACTGATTTCATTCAAGCCACAGCTTGACAGCCCATATTGCAGCATATTCCATCATCTCACCTGCTTTTCAGCTACTCCTACTTTCACATTTTATTTTATACCGTAGACTTTTATGTTATTTGCTACACTAGATGCCTTTCTTTTCCGATGATAGATTTATGCCTGGGGAAAGATTTTGTGTGAGAATTTACTCAGAAATGCTTCAGCTGCTGCAGTGAACAAAATGAAGCTTTCTTTTGGTGTGTGTTAGAAAACATGTCTCTAAACTCTAGAACCTATGGGCTTGCAGTGAACGTTGAAGGTTAGCAGGGAAACAATCCTGTGGCCAGTGAAATGTTTTCTGTTCATATTCCTTGTGAAAAAATGTGTCCAGAACTATCTACAAAAATAAACTGCAGACAGTCATTGTTTTCTGATGTGCTGTGAAAGATCCAAGCTTTGTCTATTGCTTGTGAAAATTTCAGTCTCTGCTCTGCTGTGTTGTTTGAAGCAGAGACATCAAATGCTTTTCTGAGTATTTGGAGCCTTAAATCCCATATTCCAGCTCCCTTGCATCTCATCTGCTAATTAACCAAAGAATTCTGGGCACTTCATGACCCTTGTTGCCCAGGGCCTTATTGTCCCTAGGAGGCAAACATGTGTTGTGTCCTAACTTTACAGACTGGGTCGGTCAGGAGCCAAGGGATTACACAAAGGCATCTGTGGTGGAACGGAGAGGAGACCTCGAAGTTTAACCAGCAACACGTATGGCAGCAACTGGGAACAAGCTGGTTGGGTTTTGATTAACCAGCCTTATTGTTAAGGCACCTGGTATGGTTTAGTCTGTGTAGGATCGAGGGTTTTTTGCATATATGCATATGTGTCTCAATGACTCGGTTTATAGGATCAAGTCTCATTGGCAAAAAAAACCAAAACAAAACAGAACAAAACATGAATCTTGTGGAAGGATTTAATTGCAATTCTGAAAAGAGATGAAGAACGAGAAGTGCAAAATGCCTTGTCATGCATATGAAGAGCAATGACCTGGGATAATAAGAATCTTTTTTTCCCCCTTTTCACTAATTCTTCCTATGTCGCACTACGCTGATTCAGGGAGAATCACAATGGTGTGTTTGTGTGTATCAAGCGTGTGTGTTTATACACACACAGACACTGGAGCATTTCATCATTTTTCCCCTCTTATCTTCCAAATATTAGCATTTAATGAAATACACATTTCCTCCATTTATTTTGAGCCTGCTCCAAGGCCAGCAAATACCAGAACCTCAAATGTTATGACAGGATAGATTCTTTATTGGTTTGTTTTCTTTTCATTCTTTCTGTTTTCACTGTGATTTTTAAATTTATTTTTTTAAAAAAAAGATTATAGACCCTTATGTTCCAACTCAAGGAGCCTGGCTTCCAACTGAGGTACACAAATATGTCCAAAAAAATGTCCCTGAGATCCATCCAACACAGACAGCTGTGCAGCAAACAGGAAATTGAGGAAGTCAGGTTCATCAGAGACACAGGATTTCCTTTGTGGATGTTTCAGATAAAGCATCTTTAATTTTGCCATGCTGGATCAGTGCGGTAAAAGAGCCATGAGAAAAGCAGGGAAATTATCGCCTTGTGGTTTGAGGGCAGGGATGTGAAAGCAGAACTGAGAGGCAGGTCCTTGTGGGGACCATCACACCTTGGCCATGTTGACATGACCTCTTCCAAGCAAACTCTCACTTGTCTCTCTGTGGTCCAGGCTGGCAGGATACGAGTGAGCTCTGAACCAGGAGCTGCACCATGGAGACACAGAAGGGCAGGACTGCTTAGGATGGATATTGAAACAGGCTTTCCAGGAGGGTGGCCACAGCCCCAAGCCTGATGGGATTCACAAAGTGCCTGAACTATACTCTCAGGCACATGGTGTGACTCTTGGCGATGGTCCTGTGCAGGGGTAAGGGCTGGACTAGATGATCCTTGTGGGACTCTTCCAAGTCATCATATTCTATGATTCTGTGATTCTGTAATGGGGTCATTTCCATATCAGTGTGGTTGGGCTTGAATTTAGGCATGGTCCTAGGTTGACTTGTGGTCAGCACAGTCTCAGGTCTATCTGGCCAGGGCAATGTAAGTGCCCTCCTAATTTTCAACATGCTGTCCTAGAGGTTTCACTGCTGGCAGATTTGCACCACAGGAGCCAGCAGGTTGATCCATCAGGTTGTGAGGAGCGATTTATTGTGAGAGAGACCAGGAAACACAGGCTGCTGCTACAGAAAAACTCAGCAGGTCTGAGTTAATTACAGAGCACTGCTAAAACCTTCCCCTGTGACTGTGAAGGATCATAGAAACATAAAAAGAACTGTAGAAAACTTGGGTGGAAAGGGACCTTAAAGACCACCTTGTTCCAACTCCCCTGCCACAGGTAGGGACACCTTCTACTAGACCAGGTTGTAACTCCATCCAACCTGGCCTTGAACACTTCTAGGGATGGTGCAGCCACAGCTGCCCTATTCTACTTGTGCCAGGGCCTCACCAACCTCACAGTAAAGAAGTCACTTCATTACCCTGTGAAACGAGGTTAATTATATTTTCCCCTCCAATTATTACTTTATTGTGACTTTTGACATTTCAGTGTTGGGACTACAGAAGTGTCTGTGCAGCATCCGGCATGGTGTGACTTCGAAACTAGTTTGAGACTTCTATGAAACACTGGGAAAAATGACATACTGGTAATTACTGGTGTCCATATGTCATTAGTAAAGAAGGCAAGCACTTAGAATCATAGAATAGAATCATAGAATTAATTGGGTTGGAAAAGACCTCCGAGATCATCAAGTCCAACCCTTGGTCCAACTCCAGTCAGTTTACTAGATCATGGCTAGTAGATGTCTGCCTGTGTGACCTTAGCTTGCCTTGCTCTCCTCTTCGTGCTTTCAGGTTTTGACAGTCTTGCATTTCATGGTCACAGTAACAAGCAGGCAGTTTTGTCCCATTTGGTCCAAAAATGTGATTGCTCTGGAGATGGCTCAGGGCTGAGTGGTACCACATGTATAAACAAAAGAGCTCTGCCTCAAAGAGAGGGCTCCAGGGAGGCCTTATTATGGCCTTTCACTACTTAAAGGGGGCTTATAAGAAAGATGGGGACAGACTTTTGAGCAGGTCCTGCTGCAATAGGACAGGAGGTGATGGTTTAAATAAGAAGAGGCTTGATTTACAGAATCACAGATTATGCTGAGGCGGAAGGGACCCACAAGCATCACTGAGTCCAACTCCCAGCCCTGCACAGGACCATCCCCAAGAGTCACACCACGTGCCTGAGAGGATCATCCAAACACTCCTTAAGCTCTGTCAGCCTCGGTGCTGTGCCCACTGTCCTGGGGAGCCTGTTCAGTGCCCCACCACCCTCTGGGAGAAGAACCTTTTTCTAATATCCAACCTAAACCTTCCCCTGACACAACTTCAGGCCACTCCCTGGGGTCCTGTCCCTGGTTCCCACGGAGCAGAGATCAGTGCCCACCCCTCCTCTGCTCCTCACGAGGAAGGTGCAACTGCAATGAGGTTCTCCCCTCCGTCGCCTCTTCTCCAGCTGAACACACCAAATGCCCTCAGCTGCTCCTGATGTGGCTTCCCCTCAAAGCCCTTCACCATCTTCATTGCCTTTTATCTAATTTAGATTGGCTATAAGGAAGAATTTTCTACAATTTATGTGGTGGAACACTGGCAGAGTGTTGTACAAAGAGGTGGTGGCTGCCCCATCCCTGGAAATACTCAAGGCCATGCTGAGCAGGACCCTGAGCAACTCATTTTCATGGAAGATGTCCCTGCTCATGGCAGGGGAGTTGGACCAGGTGACCTTTAAAGGTCCCTTCCAACCCAAACCATTCTGTGATTCTATGATATGCACACCAAAAAATCAGCATTAAGTGCAGCAACCACCCATCCCAACTGTAGTTATAGAAACTCAGAACAACAATTTAATAGTCCCTTTTATCTAATGAAGCTGCAAGTGTTGAAAGCTCGGACCAAGAGGTTGCTACACCCAAGAGCAACTTTTCACAAGATAATTACTGAGGCGAAACATGCAAAATCTTCATTTATAAGAGCATAGCTTTGATATAGATGTCATCACTCTACCAAGTTCAAAGCACATGTGGCTGACACAATGAGCACCATGAGGTTCTCAGGATATGTAGCATCAGTATTAATATAATGCCTAGTTAAAATAATTAGCTGAAAAGAACATATTCATTTCCTAATGCATTTTTTGAGAAACAGATCAGTGCTTTGGGAAAAAAGTAAACTAGCACTGTGTTTAAGAAAGAAACTGGAAAATAAATATTTGCATCTGGAGTAGTTACAGTGGATACACAGCTTTAGATCATGCCAAGAACATGGTTACTACCATGTAAAAATCTATATCCATTTTAATATACAAATATATAAATATATATGATTATAAAATCATCCTGCCTTCTCTATGTGCTGGAAAAAAAGACCCACAGCCAGTGAGGCAGCAATCACAGCACCAAAAGATGCTCTGGGAGAACTTTCCAAATAAAAGGTGTGGGTTATTTTCTTCCTTGTTTTAGGCATGTCAAATTGACAATAGTACCTCAACTTGGCTCTGAAAATAAGTTGTCAAGACAAGGTAACCTTGCAACTGCAATTTGCCCCAGAATGGAGGGCATGGACCTGAACAATATATTGGATTTCTGCACCCTGGTTTTTTTTTCCTTTGTCTTTCCCTGTTCTTTTTTTCCAAATCTGGGTAACCGCCCACTAATTTTAGCTTCAAGAGTCCCTATTTTCTGGTTGCTTGGATAAGGCAACTTGAATTAAAACTTTGGCATAGACCTTACTTGAGAAACCAATAGAGAATTTAACTTCTGTGTTTGACAAGCTAATTGGCCAAGGTTTAAAACCATCAGTTATGCAATAAAACTGTATGCAATTAATTAAAGGGAGCTGATTATTTTCAGTTGGGCTCTGTTCCTGAAACATCCTCCTACTCACTAATAAACTTTGTTCCTGCGGTGGTTTTTCTGAAATTAATAAGCACATTGCAAAACTAGGGTAAGCCTGACTCCTTGTTTTCTTCCTGTGCTCACCAGGTTGCAACAGAGTACTGTACTGAAAATAAAACTTCATCCTTATAAAGTCCCTATGGAAAGTACAGTATTTTTTCCCCTCTGTAGTACTGACAGAATCACAGAACCCTTTAGGTTGGAAAAGCCCTCTAAAGTCATCGAGTCCAAGTGTTACCCCAGCACTGCCAAGCCCACCACTAAACCATGTCCCCAAGTGCCACATCCACATGTTTTTTGAGCACTTTCAGGGATGGTGATTCCACCACTGCCCTGGGCAGCCTGTTCCAATGCCTGACCATCCTTCCAGTGAAGAAACTGTCTCTGAGACAGATTATAGAATTAGCTGATCAAAAGCACCAAATGTGTTCAAGGTTGTATCAAAAATAAATATGAAAGAAGTAGAAGGTACAGTTCTATTGGATAAATACTCAGTTGAAGAAAATACTTGGAAAAATTTCCCTAGTAGCTGCAGAGAGACCTTGGACCTACTGATGCACCTTATGATAAATTACTTAATTTTTTTGTCTGTGTCTCACTCTGGGGACTGACCATAGTTAAAAGCACACCTCATATTGGGGTTGTAGGATCTCTGATCTCTGTGCCTTAGGAGATGGGCACAACTGCCTCCTTTTCATCTCTGGAGAGGGAACTAAGAGATAAAACAACAGCGGGATGTGTTAGGAATGATGCCTGGCAGAGCAGAGCTTACTTTAGTAAAGGAATGAGACATGTCAGCTGTTGAAGACTTTTCCAGTTCTCCAAATCATAGAATCATAAAATGGTTTGGGTTGGGAGGTACATTGAAAATCATGTTGTTCCAACTCCCCTGCCATGAGAGGGGACCCCTTCCAGTAGCCCAGGTTGCTCCAAGCTCTGTCCAACCTGGCCTTGGACACTTCCAGGGATGGGGCAGCCTCAGTTTCTCTGGGCAACCTGTGCCAGGGCCTGCCCACCCTCACAGGGAAAAATTTCTTCCTAATAGCTAATCTAAATCTATCATCTTTCAGCTTCAACCACTCCCACTTGTCCTATCACTGTAAAAAGTCCCTCTCCAGCCTTCTTGTTGGACCCCTTTCAGTACTGGGATATATTAAGGTTTCCCTGAATCTAAATGTTATTGTTATAAATTATTACGGGTATAAGAAGGACCGCTAAAAGTAATTTTATCACTTCAGGAAAATTATATGATGTTCCCCTTTACTGTTTGAAACCACTGGGTAAGATATCTAAGTCAGCTTTAGAGAAACTATTCTGCCCAGCTGCCTGTGCATCTTCAGGGATGGGAACCTGCTTCCTCCACTGCCTCTCTAGAACCCAAGGATACAAACTTCCCCTTCCACTCAGATTTGTGTCTGAAGGAAGAAGGAAGCCCAATGGAAGCCAGTGACCACACAGAACTAAAAAACATCCCTTGCTCATGGAAAGCCTGAGGCTCTCTGGAAGAAGTTCTGGCTATATTTATAGCTGAAGAGCACCCCAGAAAAAAGAACCCCAAAACCAGCCAGAGCTCAAGTACAAGTGCAGGGCTGCCCACAACAGTGTTGTGCAAACATGAGTCCTACAGAGTTCCAGGACTGACTTAAAAACCAGGATCAATTTCTAGCATGTTTCTATTGTATTGTGTTTCTATTGTCTAGTGTACTGTTGGAGGCAGTGGCTCCTTTGGAAAGAGCATCCTGCATTTATAGACTGGCTTCTTCTTCTCATATCCCTGTCTTCCAAAGCAGTCATTCAAGGACAGTTTGATCTGAAAATACATTCAATTCCTGTACTATTTCTTGACTTTTTTAGTCATTCAAAACTATAGTGACAAGGTGTCCCATAATTTGTGTGGTTGACAATGTCTGGGTCCAAGGTCATCCTTAGGAATTCTTGTTGATAGTGAATCCCTCCATGTATGTCAGACTGAACAAGTCACTCAGTCTCTAACATATTCAGGTATCTATATTAGATTTTTTTATATATATATAAATTTTTTTTTTACTGTTCTCTCTGCAAAGTGAGTGCGGATCCCAATTCAGTAGAAGTCGGTATAGAAGTTTACTTGTTAATTTTGACTGATTTTATGTAGATGTTGCTTTTAAGGAAGCCTTTTGTAACTAATAACTCTTCACTGCAACCCTGGAAGGCTCACAGGTTATGGGATGGTGGATTAAGCAAGAGGGTGGGTGGGAAAAAGTCAATAATAATACCTATAAAAAAGCCATATTTCTGATCAAAGCAGAAAATGCTTGAATAAAGATTATATTAAAAAGAGAAAAATGCAGAGGTCTTGTTAAAACCTTTGGGTTAGTGTCCAGTTATGTGGATATTCCCTCTAGTGCTTATTCTGGCATTCATTAAACCCTGATAAGTTACATAGAAACACTTGAAAGAATGATTAGAAATGCTATATGTGAATTATAGAATTGCTTAAAGGGAAATGAAAATTCTTAAAGGGAAATGCATACTGACATGGAAAGTGAACTTGTGCAATTTTCTCATTGTCCAGGGTTATTATCTTATTCTTATTTTGTGGGTTTTGAATTTATGTGCTTTTATATTCACAGTCTGGGGGCTGCTTAGGAAAATAATACTGCAGTGGGAGGCAGATGAGCTGAAGGTCTTTTGAAAGCAAGGTCTCTTTTTTCAGGTGCCTTTCTCTGAGAGGTTAGGCCAGGGTTTGGAGGGGAAGGAAACAAGAAGAGTAATATTCCACACCAACCCAAGAAACCCAATCCAAAGCCAACCCACATCTTTCTTCAGAGTTTTCTGTGTGATCCTTAGCAAGGAGAACAGGCTGTCTTGGTGTCTTTGTCCATGGTCCCAGTGTGCAGTGAGCATGAGGGCACATCTCCTCATTTGTATCGTGTACTTACCTCCATGTGACCTATTTGCTAGGACCTGGTGAAGGGACTGGAACACAAGTCCCGTGGGGAGAGGCTGAGGGAGCTGGGGGTGTTTAGTCTGGAGAAGAGGAGGCTCAGAGGTGACCTCATCACTCTCTAGAACTACCTGAAGGGAGGTTATAGCCAGGTGGGGTTGGTCTCTTCTCCCAGGCAGTCAGCAATAGGACAAGGGGGCACGGGCTTCAGCTCTGCCAGGGGAAATTTAAGTTGGATATTAGAAAGAAACTCTTTACAGAGAGAGTAATCAGGCATTGGAATGGCCTGCCCAGAGAGGGGGTGGATTCACCGTCCCTGGAGGTTTTTAAACTGAGATTGGACGTGGCACTGAGTGCCATGATCTGGTAAACTGACTGGAGTTGGACCAAGGGTTGGACTTGATGACCTCGGAGGTCTTTTCCAACCCAATCAATTCTATGATTCTATGAATTCTATGATTCTATGACCTAGACCAGTCTTATTTAGAATACTCTGAGTTGGAAGGGACCAACGAGGATCATCTGGAAGTGAAACCTGTGTGACCTTGGGTCTGTTGGAAAAGACTGTGTGAATGTTCCCTGAGAAAAGGTGTGTCTAGGCCTTAAAAAACCTAATTAGGAGTTGGACACTACAGACCAAATTCCATGTGTCACTCTGGAGAACTCCATCTCTGGCTTGGATTGTGTGGGGAAGATGAGGCCTAAGATCAAATGGCAATAAATAATTTTGGTTTAGTCCTTGAAGTGTCTCCAGTTACTGTTGTGTCCAAGTGCTTTCTCTGTAAAGCCCCTTCCACCCACCAGTGAGATGTGTCCAAGAGCTTAGAGGTAAGAGGTTTAATGGTGAACATGATGGTGGTGATGGGTTGATGGTTGGACTTCATGATCTTACAGCTCTTTTAATGATTCTATGATTCTTTCATGTAGGGCCTAGGAGAAACAAAGCTTTGAAATGAGAAATAAAAGTGGATTGTACCACCAGGTGAGCAACCTTAACACTGGATTGCTTGAAGTTCAGGAGTAGAAGACTATCATGCCACTCTTCTTTATCCAGAAATCCCTATCAGTGCCTCAGTCTCTGTGTATTTGCAGCTCTGTAAGAGTTCTCATACTGTAGTAAATGGGACTGGAGACTCCAGGCACCATCAGCCAGCCAGAGATTCCTGTCATGAGGAATGTACAACCCTAAATGGGTAAAAGAAAGAGCAGGAGGGGCAACTGAAGCACAGCCAGGTCTGTGGGATTTGGGCAAGCCGGTGTCAGAGCCAGAAGCTTCACTGTGGCAGGTCTGGTCTTGGACCCAGGAATTTCCTCTCCATCCTCCAGTGCTCTCAGGGTGAAAATCCTCATAATTCAGTTTCAGATGCCTTTTCACAGGTGAGGTCTTTCATGATAAATAGGTTCAACAGGGTCCATCTTGGCACGGAGAGGACATATTGCTGACAGGAATGACAAGGGAACACCTTGGGTTGCAGGAAACAGAGCAGCCAGCACCTCTGGAAAGCTTTTGGTTTGAGTAAGAGTTTATTGCTTGCTCACTTGCTGTTTCTCTTTAAACAACCGAAGTGTTAATGGCTGCAATGTCAAGAACTGGAAGGTTAAATCAAAATTAACTTGTTGCCTCAAGAGCACGTCATATTCCTTTGCTTTGCTCTTCGTGTTACAGAAATAATATATTAGCACCACAAAGGCTGAGGCTGAGGGGAGCAGAGCTGATCCTGTGGTTGAATTAGGAAGTCAAGCTATAAAAGCCCTAATCTAAACTGTGGGATAATGAGATGTGAGAGGATTTTCTGAGGTCCACCACTGAGCACATCGTGTTTGTTTAGTAGGACGGGAGTGTTTTCACTGAGATAAAAGCTCAGATTTCCTCGAGAGAAGTTTGAAAAACCAACCTTCAATACTTTGAGCCACAGGGACTTACTGGGACATGGAAAATAATTTTTTAAGCCATTCTGAGGTTTTTTGCTCTACACGAGCTGTATGTGGGTACCATTGACATGTCTTTCCTTGCCAATATTATACAGCGGAATTTGAGAAGTATTTTTCCCTTGTATTTTCTTTTTCAACAGTGCGGTCAAAAAATATCTCTAATTCAGAGGCTGAAACCCTGCCCCCCTGATCTCGATGTCTGTGTTGACACAATTCTCAAAGAAGGGTCTGTAGAGAAACTCAGGGCTCAGTGAGCTCCCAGATCCATCCACCTTTCACCCCTACCGAGACCACACAGGTAGAAGATGACAGTGTGGAAATACCTGCAGTCACCCATGGCCAACCAGTCCAGGTGTCTCTCACAGCCTGTGAAGCTTTCAAGCAGACTGAGGCTCAGAGAGTCACATGTGCTCTGAAATCTGGTTTTCCCTTGTTCCTAGGACCTGTAATTTCTGCTTTATTGCTGCTGTGGTCTGTGGGTCAGGTCTTGAGGGAGATCTTGTGGTGCACTAAGGAGAAGGTGTAGATGCATCCCAAATGTCATGGATTGGGTTAGATTAGCCTGCTGTTCCAGAGATTCAAGTTAAACTCAAAATATTCACCTTGCCTTACTGAAATAATTTATCTCTCTCCCTAAAACCGAAGAAGCAAGTGCTTGTAGTGATAGAAAAAGGGGGAATGGCCTTAAGGTGAAATTTAGTTTAGATTAGATATCAAGAGAAAGTTCTTCCCTGTGAGGGTGGGCAGGCCCTGGCAGAGGTTGCTCAGAGCTGTGGCTGCCCCACCCCTGGAAGTGTCCAAGGCCAGGTTGGACAGGATTTGGAGCAACCTGGGCTAATGGAAGGTGTCCCTGCCTGCGGCAGGGGGGGAGAATGAGGGGATCTTTAAGGTTCCTTCCAATCCAAACCATTCTATGATTCTATGATTTTAAAGGCTGTTAACTACACTTTCCCTCCAATCCTTGAGATAAGATAAAACAATATCAAATTTCAGGTAGATCAGGCTATTGCAGCAATGGATTGAGCTGACTGGAGAAAACTCCATAAAGCTCCTTCTGTTGCCATCACATTTATGCAAAAATTGAGCAGCAGTAAATGATTCTATTCTGCAATTTTGTGAAGTGATGCCATTGTTAGTTTTTCAGTAAAACACTGCTCAGACTACCTTAAATATGCATATTAACTAAATGCACACATGAGATGTTATGTATTTGCAATATCTGGGATAGAATATGTATGCAGATATATATATTTATACATAAAAATTATATCTACACATTGCAAGGTAAGATATAGTAGATGCATAATAAGATTCTGCTGTCTTTGGTGTACAGATTACTGGAATAGTGAAGCTGTCATTTCTCTCCTGCTGCTGCCGCAATCCTTTTGGTCACCATCACCCTCCTGCAATCCAGTGATCTAAAAAACAAGGACTGTCGGTGACAAAGCATCAGAGGGAGGCTAAAATCCGTGTGGCATGTGACATAGAGAAAAGGTCACATTGCCCTGCATCAGCTTTCCCTTAAGTCAAGTTAATTAAAGGTTCCTTTTTTTTCTAATTCAACTGGATGGGCCTCCAGGCAAAGTGCTGTTTGTAAAGGCACCGTGTTCTGGAGTCACCCAGCCCCTGGTGTCCCCATGTCTGCAGGCCAGGATGCATCAGCTCAACCCTCCACTCACTTTTCAGGTGTGTGTATTGCTCCCAGGTCAGTGGGCAAAGGCTGATAACGAGCCTTGAACATTTTCCATTGAAAATCCAAATGCTGGCACGAGCACTATGGAGCAAAGTAGACAGGAGATGTAAAGAAAGTCCTTAAATGAAAAGCCGCAATAATTTCAGTTTTCTCTGTTGTGGACGTGCAATGGACTCCTGTCCACAGAAGTGAAAGAACTGGTGGTGGAGCATCTAAAGAGGGAGGGAGATTGGAACAAAGAGGCAAGACATGTCCCTGGTCCTTGAGGGAGCTCATGGGCAGCAGTGTCTGCCTCTTTTGTCATCACGCCTCCACCTTGACTGGGAGATGGTTCATGATATAGTTTACTGAACGTGGTGCTCTTTGGTCAAAGATTGGACTTCATGATCTCAGAGGTCTTTTCCAGCCTTAACAGTTGTGATTCTGTGATTCTGTTGTGGGTTTGTGTCCTGTTCCTTGTGTTCCTGTGCACAGATGTGTGTTGGTTGAGGTGATGTTCACGACACTGGGCCCACTTGGGGTCCTACTGACCTCATCCCACTCTTTCTCTTGGCTTTGCTCAGTGTCTGTAAGAGGGTTTACACGGTTTGTTTGTGTTTGTGAGGCTTTATGCAAATATTTTTCATCCACTGTTTGTCAGAGCATCTTGGTTAGAGGGGTGCCCACGTGTGATGAGCTGAGGAGGGGGCTGACATGTCAACATCATGCATCAGGCATTTCCCACAGTTAAATGCAGCCATGACCTCATTGAACTCAAAGTTTTTGGCTGAATATTGAAGACCAGGGTTGGGTCCAGCTGCGTCAACTCAGAGGGACACTATCTGAGTAGAGACAGGAAATTATTCCCAAGTTTGCTCCTGTGGTGACTCCAGACCTCTCAAACCCATCCTCCCTGTATTAATTAAGGTGCAGTGGTTGGGCATGTCTCTCCTCAGCTATGGCCAATCTACCACTCATTTTCAGCAGGGAGATAACAGCCAGGTTGTCCTTTCCTTCCACTCGAGTTCAAAGCCTGCTCTTGCAATAAACAGAAGTCACACAGCAGCAACTTTCTTTCCTGCCTCATTAATAATGGCTTTAATAATGACCTTAAATTGTTTTTCTTAATTGTAAATATTTTTCTAGTAAAAAAAGAAAAGTCAGCTCCAGCCTTGAAAACTGCAAAATGAACAGCAATAGCTTGTTTGAAACAAGTATACAAAAAAAAATTAGGCAGAAATTCTTCCTTGTGAGGATGGGGAGGCCCTGGCACAGGTTGCCCAGAGAAACTGTGACTGCCCCATCCCTGGAAGTGTCCAAGGCTGAGTTGGACAGGGCTTGGAGCAACCTGGATAGTGGAAGGTGTCCCTGCCCATGGCAGGGGGGTAGAACTAGATGAGCTTTAAGGTCCCTTCAACCCAAACCATTTTGTGATTCTCTGAACTTACAAAGTATGATGACAAATGCCAAATGAAGGCCAAATATTTCACACAACAGCTGCTTGATCTTTTCCTCTGGGCATGGGCTCTTCTCTCACAGGGGCCCAGAAACAATCTGGGCTTCAGATTTCCCTGTTCGTTTCCTTAGGCTTGGGATACTTCTCTAACCGTGGCCTGTGCACTCTGTTAAAATTTTCAGGTGAGTTTGTGGTCACAGGAGCACTTTCTAGGGGCAGAAGTTTGTCTGGACAGGGACCATGCTAGTGCTAAAATAAATAAATAAAGGTGTGTTAGGGCATAGACATGGGGACAGAATCCTCTGCTCTGCAAAAATGTTTACCATAGCCCCTGGCATGCTTTTGTCCTGGCCAAAGTTCCACCCAAAAAGTTCTTGGGTGCAATCTGGGAGTTTATATGTGCCAAGGAACATTCCCACTTGGTCTGTTGGATGACTCCATCCTGTTTTTAAAGCTGAGATAGTTTAATAGATGAATGCAACCAGATCATGTCAGTTGGCCTCGGTGTCTGGGAATACTCCTGGGCACATTTAATTTACTAGTGAAGATGTAGCCAGAGTGTCTCTTCAGGACCATCCATTACTTATATGTCTGTGTTGAAGCTGATGTTTTTTTGCACTAGTCTGATTGTATCCCACTGCCTCTGGTTTTAAAGCTCTTATTTTTACCTTTTGGCTGCTGTAACTAATCTGGGATGTGATCTGCTGTCTTCATAAATCTGTGCTGTGTTGGTTTACCCGGTCTTCAAAGGCGAGCAGGTTCCAAGAGCTGCTGTATCTTTTTCTTTCTCCCACTCTGCGACGATTAAGCAACCCTGACTATAGTGAATTAAAAGATATCCTTTCTCTTTTGCTACTTATTTGTTACGTTTTTTGAACAGTTTTCATACTTTTGTGCTTTCTTAGGGTCTCCCATGTAAGTAGTCAGCACAGTCATTGCTGACTCTGACAGAGTGTGGGTAGCTGCTCAGGAAAAAACTGATGATGGCAACGTCACTTTTAGCTCTCCCAGTGCCTCCCATGCTCCTGAATGGCTTGAAGTGGGACATATCCTCATCTCGGGAAGTGTTCAAGGCCAGGTTGGATGGGGCTTTGAGCAAACTGGTTAATGGAAGGTGTACTCTGCGTTGGTGAGGCCACACCTGGAGTGTTGTGTTCAGTTCTGGGCCCCTCAGTTCAGGAAAGATATTGAGGGGCTGGAGCGGGTCCAGAGAAGAGCAACAAGGCTGGTGAAGGGACTGGAACACAAGTCCTGTGGGGAGAGGCTGAGGGAGCTGGGGTTGTTTAGTCTGGAGAAGAGGAGGCTTAGAGGTGACCTCATCACTCTCTAGAACTACCTGAAGGGAGGTTATAGCCAGGTGGGGGTTGGTCTCTTCTCCCAGGCAGTCAGCAATAGGACAAGGGGGCACGGGTTTCAGCTCTGCCAGGGGAAATTTAAGTTGGATATTAGAAAAAAATTCTTTCCAGAGAGAGTAATCAGGCATTGGAATGGCCTGCCCAGAGAGGGGGGGGATTCACCGTCCCTGGAGGTTTTTAAACTGAGATTGGACGTGACACTGAGTGCCATGATCTAGTAAACGGACTGGAGTTGGACCAAGCGTTGGACTTGATGATCTCGGAGGTCTTTTCCAACCCAATCAATTCTATGATTCTATGATTAAGGTGTCCCTGCCCATGGCCAACTCTTAGTGTGGCCATACATAAAATTATTAAAATCCTTTTTCTTCCAGACCACTTTGATTGCATCCAAATTGGGATGGTCACAAATCACATCAAGCCTCAGACAGCTCCTAGACACTGTTTTGACCAGTGCTAGTTGACCTAGACAAAAAAAAACATGCCAAGCATTGTTCAGGGAATGTAAATATATGTGTGACTGAGTACTAGGGCTGAGGCACAGCCCTTCCCAAGTGTGGGCATAACGTCAGTGTACCTCTTTTTAAGACTGATGGAAAATGTCAGTGTCCCAGAAGGTAGCGTTGAGCCAGGAAAATGTACGATCCAAGCTTTTGAGACTTTTCATCATGGAAAGCATGTTTAACATGCCTTCCCTACCCCAATCCCAGAAGAAGAAAAGTCTTTGTGCCAGTTCAGAAGTTTATTATCTTTTTGTATTTTTCTGTTCTTTATGAAAAAATTCAGCCCACCAAAATCTCAGACATTGTTGTTCCTGGGTTCAAAGTTCATAGCTGGATTCTGAGATATTTTGTTCCTCTTCAGTCCCTACTGACATCACCAATGTTGAGAGTTTTTACCCCTTCCTATGGGACAGGTTTGGTGTTCGGGAGTAGAAGGACTCTGAGAGGTTACACTTCCCCTCAAATCCTTCCTATTGACCTCTGAACTATGGAATAAAAGCAAGAGCATTAACAAAACAAAACAAAACAAAAACCCTGGAGAATCAAAGGAAAGGGCCAAGTGATGCCTTCCTGTTCTTTCAGTGATTTCTGTCGCTTAGGGCAGGGAGGAGGCAGATTTGGGTAGTACAGGAGATGCTTGGACAGTCTTCAACCATTTTCATTGATGCTCCTTGCTCAAATGGTATGTAAGGGTAGAACCAGAACTGCTCTGGTTCCCAATATACCCTCTGCAGAGACTTCTTGCATTGAGTGTCTTTACACTTCTTTTAAATGCCTTTTTGCGGGTTGACAGAAATTGAGATCTCAGTTTTGGTTGTTGTTCCCAAACTTACTGTGCATGACTGGGGATCACCCTGGAAAACATTAACCACCTGGGCTTCAATTATATGAAGAATTAGATTACTAAAGGGGACTGTAGCTGTTGGGTCCCTGGAAACCCTTTTCTCTGTGAGGTGAAGTGCCTCACTGGATTTGAAGGCTGGCCCTGGTGTGGGCACACCCTCAGCACCCTGTAGGGCTCCATTCCCAAATGGTAAATCTCCCTTTCTCTTCCTGCTCTCTTCCTTCCTTCCTTCCTTCCTTCCTCTAGGCCATTTGAGGAGCATCTCACTGTCAGCTTTTAGGAGCACAGCAAAGGGCAGCCCTATCAGCACAGACCCCTGGCCACAACACTATCCAGGCAGATAATCTTAACCCCTTCTCGCTCCAGACCGGAGCTTGCACTGTCAGCTCGCACAGATCACCAGGACGATACCCCGGTGGTCATGGAGACACTTGTTTCAGTGACACACAGGGCACTGATCTCCCCTGAGCATCCCATTCCTTGCCGAGACGGCTGGTAGTGCCTGGAGTCAAGATGTGGATGTGGTGCCTCGGAGGGGCGGCGGGGACTTTGTTGATACAGATCTGCCCGATGTCCATATGTCCCTTAGATGCCTGCTGGATGCTTGTGCAAAGGTCAGGCGTCTTTAGTGCTCTCCCAGAAGGTTTTTAATGGAGTGAGCCGCTCGCTTTTATCCTTCCTCATAATTTTATGAGGCAGAATCCCCTCTCCCCCAGGCAAGCAGCCAGCCTGCCACTAGCTATTCCCTTTAAAATTATGATGAAGCTTGAAATAAAACACAGCCACGGACTGAACCCACTAACCCTCAGTCCAAAGGTATTAGGGCTGCTGGTTGATAGAGACAATATCTAGTTCTTGGAAATGTTTTGCTTCTAGCACCCTGGCTGATTAGGAAGAGAGGACTCGGCGAAAAAGATAATGATTCTGTATTTGCTGTGGAAATGACAAGTGCAATTAGAATTGCCAGCTGAGTTGTGATCAAAATTCTGATTAATTACTTACTGCTATTTCACAGAGAAGAAATTAGTGCGTATCTAATTGGCGTTACTGAAATGTATTCTGTGCCTCACTTGCATAAATTAAATGTAAAGAACAAATCTGCTGTGTGTCTATGAGAGAGGGAGAAAGAGAGGGAGCAAAAGTGAGTGTATGACACTGGGCAAGGTCCTCAGGTGATGTAAATCAGGACTGCTCCAGTGAAATCCTTGGATGGTGAGGATCAGACTCAGAATGCTAAAAGAGGTACTTTGATTTGGTGTTTACCAAGGGTCTGTGCTGAGGTCAGACTGGAGTATCACAGCAGCCTTTCTTCCACTCTTATCGAATCTCACTCTATCAAAACCAGTCACAGCAGTATGAAATCCTATTTTCAGCTCCCGATGCCATGGCACCAACCCCCACCATACCATCAGAGACTTGCTATCCTATGATTTTTGTTTGCTTATTTATTTCAATTTCAGCTCTGCACATGCTCCAGGCACATATACAATAATGGCAATTACACATTGTACAAAGCACATCAATAATTTTAGTATGAAAGAGAAGGCAAAGGCAGAGCTACGATTCCAGTGCTTTAATCGGCGGGACCACATTATGTCAATGGAGCGGGGGACACGGAGGACTGATTAGATAAATTCTCCCTTGCAGTTCCAGCACCCGGCACTGAAGTGCCCACCATGTTCTGAAAATTAAATGCATGCATTAAAAATGTATCTGCATTTATTTTCCCTCCGGTGTCTTGTTTTTTTCTAACAAACAGAATCTTATGGAAAAGAAAAGGAAAAAAACCCACATCCTAGATGGGAGCTTTGGCTGTGCATTTGCTCTCCAATTTTTCTGTAAGGCAGTCAACTTTGCACCTTGGTGGAGAGGGCTGTGAGTATCAGTGGGGACTAGATGAGTCTCCTCCACCTCCTCCCTCCTTCCCCTCAATTCACTTTTATTCTCCAAGAGGAAATACGCAAAGACTGTAGCGGTGGGGAAGAAAACAAACACCCTCACTTTGTTAATCTGTGGAATTGTTGTCTCAAAAGAGGTTATTTTCCTAAGCAGGGGTCTAACTCTGCTTGCATGCTGTAGGTGTTGCTGTGTGTTGAGTTTAAATGGATCACTCCAATACGCCCCAAAACGACAATGAAATCAAGCAGCTCTATTGTCTTGCAGCAATCTTCCCATTATCCTTGCCTTCCCTTGCCTTTTGCCTACCCTCATTACAGTGGTATGGAGCTATATGTTCTAACCATAAAATATGCTTATATTCTTCCTTATTCTTCACATAATGAACTGGTGTCCCACCTCTTAAATAAACATTTCACTTCTGCCCGCTCAGTCTGAAAGGGCACAGCCATCACCACTCAGCTGTAATGTTCTTTCTTTTCCTCTCTTCCTTTCTCTGCCTCTCTTATCTCCACGATCTTCTCTTCTCTGTCTCCCTCTCCCCAGACAGCTTTATTAAATTCAGGTCTCTCCTTCTGAGGCCTCTGTGTCTGGGCTCCTGCTCCGTGTGAGCCATGGAGAGCAAAAGGGATAAAAAAGTCAAGATTCCCTTAGGTTCCTTCTTTATTCAATGTCCTTGGCAGCACAGGGATGCTTTTCACAGCACAACCCGCTGTCTGGGCATTCAGGTTACTGACTGTGGTGTTGCCAGAATTATTAACCCTTTGGGAACCTCAGGGAAACATAACATGCAAGAAAATGTGACTCCATTTTTGACAACTGACAACATGTGCTTGACATGATGTTCCAAACTTTAGGGCAGGATTTGGGTTGGAAAGTGACATCTCAGCTGAATGGTCTTCCCCAGGGAACTTAGACATAAACAGAATTCCTGCAGCTTTCATGGAGAGTGACTACAGCCAGACTGCCTTGGTAAGGCAACACAGCTTTGGAAAGGGGTTGGACCACTTTTTCATCTGCTGGAATAGTTTTAGTACTTAGTGTTGTCTGAGTCTGGAATGAGCCTTTCCATGCTAATGGGATACAAATATGATCCACAAGGCTTCATCCTGCTATCCCTTATGAGCCAGATGAGATGTGGAAACTGAGCAAACCCTGCCACATGGACTCTTTGTAGGCTCTCCAAACTGGCTTAGCTCTTCATGGCATTCTGGGAGCTGAAAGATGTTCTCTGATATCCCAAACCAGCAGAAAGGCCTGTGGAGGTTCCTGCTGAGAGCTTTCCAGCTAAGCTTCCCAATTGCTGTGACCAGAAAATAAAATATGTTCTGATATTTTTGATGCCATGGAATAAGCAAGTAAAAATAATGTGTGAACTTGTCTTAAGTGTATGTCTGACAGTGCTGGTGCTATACAAAAAATCCCGGACCAACACTGGTCATACTAACAATTCTCTTCAAAAAAGTTGGATAATGTAGACTATTATTCATGAAGAGCATCTTTTAAATTCCAGCAGGATGCCTGAGCTGAGCAGCCTTGGAGAATCTTGTACTAGTCTACATATCCTAACTATGTTTCAGTGCTTTTTCTTTCCCTGGTGCCAAAGCACTGAAAACAAAAAGAAGCAGATCAGCTTAATGCACCTGTTTGTTTTCCTCTACCCAGTTAAAGTTTTCCCACCTGATAGCCTTGATGAGATTTGGTGAAAAGTGAATATTTTTATGCCTAGCCCCACCTAGCCCCATAATCATTTTTTTGATAAATAACTACATAGTACCCCAACACCAAGAGTCTAAAAAATACCATTGACTGTCATGTTTTAGGGCTTGAGCATAAGGTACGTGCCCTCAACAACATTTATTTTCTTTTTTTTCCCCACAATGTTCTGGAGGATTGCCTGTGTAGGAATGCAGCTTTATAATTTTATTTTCAGATAGGGTCAACATATCAGCTGTTTTATATTGACCTAAACATCATGCTGTCATCAACTAGACCACCTGAGGAAGTGGCCTGCTGAGAATGCATTTTTACCATCCAAACAGAGACATCCAAATCTTTACAAGCTCAACCATGAGAAATTACAGGGAAAAGCAGAGGACAAATGGGCTTTGGTGTTAGTTCCTTCAAGCTCCATGCAATAGGCTGTTCCTTCTCTTTTCTGCTTCCCATTGCAGCTTGGGATGTTTTCAGACTAAACAAGTCCCTGTAACCTGAAACTCGGCCATCACTTATGGAAGCACCCAGTGCAGCATGGCTAATAAATAAAAAGCTAAGAAAAATATAAAGGCAACCTTTCCACTATTAACAAAAGACTCTTCAAAGCTACTCTTTTGCTCTGGGCTTTTACAATAATAAGCTGAAAAAATACATTAGAGAGCAGACTCCTTTCTAGCCACTTCATATTTCATTTTGCCTCTCACTTGTCTATTTATTTTCATGTCTTTCCTGATTACTTCTCAATTGTAGAAAGACAACATTAGGCACAATGAGTTTTAAATATACTCCCTGGCCAAAATAACTCCAAGGGCTGTCTGAAATTTCAAGCAGCTCACTGGTAAGTCTGGAATAAAATGCAAGAGGAGTGATCCTTACTAGTCAGAGCAGCACAATCCAGACTCGTGGGTGTTTGCAGGGCTCCACCAATATGTTATTCTTCTTCTCCATGGGCACTACACCACACAACCAGCATTAGTGGGACTCTGTGTTCAGTCACGCTTATATGAGGATGAATAATGATATCTGGTGAGGTACAAGAAATTTTCCACCTCCAAACCTGATTTTTCCCTCTTGGAGCCTTTGATGGGACAAGGAACAGGCCTTGGACTACCCAAAACAAGCACACCTGAGTTATAACAACTGTTACCAAAACCAGCCCTCAAAGCTTCTTCAAACTATCCTACAATCTTATGAAGTTCTGGATGAAAGTGTCATTAGGATCACAGATCTTCTCCAACTCATTATCAACCCTGGCAGCTTCTCTGGGCATACTCTAACCTGGGAATTTTATCCTAGTAAACATATAAAAGCCTAAATAGTACATATATTACTATGATTAAAAACCCCAAAACTCTTCTGACCTATTTTTTCATAAGACTCAAGGTAGGCATGGCATTTTAGGATTATGACTACATGTTTGATTTTCTTGTCAGTGGTATTTGAAGCCAGCCTCCTTCTGTCCCTAGATTTTTTTTTTTATTATTTTTTTTTTTTTTTTTTTTTTTTTTTTTTTTTTTTTTTTTTTTTTTTGATANTTATTTTTTTAGGCTCTTTCTGTGTTTGCTGATCTCTTTTGGGGAAAAAAAAATCTCCATTTTTGTGCTTTCCGAGGTGTTTTTCTCAGTGTTCCCTTTGCTCAGGAGCAAACAGCTGTGACCTGTAGGGTGAGTGCACCAGGCGCATGTGGGAGCACCTGGATCCCGTGTCTTGGCCATCAGAGCTACAAAAACCAAATGCAGAGTTTGATCTTTTTTCAGGGTGTTCAAAAATTTGTTTGTAGCCTGTTTATTCCTGTCAGGGAGAGGGGAAATTTGTTTTTTTTTTTTCTTCTTTCTCTGTTTCCCCGTGTTTGGAAGTGGAGAGGACGGTTCCTTCAGAGGTGTGTACAGAGCTGTCATTTCCCACTTATTTCAGAACAGGAACACAGACTTGCCTGGCTGTTCTGCATCCCTTGTCAGGAGCATCATTAGTACTTGGGCTCACTTTACCCAAGGCAGTGGTACTTGTGCTGTGATTTAGTTGGAAGGTGGTGGTCGGCCAAAGCTTTGGCTTAATGATCTTGGAGATCTTTTCCAGCCTTAATGATTCTGTGATTCTGAATACAGGCCTTGAATCCAAACTATCTATCTAGGTTTCTCACATAACTAGTAGAGGCTGACACCTCCAGATGTGATCCAATCCATCCAAAGAAAAGCAGGAATGAATGACCCTCTGAAAGTCTCTCCTCTCTCTCCCTAATGATTGCTGTCTAGATGAGCAGCTCAGACTAGACAATTAGCTTAGACTAGATGCTTAACATTTAGGCAGCTAGAATTAATGTGATGGATCCCATTCTATGTGCTCAGATAATGACCGTAGCCTTTGTATCTCAAATTTTAGCTCTTCAATATGTTTTCATAGGTGTTCAGATTCTGAGCTGCGCTTTCAGATTAATTCCGGCTTCCAAGGCTTAAAATACTTGCCTCCCATTACTGTTCATTGTCATAAATATGTCATGGCGTAATATAGCTGTCTGTACCCATAATGAAATCCTTCTGCTTTGAGATTCAAGTCCATAGCCCATACAGGACTAATATTGCTGAAAATCACTCTAATAATGTCATGAGGACTCTGGTGCTTGTGAGCCTTTCAGTCACGAGCCTGAGCTCTGGGACTGCACCTTCAGCCACGGCAGGTGCAAGTAAGATGTTTGTAATTTTTTATAACTTACCTGGGGAAAAAGAAAAAAAAAGAAAGAAAGAAGGAAAGAAAGAAGAAAAGAAAATGAGAGATAAAGAAAGAAAATTAAAGAAAAAAGAAAGAAAAAGAAAGAAAGAAAGAAAGAAAGAAAGAAAGAAAGAAAGAAAGAAAGAAAGAAAGAAAGAAAGAAAGAAAGAAAGAAAGAAAGAAAGAAAGAAAGAAAGAAAGAAAGAAAGAAAGAAAGAAAGAAAGAAAGAAAGAAAGAAAGAAAGAATAATTATAAAGAAAGACTCCAAAGTGATACCTGTAATGAAAATACTCCCGAAAGAGATTAAAATAAAATAAAATCACTTGCTAAAAACATTCACTTGTGTTAATTCCGCCAGGTTATAATCGGTTTGGTTACAAGCCTTTGTTACTTAAATATTTTTTTACTAAAAAGATGTTTTTCTGATTTCCAGCCTATACCTCCCTAGTTAGAAAATTAATATCGTTTTTTGTTTTGTTCTCTCTGCATTGGACATGGGAAAATAACCTTCCTTCCTAGTAATTTTTATAAAACTTCTATAAACTAATTATACCCTTTAATATACTGACTGGAATGTCTGCTACCTTTCTGGGCTGAAATTAGGATATACGAATGGGTTTTTTTATGTGGTATTGCTGGAGGAAAAAAAGCTTTTTTCATAAAATAGTTTTACAAAGAAGTTGTACGGAGACTAAAATATTATAATTTCTCAGGGAAAGTTGAAAACTTAGTAAAAATTTGCTATTTAACCAGAATGTTTGATTTGCTAATGAATAAAAAAGAAGAAAAATAAGATTGGTTCTGTTCTGCCCTCTCTTTCACCTCTTTCTTATAAAAATCACTGTCATTTAAAAGCCTGATTCTAAGCCACGTATTTCCAAAATCTGCAGGTATTCGGCATTTTCCTTCTAGTGCACTTCTAATGGAAAATCACTCAGTCTTCTTCTGAGTCTGTTCCCAGGCCCAGAGGACTGTTCTCACTGGGAAGAAATTGTAATAACAACAGCAGCAAAGTGAAGTTCCCTGCAAATTTTATTTTGAGGCCGTCCGTTTTGTCCCCCACTTTATTTTTGCAGAAGAAAAGGATGATTTGTCTTTGCGGTGACTGCAGACCAAGGAGGGAAAGCCAAGCCGAGAACCTCCCCGTCCATGACAAAACCTGGCAGGCACGGTCTGAGCAGAGTTCAAGTTTATTTGACTAATTCTTTCACCGCTTTGTCAGAGAACATACTTTTGTTTGGGGTGACAAAACAAGCTCTTTCCTCCCCCTTTTTCTCCAGCGAGCAGCACGAGCACTTGTGTGGAGCACACATTGCCACTCGGCGTTATGATGCTGGCTGTCAAACTCATTTATTTATGCAACTGCTGTGGAAGGGCCTGGGGCCCATAAGCAACCCTGAAAGGTTTCAGAGCCCTGGTGTGGGGTCATGAAAGGGAAAGTGAGGGGGAGGGCGAAGCCTCCACTGGTTATGAGAAAGGAACTGACACAGGAAATGGTCACATATGGCACAGATTTATTGTGTCCGCGACTTCCCATTCAAAACTCATTATATCCACAGCTCAGAGCCCTGCGTGGCGTGGCCACATTCATTTTTAGGTCTGGCATCTGGCAAAATTGCTGGTGTGCTTTCAGGTGGTGGGGGTTGTATCATTGCTGGGGCACAGAGACGGTGACGGGACTTGAGTTGGCAAAGGCTCCGCCATTCACTGCCCCTCAACCTTTATGCTGAGCCACAGGTACCAGTTTCACTAAAGCTTCAGTCAATGAGGTTGTTGCTCTCAGGAGGAGAGAAAAATCCTCTTGGGCTTTAAATACAACAAAAGGAAACCAGGATTATCTCAAAGGGAAAGAAAATGCGAAAAGTTTTGGTAGTGACGTGAGAAATAAGATGATCCTTGCAGAACAGCCTGTTTCTTCAAAGGTGAAATAATTTGGATGAAAAGTTGGTTTTATTTGCGTTTTTCTCTTTTAATCATCTTTTCTGGGAGGCAGGATCCCTCTCACTCCCAGCTATTGGCTCTTTGGGTGATGGTTAATGACTACAAGAGGTTTGTGGGGATAGTTTGTTTGTCTTGCCTGCTTCATGCGAGCTCCTAAAAGCTCCACCAAGGGCTCTGGACCTTATTTGGCTAACTGCTGTACAAAAAGCCATCATTTCCACCCTTTAGCTGTGTATTGATGGCCCTCAGGAAAGCTATGAAGACCTAAATTGTACCTCGTATATGAGGGTTCACTCTGTTCCATTCCATGCCACACTTCTGACTGCATTACAATAGGGTTTAAAGTCATGACTCCTGCATTGCCCTCTGTTTAGGGTTGCATTTTAAGAATGCTTCATTTTTGGCACTTTGGGGGACTCTCTGAAAATGCACAGAATCATAAAGTATGGATTAATTATGCTATTTGATACTTTTAGTCTCCACGTACAATGTAATGTCAGGTAACTCTCCTTTTGTCACCATATTGCATTTATTCCTGAAATAAGCATTATGGGGACCTTTGTGTTGTCAGGATGGCTAAAATTACTAAAGTCCCCTAATCATTAATGATAATGCAGACAAAAATCCTCCCTAATTGTGTCTTTCTGATTAAGTTTAATAAAATGATGGACAAGCTGCTCTGGGCCAGTGCCGACAGCAGCAGGAATGAGCCTCTAAGGGGTCAAGCAGCACTAGGGTTGGACTCTGGAGCTTCCTGGTCACTCCTGCTGCATCAAGAGAACAGCTCCAAGCCCAGTTTGGTCCCAGGAAACCCAGCAGTGTCCAAGATAACTCTTGGGCACTTTCCAGAAATTGGCACAAGTCAGGAGCCCGTTCAAAAGAACAGTTTGGAGGTGGCCAAGGGCTTTTAGAGGGTCAGTGACTTTAATACCATGGAAGTGCCACACTGGTTGGCCTCAGGGACAAGGGCCTGGTCTTGGCACTGGTTATTTTATAAGTTTTGATGGATAAAATGCTCTAGCAGCTCAATTCCAGCCGAGTCTTCTGGACACAGATAGCCAAAGTGTTTCCGGTGGCAGCAGGGCATTTCAGAAGATCTGTGGCACTATAAGGAACATCTCTTAATACAACATGGTCTTGGCAACCTCACTAAAAGGCATCTCCAGATTTGTTGGCCCACCTCCTTTGAGAGGTCTCAAGATATACTCCCATGGTTAGACTATTTATCTCCCCAGCTTTTCGCAGTTTCGTGAGACAAGTTTGGTTTTTTCTCTCAACTACAAAGACCAACAGTGATCTCTCTGACTCAAGAGGTTCCTGACCTGTAAATCACTGAGGACTTGAGGAGCATTTTGACTGAACATTGCTATATGCTTGCTTTGTTCCCAAATTCTTTTTGATCCCTGTTGGAGAGCATCCTGACCTCAGAGAGTTTCTGGTCTCTCTTCTTAGGCTTTACTTGTGCACTGATGCTTTAAGGTCAAGAATGAGTTATTGGTATAGTCACTGGGAACTTGAAAACTGCAATTTTTTGTTCATGACTCGGACAGATATATTGTCATCTGTAACATATATGCCTTACTTCTTAGACATGGGGGAGCTCTGAAGGGTTGGTGCAAACACAAAAATATTTAACTATGAAAGAGGCAAATAACACTTTATTTAGTGGTGAATAAATAATTGCAATGTGTGTGACCATATCAAAGCATGCAAACAGTGATTGCAAGGGCAAATATTTCTTGTACTACACCTGTTTTTCTTTGGATTTGTATGTGAAAGGGAAGGGTGAATGCAGACCCTGGGATGTGTAATAAGAGAAGAGTTTTACTACAAACCTTCCTTCCCTGGTGGCACTAATAGCTGTGTTTTTTCCACCTGGGCACCTACTTTTACAAACCTTGCAGGAACATATTATCGTTGAGTCCACAAAAGCGACTGAAATTGGCCAGGGGGTTCAAAGTTTTTTTATAGAGGAACGATAAAGAGGAGAGCATAAAACCCCACACAGTGTGATGCTATAAGACTCATTTCCTTCCAAAATAATTTTCTTTAAAAGAAAGAATTAACAGCCTAAAGCAAACACTCTATTTTTATTTACATGGTCCCTGCTATGAGCACATATTTATGTGCATGTGTGTGTTGTCATGGTTTAACCCCAGCATGGAGCATCTCAGCAGTCTCTTCTGGTGGGATGGGGGAGAGGACTGGAAGGGCAGCAGGGAGAAAACTTGTGGGTCGGGATAAAGACAGTCAAATAGGTAAAGTGAAAGTCGTATAAACAAGCAAAGCAAAATAAGGAATTCTTTCACCACTTCCCAAGGTGGGGATGGTGTTCAGCCACCCCCAACAGAGCCGGGCTCCAACACACGTGGTGACTTGGGAGGACAAACTCCACCATTGTGAATGTGTCTTCCTTTCTTCTTCTTCCCCCAGTTTTACATGCTGAGCAGGAAGCCCTTTAGTCTGGAATATCCCCATGGTCAGTTGGGATCAGCTGTCCCCTGCCGTGTCCCCTCCCAGCAACTCATGCACCCCCCAGTTCACTCACTGTTGGAGTGGGGTGAGAGGCAGAAAAGGTCTCAGCTCTGTGTAAGCACAAAACATCCCCGTGCCATCAACACTATTTCCAGCACAAATCCAAAACACATCCCCCTAAACTGCTACTCCGAAGAAAATTAACTCTACCTGAGCCAAAACCAGCACGTTTGTACCCAAATACACCAGAAGGACTGAGCCACCGTGCCTTGCTACGCATGTGTTGCCAACACACACCTTGTGAGAAGCCACCCACGAGTGTTCCTTGACGCTGCAGATTTGTGCGTTTACGCCTCATGTAAGGCTGAGAAACTCAGTGGAGTGACATTCCTAAATGAGAGTTGGTGGGGTTTCTAAAAACAGTGGGAGATGCCTTATCTCAGCATCTACCGCCGCTGATGGGTTTGTTTTCACTTTACTCCATAAAGATGTGCAAAAATCAGCGTCCCCAGAGTCATTGCTGTCAGAGTGTGTAGGCATGAAGACCTTGTGACAGGGATTAGGCAGGGAAATCAAGGCCAAAGTATTTACGGGGAACATCTGAACTCAAGAAACATAGAAAACTTTTTGTATTAAAAAACCCCAAACGACCGACCTCAAAATAATTTACCTTTTCTAAACTTCTGAGGTGCTATTGCTGGGCCCTTTTTTTTTTTTAAATATTTCCCATTTAAATGTCAGCAGGTCAAAAGGAACAGTTAATGCTGATGAATATTTCCCCCCCAGCAAAGATATGTGCTGGCCAGCCCAAGGCCAAGGAAGCACAATTTCTAAACAGTGTCCCATGTATCTCTCCCCTCCCCCTTCCTCTCCTCCTCATTTTTATATTTTTTGTAGCTATAATTGCAGTTAAATTAGAAATAACTGACAGGCAAATCCAGTCAGATGGAAAGAAAATTGTGGAGATTTATTTTATTTTGATAAAAAAAATGACGTTGCCTTTTGTTTTTGTCCAAAAAAAACAGACTCTATTTTTCCTTGTACCATGAATTGTGAAATCTATCACAAAAGGGGTAAAAATTATTGAAGCAAATGGTGGTGCTGACCTGAAGGGGAAAATCATTAATGTTGATGTATTTCATTCAATTTTAAATGTAGAATTTATTTTATTTTATTTATTTGGCGTTGGGGAGCTAGGGAAAAGGCAGGACACTTGCAAAGCTATGTGCCTTTAAGTCAAAACATCTATTTAAAAAAATACTCTTCCCTCCATCCACCCCTCTCCATTTTTCTAAATAAAGGATACGAGACGGAGATGGTGGTGGTGGGTTTTTTTCCCTAAGCAAAGAGGACCCCCCTCGGCGCATTTTTCTTTTCAAATGTGAAATGAGGTGGAAAATCCTCATTTCACGACAGGAAGGACAAATATTGACACAAAGTTAATATTTGTCAGGAGCCCTAGAAGCAACCTGAGAGCTAAAGTCTCATCTAGATACAGATGTTGGGATGTTGGCGTGTCTCTGGGTCTGTGCAGATGTATAGAAATAAATACGAAATTTGGCTTGATGAGAAGGGGAACCCACAGACAGCAAAGTCTGCTCGCTGAGGCTGAGGAATTATCTGCAGAGGGTGGACACACACACTCTCCTCATATCACTTATCTCTCCTTCTTGCACGGAGCAGGACACACAGATGGCCACGCGTCCAAATATTCATCTCCTCATCCTCTGCCTGGGCGCATCGAGATCCCAGTGGAACGTTCAACCTCACCCATGCACACGTCGCTGCAAATCCGACCACCTTCTCCATCTTTCCCATACATTTGGGGTTGACCCTTTCTTTGCTGCAAATACAACCACCTTCTTCATCTTTCCCACACATTTGGGGTTGACCCTTTCTTTGCTGCAAATCCGACCACCTTCTCCATCTTTCCCATACATTTGAGGTTGACCCTTTCTTTGCTGCAAATCCGACCACCTTCTCCATCTTTCCCACACATTTGGGGTTGACCCTTTCTTTTTTTCCCCCCATTTTGTTCTCCCCCATTCGAACACACATACAAATAGAACCTGTTTAATCCGATTTCGCCCACTAGCAGGGGGATGCTTCTGGAATTTATCACCGTTATTCTTCATCGCCAACGTAAACAGCACATGTCAGCTCAATATTCAGTGGTCACTCAGTATTTATTAAGTCCTGTCCACTCTGGCCTTTTTTAGAGGAAAGCCCCGGGGCAGATTAGCTGCTAACCCTGACACGCCGCGTCACTTATCTATTCGCATTGATTGTGAGAGTCAGCTGTGGCCAGGACTTGCCTTTTTCCTTCCCCTCTCTGACCACTCTTACAAGCACCCCTGCTTGGATTTTCATGAGGAAATAATCAGATTAGGGCTTCAGTGGCAAGTTCATATGGAGTTCTCTTTCTCCTATGTGCTACTAACTGAATAAACGTGTTTTGTGGTAAATTGTAAATGACATTATGATTACTAAGGCCAGCATGGGTTTCATTTAAAAGTGATTGAAATTGCAGGCTGCAGAAATTATGACTGGCAGATAAGGCCATTTGGAAGGAGACAAGCGACGACGCGTGTGTGTGCATGGGCGTGTGTGTGTGTGTGCAGGAAAACAAACCAACCCGCTCTGCAAGGCAGGCAGGGCAAAGGAAAGTCCTGGGAAATCACAAAATACCAGCAAATCCTATTTGTAGGCATGAGAAATGTCACCTGGGGGGAGATGGGGTGTTTCCAGGAGAGTAGAGGATGGGATCTGTCAGGCTTTGTGATCTGGCTGCCGGGGCATCCTCCCAGTGCTCCAGGACAATGCCAAACATCTCTGAGTCTCTGAGCACAGCGCTTCCACTTCTGCTTCTCCCTCTCCCTTTGCCCCCAGCAAACACTGATAGCAAAATACCTAAAAAAACCAAAACACACAAAAAATAAAAAAATAAAAAAAAAAAAAAAAGAAGAAAAAAAAAGGAGAAGGAAAGGCAAGAAAAGGGAAGCAAAATTGTAAGCTCTGGTGTCTAAAATTAGAGGCTTTAGCAGAGATCCTCTCTGTCTGGAACATCCTCCCTGAACACAGCTTGACATTTATGTAATTTCATTGCTCCCCTCGGTGACGTGCAGGGCCAGAGCTCATTCTGGGAAAAGCTCCCAGACCACGGGCTGCACATGAGGATTCCCCTTGAAACAGATAACAGGTAAATGTCTGCAGGATACAGACATTGAGATGTAAGTAAAGGCAGAGCCCAGAGTGATTTAGTAGAATCATGTAGTGGCTTGGGTTGAAAGAGACTTTAAAGATCATCCAGTTGCAATCCCCCTGCCTATGGCAGGGGACACCTCCCGCTAGACCACCCTGCTCAGAGCTCCATCCAACTTTTCTCATGTCTTTTCCATGAGTCTACTATTTTTATCTAGTAAAAAGTTTTCACATTATGTGTCCTTGATAAGGGGAATGTCCTTTTATTCATCCAAAAGTTTATAACTCTCAAGGATTTTGCCGTCCTTTGGTTTTTATCTGATCTGAATACACGTCTCTGAAGGTGCTGAATGAGGAGCACAGAGTTAATTGAAGCATTGGCCCCATTTTCCCCAACATGTTTGTGAGCTCAGCTAACTAAGGAAGGAGCAGACTAGGTGAGGGAAGGAGGATTTTAGCTGGCTATGGCAGCAAATTCCTCCTTTGATTTTATTTTGAAGAGAGGAAGGAAAAACAGAAACACACATCTTTTCCTAAGATGCTCCAGGCAGAAATGTTTAGGTTTTTGGTGCCCGTATCTGAACTCATTTACTTTTATTCTCTCTCTATAATCAGTGGTGATCTCATCGTTACAGCCTGAGGCACAATTTCTCTCATCTTAAAGCAGAGACCTATATTTGGTCAGATGGAGCACACTGTAAACTGACAGCACCTTTCAGTACCTAAAGGGGTTGCAAGAGAGCTGGAGAGGGACTTTTGAGAAGGGTATGGAGAGACAGCACAAGGGGGAATGGCTTCCCAATGACAGAAGGCAGGGTTGGGTTGGATACCGGGAAGAAATACTTTACTCTGGAGGTGGGCAGGCCCTGGCACAGGTTGCCCAGAGAAGCTGTGACTGCTCCATCCCTGGAAATGACCAAAGCCAGGTTGGATGAGGCTTGGAGCAACCTGGGCTAGTGGAAGGTGTCCCTGCTCATGACAGAGAGGTTGGAACCAGGTGATACTTGAGATATCTTCCAACTCAAATATTTTATGATTCTGTGTTTCTAACTCAGAAAACTGTGTGCTTATGTCTCTTCTGTACAGAGCTTTCCACAAAGGAGTCCTCTTGGCTTGTCTCCACAGACACTTGGGAGGGGATTTAGTGGCAAATTCTGACGTGTAAAGGTCTTGGCTTCTGTTATATTCAGTGAAAGAATAAAGTGTTATCTGAAGTCACTTTTGCACTCCCATCAATCATGTGTTATACGTACAGATGTTGCAGTCCAGGTGACTTTTGTTCAAGTGACAGGTCCTACTTCCGGTCAATGAAGTTACAGGATAGCAAAGTGTAATCCAGATGACTGCACAGAAGTGTTTTACAGTGAGCTTCACTGTTTTTAAACTGCTTTGTCTGTATTGTTGGTTGGGAATTGGGGGTGTTTCAGTTCCCAAAAACATGTGTTTAGTGTAACTTCTGGTGCTGTGGGGTGTCCCACCAGGCCTCCACCTGCCATCCTTGCAGGTCAGAGGTCTCCTGTAGACCCTGTGTCTCATGTCTCAGGTACCTCAGGGCATCGCATGCAAATCTAGATGCCTGCCTGCAGGCAAATGGTTTAAATCCAGATCTCCACTGACTGCAGTGGACACTTGCAGCACACGTAAGAATCTCCACTGTTTTTAGGTATCTGAATCTGGTGCTTTCTTCTAGCACTAAAACTTCATGAGCTCATCACTGCAGTAGATTAATAGTGTTCTGATCCTTTCTAGGTGTTTTTTGTTGTTGTTTTGTTTGTTTCGTTTTGGTTTTATTTGCTTTGTTTTTGTTGAGTTTTGTTTTGATTTGTTTTGGGTTTGGTTTTAATTTGCTTTTTGGTTTTTTGTTTGTTGGGGTTTTTTTTGTTTTTTTTTTTTAAATGTAATTCCCGTGAGTGGGATTAGATGGCTTCATGTAGAGTTAAATGATCTTCCCAAAGCATTGCAGTCAAACCCTGATTTGCTGTCTGTGCATGCTTAGAACCAGGAGAATATAGAAGACATGAGGACATAGGGTTGTAGTGCTCGATCAGAACAAAGGATGGTTTACCTGCACGTTTTTTCAATGGTGGCCATAATTTGATATCTAAAGAATGAGGTAAGTGCATGTGATGCTTCTCTGACTGTTAGCAGTCTTCAACCGTTTTCAGCTCAAAGAGGTAGTTGTGGTTTCTACCTATTTAATATCCATTAGCATCCAGGATTCTCTTAAAACTATGTCAAATTTTAGCCCTGACAAAAGTGACTTTGAGCTCTGAATGAGAAAATAAGCTGCTGTAAAACAATATATTGATACGATGTCTGAAATAATTAATGTTTTCCCCCCTCATTTCCCTTTATTCTCTTCCAGGAATTTACAGAGATGACAGTAAGTGTATCTTCAAGACCTCAGTACAAGGCTATTTCTGCAAACAGACAGATCACGCAGTTGTCATCTTAGAAATCTTGGACTCCAGTGTGGACAGCCAGAGACTGTTCCCAGTGGTAACAGTGACTGGCAGCTTTATGGACACCTTCAGTGATGGGACTTTGCACACTTGGTGTTACCCAGCAGAGCATCGTTCTACTGTCTTTTCCGTGCTGCCCTCCACCCAACTCACCACGGTTTGCTTCCCGGACCTCGCACCTCTGGCTTTCAGACTCTACCTCCTCAGTGGCCAAAACACAACCAGGCTGCCCATGGCCATATTCTACAATGAACCCCTCAGCCTTCGTGTTTTCATTCAAAGCAGATATATCTCTCCAACCCCATCTTCTTTTTCAGTGAATGAAAGGGCAGGAGCCAATTACTTCAGCTTTGAGGAGAATCTCCTCTATGTTCTTCTCCATGAGAAGGAACCTGTTGAAATAGTTGCTGGCCTTTCACTTCTCATGGCTTTCACTGTAACTGAGGCTGTTGGGACAGAACATGAGGCAACTATAATGCATCGACTGGCTGATCTCTTGGAGGTTGGTCATGACCATGTCAGAGTGGTCCATCGTGTGGTGGGAGGTGAAAGCATGTTGAGGGTAATCTCAGCCCATGCCAGCAAAAAGAAGTATCACTGCCCTGACATGGCCTTTTGCACAGCCTTTCCTAGCAGGTATGACTCCCAGGAAGGACCAGTGAGTGCCCGGGCTCTGCAGCCACCTGATGCTGCTGGTCCATCAAGAGTGCTGATCGTTGAACTTGGGGATCCCCCGGGTCATCCAAGAAATGAGTTCACAAGCGACAGCTTAAAGATTTTGGCCAGAACAATTATCAACAGTCATCAAACTGGAGACCTTCAGAGAGGCCTTGGCTTGCCAGTTGATACCTTAATGGTGACTCAGTCGGCCTTGATGTCCTCAGCTGAAGGTAATAGTAGGTAAGTATCAGATACATCAGCATCAGATACTAATTTAAGTGTACTGAGGCAATTTCTCCAGTTGATGTGTTTATTAAGTAGATTCTCCATTGGCTGAAATATGACTACCTGTGCTGAAACACCTCATAAATTTTCCATGACTTTCCAGAGAAGCTGTTGCTGCCCCATCCCTGGAAGTGTTCAAGGCCAGGTGGGATGGGGCTTGGAGCAGCCTGGGATAGTGGAAGGTGTCCCTGCCCATGGCAGGGTGTTGGAAATAGATAATTTTTAAGACCCTTTCCAACTCAAGCCATTTTTTATTCTTTGATTCCCTGAAGACAGAGCTATTCCTAAGTACTAGGTGGGCTCTTGAGTGTGAGCTATCATGTTATTCTGTTGGTGCTCATGCATCTCTGTGGTGCAGAGACATCCATGAGGCTTTTAACCAGGAAAAGTGTTCCTGCAAGTCTGCCTTGAAACATTAAAGTATTGGGTAAAGTCAATGTCTTGAGAGAAGTTCAGACTATCACAGCTCTTAAATTCTAAACAATTAAATCTATGAATGTTTTCAAATTGATGTAGCCTCAGAGATGTGTTACTAAAGGTGGGTTGTTGCCTCATGTAATTTGTAGGTCTAAGCCTTCATTCATATACTTTTAAAATTTAAGGCCAGAAAAGTCTGTTTAATCTTATACTTCAATCTCCTGTATAATACACTGCTATTCACTTTGATACCACAGTGCTGTTCTTTCTTTTTGGCTAAAATTCTAAAAAATCATCTAGTCTTGAAGATACAAGAGCTGGACACATCCAATACTACCTGAATGTGTGCCCAAGTGTTGGATTCCATCCTTGTTCTTCCTGCCACAAGAACTCATCACTTTCTCCTGTGAACCTCTCTCTCCAGCTTCCCATGACAGTTTCTCTGTTCTTTCCTTCACTTTTACATCAGTGAGTTTCCGGGCACTGACTCCTCCTCTTCCTCCTCCAGAGTAATCCAATCACTGTCTACTTTAAAAAGACTTGAAAGGTTTGCGTTCTGGTGAGTGTTTCCTTCTCCGTCTCTGTTTTCTGAATCTTTTTGGAAGCGTGTATGATTGAAAGTCCAGTTTTCCTTCATGATGGATTCCTCAACATTGAGGTTCAGCTGGACAATGTGCTGGGCCACCTTATCTAGACAATTCTTTTGCCAGGAAAGTTTGGACCAGATGGTCCTTGATGTCCTTTCTGCTCTGGTATTATATGATAACAATGCCATATGCAAAGAGAGTATTAAATCCGATTTTCTACTGGCACAGTTTTGTGATCCCATATGCCCATTTTTCCACAGAAACAGGAGAGCTCATGGTCTTCTGTTTGCTCACTGTATTCTCTAGTTCCTTTTCAGTTCTAGCTTTCCAGGACCAAAATCAACTCAGTTTGTTTGCCCGGGTCCTACATACCACATGATTTAAATGCCCATACTTGATCTTTCTCTCCATAATTTATCAGCTCACAAATCCTTACATGCATTTTATCATCAGTGGCTTTATAATTGCATCTCGATGCAGATACAGCAACAGACCTGCAGCTGATTTTGACAGAACAACGCAGGACACTCCTTTGCTTTACAGTAATTTCCCCCTGGAGCTCCCTTTTGAGCTCAGCCAGTTACCAAGTTCTTGGTCAGTTTGGTATATACTAAATTTTTATGGATATTCAGTACCAAGACTCACTTTTTGAAGGTAATTTTTCCCCCTCTCTTCCACAGCAGCAAACAATCCTATCTCTCCTTCCTCTGTCCCCATCTTGCTCTTTTCAGCCTCTTGCAGCCACTATTTGCACAGCCCGGATGGGAGCCCTTGTCTGCAGAGAAGGCTCTGAGGAGCAGGGCTGGGGTGGGAGCAGACAGCAGAGTATTTCAGCCTCAGATCCTGAATATGTATTAAAAGCATATGGGCAATATGAAAAAGGTAATATACCATCTGGTTTTAATAGGGGACATGGGATTTGATGTTTGGCAACCTCATTGTGTGCTCTCTTGATATTCCATAATGTTATTTTTTGATGTTGTGCACTACTGAGCCTTACCCAAGTATAAGCCTATTCCATCTATGCAAGAAAGAAATTGGATTTGTCTAAGACTTGCTCTCTCTAATTAATACCATATCCTCTACCATTTACTGCTGACCCCTGTGCCATCCTGATGTCTGCCAGAGATACAAACTACTACTCACATGCTTAACTTTTCTATTAGACACTGTGTGGCTTGTGGTAGAGAACCATCCACAGTGAGGACAGTGACTATAGGAATCTTTGGTTTACTTTGTTGTTTTGGTTTTGGTTTGTTGGTTGCAGTTGAGGGGGTTTTTGGTTGTTGTTTTTTAGTTTTGTGTTTGTGTTGTTTTTTGTTTGTTTGACTGTGGGTTTTTGTTGTGGTGTTGTATTAAGCACAGTGAGAAAATATTATTGGCCAGATCAAGTCTTAAATCAGGGCCAAGTTCTGAAGACATACAGAATTTTGGATGAGCAGAACTAACATCACTGTAGTTAGTGGAGTGGTTTGTGATACACTGTAGGACATGGCAAAGTGGGAGAGCAGAAATGTGACATAGGAAGTTTATTGTGAGGATGGTGAGACCCTGGAAGAGATTGTTCAGAGAAGCTGTGGCTGTCCCATCCCTGGAAGTGTTCAAAGCCAGGTTGGATGGGGCTTGGAGCAACCTGGGCTAGTAGAAGCTGTCACATGGCAAGGGGCTTTGAAACAAGATGATCTTTAAGGTCCCATCCCACCCAAACCATTCTATGATTCTATGATTTACACCATCCCAAGACACGATCCCAAGAGATCACCTACAGGAGGGAAGCATCCTCTTCTGTGTGCCATCAAAGAACCTCAAGGTTGCCTTTTTTCAGGCACAAATGTCATCTCCACTCTGGGTATGCTTTCCTGGCTGGCGTTTGTCTTCCTATCTGTGCATGCTCTGGGAAAAAATTCCAAGCAACAAGGATCAGGAGTGGTGCTTAGGGTGAAGCCTGTTTTACTACAGGGTCAAGAGTAGTGCTAGCTTAAAGCCATAGATTCACTGCCCCAATTAGGGCAAGACCTGGGGTGTGTATTGAAGAGAACACTCACATCACCAGACCATAGGACCAGCTCAGAACTCATCCACCCTGAGATACTCGGGCTCCTCTGCAGGGCTATTTATTGCTCCCCATCAGTCATAGCTTTTCTGGAATTACTCATGGCTGACATTCCTGATGCAATAAAGCCACAGATAACTTGTGAAATGAAATCAGGGTTTTCCTGTTGGGACATGTACTATCCCCACCGTTTATCTGTCTGTCTTTTTGCCAGCACAGGCAAGGATAATGGGGCTGGGATTACAAGCCAGGATAAGTATTGCAGTGTATTTTTCTGTTTTTAGCCCTGAGTCATGCAAAACCCAACTGGGATGTCAGATATACACAGAACCTGCACTTCTTCCGGGTCCATCTCCCTGTGGTTTCAGACTAGTGACTCCTCTGGCGTCATTCTCTCTCTCTACCTGAAAGAAGGTTGCAGTGAGTTGGGGATCTGTTCCTTTTCCCAGGTAATAAGTAGTAGGACAAGACAAAGTAGTCTCCAGTTGAGCCAGGAGAGGTTTAGATTGGATATTTTGGAAAATCTCTTCACTAGAAGGGTGGTGGGACACTAGCACAGGCTGCCCAGGGGAGTGGTAAAATCACCATCCCTGGCAGTATTCAAAAGGCTTGTGAACGGGGCACTGGGGACACAGTTTGCTGGTCCCAGATTAATGGTTAGACTCAATGATCTTAGAGGTACTTCCCAATCTTAATAACTCTATAAAATAACAACTAAAGATCTTTGATCAGCACACACTGGTTGTTCATCTTTGCAGCCCAGGAGAGTGAACCTGAAGGGAGCCTTGGAATCCCTGCTGTTGCCAGATCAGTAACTCTGTTTATCACACTGCCAAGCCTTTAAAAAAATGACTTGTCTGTTATGATTTGAAGTGCTTTTTTACATGGTTTTAATTTAACTCCTCTGTTAGGGTCACTTCAAGCACGGCCCATTAATTTGTCAGGAGAAGACAGAGGTGATTGCTGTCACTGCTATAGTCCTGCACAGCTGGAGAGACAGAGATGTTATTATTTTATCTTCCTGTGAACGTCTGTATATATACATATATATATATAGTAATGTATTTCCAGATAGAAATCTCTGTTTTGCAAAATTTTCCTCATTATAGTATAAATACAAAAGTGAAAGGACAAGAGAGCACATCACTGGATATATTGTGTTTGTGTGAGTGTCTTTATACAAAATAAGAAATATTACTCTGGACACTCATCCAGAAGCCATTTAGTCCATAACCCTGCACTAGAGCAGGGTACTTTGGCTACAGAAAGATTTCTGTTTCAGGAGTCGGGTTTGGGTAGCATGTGAAAAGTAGTGTGTGTGCATGACATAATAGTGTTTGAGACTCACAGCAAGGAATAAAAGGAAGCAAATCATCAAAGAACTGCTCATTCCAACAGCAATTCTCATACAGAGCGCTAAGTGAGAAATTACTGCTAATTCTCAGTGTCACATGGCACATACACAGGCAGGCAGGACCAGAGGTTAAAATTAGATGAATTATGACACCTTCAAACCCCAAAGAGCTTGGACTTGGTAACCTTTGTGCAGGCTGGTCTATGGAATTGCACAGGGTTTTACAAAACGTACATAACAATGCCTTGCACTCTGTAGGGATCCAACTTTTCCTCCAGTGAGCAGGCAAAGACAGGATGATAAAAATCCCGATGTCAGAGCTGCAGCTACAGCAGCGCTTGAGGTTCTGTCAAGGTTTTGTCTGCACATACCTCTAAAATGAAGGTGTGGAAAAGATGATACTCAGGAGCTTAAACTAACCTTAAAATCTCCTTTAACTTAAACTTACTTAATTTTAGGTCAGATATTCATAGGGACAGTGTAGGGGCATCTTCTTGTGGAGAATGTGCCACTCTCACTCATCATCATGGCCAGGCTTCACCAACGAAGATTTGGGCAGGGCTCTCCCCACGCTCGCTGCAAGCGCGCTGATGGCTAAAGAGGCCGATGCGAGATGGGCAAGTCCAGTTGCCAAAGGCACAGCAGAGTCTCCATAGGTGGTGTTGGTGAGGCACGGTTCTTTCTGCGTTGTCTTTTCTCCTCCAGACTGATTCTGCGTGCATTCTCAAAGGAATCAGCAGCGTTATGGATGGTGTGTCTCCACGCCTCCCGACTGGAGGCCAGAGTGGACCATTGATGGTAGTCAATATGGCCAAGGCTGAGGTGTTGTTTTAGAGAGTCCTTGTATCTCCTCTTCGGAGCTCCTCTCTTGTGGCAGCCAGTGGTGAGTTCCCCATAGAGCACGATCTTAGGGAGGCGGTGATCCTCCATCCTGGAGACGTGCCCTGCCCAGCGCAGCTGCGTTCTCAGCAGCATGGCCTCAATACTGGTGACTGCTGCCTGTTCAAGGACAGACACATTGGGCACGTGAGCAGACCAGTGGATGTTCAGGATAGTGCCACTCTCACTATTGATGCACTAAAATGATAAACACAGTCCAAGTAGGTACAGGGAAGGACATTTAAGATGATCATGGAAATTGAGTTTGTTTTAAGATGTAAGGCATAAAGTCATAGAACTATTTAGTAAAGAGTTTGTTTAAACTGGCAAACAAGTCTGGGGCGATATAGTTTTATCTGTGAAAATATGTCGGAAGAGTAAATACCAGAGGGGAATCTCTAGACACTGATGGACAATGATAGCACAGAAACAAATTGGGTGTAAGGTATCAAGACGCAAATTGAATTTAAAAATAGAAGTATGTTCCTTCTCAGATAATAAACTGGAATACTCTTGCAATAGAACTGGAAAAAGACAATTTACCATTTCCCATTCAATAATATTTTCATGGGTTTTTTCCCCACGTGGCCAAAGCTATATTCTGAATTTTATTTATTTATTAATAGTTTGGAGATAGTTATGGTGGCCAACATCACATTTAGCAGCCTAGTAAAACTGTGGAAAAAAACACACGAGTAACTGTGAGTGTTTCTAATCAGAGGAGTGGGTTTCTGCAATGGGTTCCTTATAGGAGTGATAGGATAAGAAGCTTTGTGAAAATAAGGTGGAGGTTAATACATGTATCAACAGTGTTCCACCATGTAAAACTGCCTGGTCAAACTGTACTTTAGGAATTAGTATGAACTTCAGTAGTTTGTTGTCAATTCATAATTCCTTTCATATTGGGAAACTGAGTAGTTGCAAAACGGGTCAACAAGGGGTAGTTGGTCCTCATGAGCCCAGAGACTCAGCTTCGTCTTCCCTCACTGAAGATGGTGACAATGTACATGGAAAGAGTTTACAGGAAGCTATTTTGGGACCCAGAATTGACTTTTTTTTTTTTTTTTCATCATACAGTCTTTTGCTAAATTGTTTGTTGTAGTAGAACTGGAATTGGACATCAAAGCTGAATTGTCAATGTCAGGAAGGCACAGTCATACCAGGGATGATGGTGCTACATGAGGTCTTTAACTATATAGATGTTAGACCCCAGATCTATTATTTTAGCATTTTTTTGTTCAAATTGAATTCAGAGAGGGAAAACTGAAGGTGCATGTTTTGACCTGCATCCATGATCAGTAGAAGAATTGATCTGCAGCTCAAGCAGAAATGTTCTTCATTCAGGGCCTATTCCAAACCAGGGCTAAATATGATGTCTGTTCATAAGGTTGTACGTTTTTGAAGGGGAAAATACCCACAGCAGTCAGAGCAGTCTGCTCCTTTGTATATGATCCTTGTGTGAAGCCAGTGTTTCCATGTTTCCCTTGCAAGTTTTCAAAGAAATCTTTAAACTCCTTTTCTAGTCAAGAGCTATGGATCTTCACATTGCCGCCATGAATCAGACAATAAGTTTTTCACCACTGCTCCCCCGGACTGAAACCCTTCTGAAAGTGTAGGGGTTAAAGGGACTGTCACCAAGATACATTTCACCTCTGAGCCTTAATTTTAAACTAAATTTCTGTTAGGGTCTACTTGTACGTGGTAAACCTATCTAAAAATGTGTCATTCCCATTCAAAGGTGACACCTTTGAATTACAAGATTCAGGAAGTTAGAAGTCCTAGCCACCATGTAAGTGTGGTGGGAATCACAGCTTGCTCTGACAATAGGTTTCCAAAACTCAGTGGGTTCCTCTGCAGGAAGGGAGCATGAGATAGGAAAGGTAAAAGGAGAGTAGGAGAAAGCAAATAAGGAGGATTGTGCAGAGGGTAGGAGAGACTTGGCAAAAGGAGTGTGGAACTTTGCACGTTCCGGTGGGAGGAAGGAGGTGGACTTTGCCATATGTTCCCCTCATCAGTGTGGGTCTTGGAAATTGATGGGTTTGTGTTGTTACGTCTCAGTTAAAAATGAAGAGGGTCAGCTCAAGGGAAGCTGTTCCCAATTCCCGTGTTCCCCCAGAAGCTGTGGCTGTTCAGTCATGTGCAGGAGTGTCTCCCCCAGGCACTGGGAAGAGATCTGGTCCTGGCACTGGTACTCCAGTGCTGTCAAACAAAACCTGCCTTGCTCATGTCGCATATGGATCTGTTTTTCCTCTTAACAATTAATGGGACCTGCAGTACCAGTGATGATTTATATGACACAGGCACAGACGAGAGAGGAGCTGCCTGCCACATCTCCCAGGGACCAATCCTTTCCCCACTCCGCCTTATTTAACATGTGAGTGGTGTCGCCTCTATCAGCAGAGCTTGTCTGCTGTGACATTCTAGTGAGTGACAGCCATGTCAGCTCTGGGGTCAGGCCGCTTTGCTGTTTAATCGTGCTCTTGGACCACCTCTGTGTGGCAGGTGGGAAAGGGAGAAAAATTCTTCTACATGCTTTGCTAGCGGGAAACTGGTGAACAAAATGTTAAATGGCTTGGGGTGCTGGGTCTTTTTGGGGAAATGTGCATGTATATATATGTATATGACTGTATATATATGTGTGTATATATATATATATATATATATATATATTTACACACACACACATAGAGGCACTTTGGTTTGGCTGTAGGACCTTGTGCCCGCAGGCCACAGTCACATTATCATCTGGAAATTGGATAACGACAGCACAATGACAAATCCAGGTTGCTTGCAATAAGGTGCTAATCCCTTTGCTTTAATATCGGAGCAGCGTGTAATGATGTTTGGACATCACTCCAGTTTACTGACGACCCCACTGGGGCAGGCAATAGAAGCCTACAACTGTCTAACAAGCCATCAGGTGACCGCCGTCGTCAAAGCAACGGGGGATGCAATCTAATCTTCCCTCCATCCCTTCCAGCTCCCAATAAGGACCAGATTATAGAAGTGGCCCATCAATGCTTGGTAACTCGAATCAATTAACGTTAATTCGCACAATGCTATGATGTATTGTGATCACTTTCATTTCGGAGAAGGGGGAAGAAATTGCTATAATTCACCTAAAATGAGGTTGTCTATGGTGCTGAGGTATTAATTGGGTGTCCATATTAAATGGAAAAGGAGCACGGTAGTGAAGGAAAAGTGGATGAGTGACTCTCTTGGCTGCTATTGACCTATCAGAAGAAGACAGTGCCCTTTTCCTTTGCTTTTATCTATTACAGTTTTCCCTATTGCGTGTCAAGTTGATGTATTATAAAAAATTCATTTGGTGACCTTCCACCCCCTTAGCAGATTAAACAATTTCACTGGGATGGCATCATTAACAGGGCCTTGCATTTAATGATGATTTCTCTAAAAGGCCACGGAGATTCGATTTTAAGCTAACAGATTTATTGCACTATTATAACATATCGTAAAAAACTGTACCACCTACGGTCTGGTTTTAGGATAGAAACTGTTTAAGAGTTTATGTGGAGCTTAAAGTGGTATTACCTTGGGATACGCAGCAGTGGCAAAGCTCTGACCTCCGGCGCGATGCTGTTTACATTTAATAAAAGACCTTTCTCTGACAGTAAACTTGGGGAGTGTGTTATGGAGGAGGCCTGGCTTAGCTTTTCACCACTGGCTTTGTAAATAGGAGTATTTCCACTCATCAACAGCAATTAATGAAAGTCAGTAATGAATCTGAGGGATGTTTCTCTCCTATCTGAGGTATCTGCTCTGTCCCCCTCCTTCTAACTGTTTCTGGTGATCCCACTTCCAGACCCAACAACACCTTTTTTGCCCTAAAGAAGGGCTTAGAAGAGAAGTCATACAAGGATTGGCTGAGGTCATTTGGTTTGCTCAGCCTGGAGAAGAGGAGACTGAGAGGACACCTCACTGTGGTCTGTGGCTTCCACATGAGATCAGGCAGGCACTGATCTCTTCTCTCTGATGACCAGCAAAAGGACCTAAGGGAATGCCATGAAAATGTGTTGCGTGGGGTTTAGGGCAGACATTAGGGAAAGGTTCTTCAGTCAGAGGATGGCTGGGCACTGGAACAGGCTCCCCAGGGAAGTGGTCACAGCACCAAGGCTGCAAAAGCCCAAGAGGTATTTGGACAATGCTCTCAGGCACATGGTGTGATTCTTGTGTCTGTCCTGTGCAGGGCCAGGAACTGGACTCGATGATTTTCTTTGATTTCTGCCTATAATATCAGAAAATATGGATATTGATGGAAATAAAAGTCATCCTTCAAATATCTTTTTTTGCTTAAAATAGGAATGACCTCAGACTCCTCATTATCTTCTGAATGCTCATGTTTCTTTCCCTGTCTCTGTTAATCAATGACAAGATCTCCAGGGGGAGATAAAGCTCCAATGTGCAGCTGAGAGTGCAAAGGTACCTGGTGTCTGTCTTACTTCATCATCATGTGAGATCAGACCCCACTCTCACCCAAAGAAGTCAACAGTTCTCACAGTCCTTCCAGTGAATTTGTGCCTACTTTGCCTTCCACGAGTCCCCAGCTTGCATATCCCCTGTCCTTGATGCAGCATCTTCTTTCTTGTCTTGAATTCACCAGCAATGTCCACCTTTTCAAAACCAAGGAAAAGTATCTCGTTGGCTGGATCATGATTAATTTTGACTGATTATTTATTATCTAAATTCTTCCCAGTTTCTTTCCCCTTCCAAGGATATACTGATTTTGCAACATGAGCATTGCAGACATACCCAGACAACTGTTCAATTAGTTTCAATGTCTGTGCTTATTAGGAAATAAAATGTCAGGGAGTGTTCTTTGGCAACAGGGACAGCTGATATATTGCAGGGTGGCCTCATCCAAACTGCCAAGGGGGAGTATTCTCTGACTGTATGAGCTCCCAGACCATTTGGGAGTTGTTCTGGATTTTACCATTGGATTAAGACCAGAGTTTATTATGGACTGACAGTTTAATGGTAGAGGTTATCACATGTCAGTGCCAAGGCTTGGTTTTTGCCAGTGTTTAGTTTTCTAGTAGACACATATCCATCAATGTTAATGGACCTTTGACCCAGGCTCTCAGACTGATCCCTTTTCCCTTGAAGTCAATTGATAATTAGTATCAACAACATAATTATCATTACTATTACTGTTGTTGACATTATTGTCATGACACAATATTATGATATTAGACTAGACATTAGGAGGAAATTCTTCCCTGTGAGGGACGTGAGGCCCTGGCACAGGTTGCCCAGAGAAGCTGTGGCTGCCCCATCCCTGGAAGTGTCCATGGTCAAGTTGGATGGGCTTTGGAGCAACCTGGGATAGTAGGAGATGCCCCTGCCCATGGCAGGGGGGTTGGCACTACATGATCTTTAAGCTCCTTTCCAACCCAATTCATTCTGTAATTCTGTGATTTTATGATTATAGTTAAAATCAAGTTCTCCTTGGTTTCAAGGGTGCTTCCTTTCCTCTGCCCCAAAACTCTCCGCCGAGTTTCTCCATCAAGCCTTAACACCTGCAGCAGACCCTGTGGTTCCTACGTCCTGTAACTTCTTTGCTGCTAAAGGACAGGCACTTGCTCTCCTGTGGAGCCTCAGCATGTTCAGCAGGCACATGTTGGCATTGACGGTGATGGGATTGGGGACCCCTGGTGTCCCTGCTGACTCAGGTATCACCAGCAGCCTGCTGTGCCCACATTTAGAAGAGCTGCAAGGCACTGAGCATCAAAGCTGCCCCCTGTCAGCAGGGAGTTACAAAACCAACCTGCTCCCACCCAGCATGACGCTCCAGGGTAGTGACAAACATCATGCCCTGCATGCCCACAGGAGGAAGGCAGGTCCTTGCTCCTCTCCTTGCTGGGCTACGGGCACACTTGTCCACTCTCACCTCCCTGTGGAAAAGCAATGTCAGGAAAAGCCTCTTTTCCTTGCAGCACCACTCACCAGGGGAGCAGCAGGCTGCTCCTTTCTGCTCCTTCACACTGACATCATTTGCAAGGGTATAATTTGCATGGTTGGACCCTAAGGCAGAGGGTCCCTCACAGTGGTGGACCATGTGGGATGTAAACACCACATTCCCTGCTGTGTTAGCAAATCCCCTGCAAACAGGCACTCATTTTTAAGCTCCCAGTTTTAAGCATCCCTGTCTACTTTTGCTTTGTTTTGTTTTCTTTGTCATGTTTGCCAGGTAAGGATAGAATAAGAATGTTTAAACTGAAAGGTTTGGGTTAGATTTTCACTGTGAGGGTGGCACAGGTTGTCCGGAGAAGTTGTGGATGCCTCTTCCCTGGAAATGTTCAAGGCCAGGTCAGATGAGATGCTGGAGCAACCTGGCCTTGGGGAAGGTGTCCCTGTCCATGGCAGGGAGTTTTGAATGAGCTGATCTTTATGGTCCCTTCCAACCCAACCTATCTATGAATCTGTGATTCTACTCACCCCAGGGAGTGGGAACCACTTCCTAGATCCCCATTCTGCAGAAACCTTCCTTTAGGTGCAAGATGAGCCTGGGGTGTAGAGTCAGGGCATGTTTCCTGTTTATTGTCAGTTTTATAGAAACTGAGGAGAGAAACAAAATTATTTGGGGCTTAAGGAAGCCATGACAAGACTCACCTAAACTTGTCTGGGCTCAGCTGGAGCCAGGGAGCTTGCAGAAAATACAGAAAACAGGAGTGACTTGGTGTGTTCCTGCAGTGAGTTTTGGTCACAGAGCTGAATGCATGTTATTAGAAGAAGGTGAATAAGAGCACTGTATTGATGCCCTTGACACGAATTTCAAACCTAACACTGCCTTTCAGACTTTCCCCTGACTCAAAAAGTCAGAGCCAAGATAAGAACTGAATCTTCAATCCCTGAGCTACCTCTTGAGCCTGCACATAACCCTCAAACCTTAGTTGATCTTTCCAGCATCTGTGGTTCAGACCAGCATTTCCCATCAGCTGCAGTATGAACAGTTTCTGGTTTATAATGCAAGCAATACCCTGAAAAAAACCCTGCACTCAACACCCAAACTAGAAAAAAATGAGTTAAAAACAAAGGATACTTATGCTGTATATATCTTGTGTTTGTAAACACCTTTAAGCAAACACTAGACATCAATGAATAGCTTTTCTTCTTTCATTTTGAGACAATTCCAAACCCCCAGCCACTTCATTGCAATTGCAGATTAGAGCATTTTATATCTATATAAATTATATATAGATATATATGAGATACTAAATGATACAAAGCACTGGGAGAGGGAATGAAAGGATCCAGGCTCAGAATAAAGTGTTGATTCTTTATTCAAATGCAAAATCACTCTCCTGGGATGCTCTAATTTAAATTTCAGGCTTGGAAAAACCAATGTCTTTCAAGGGGGTGTCTGTAACTGCTGTGTTTAAGTCTGCAGACTTTGCAGATGATGAAGGTGATGGCAGGATAAAGACACTCAGAAAAGCCCTGTTAGTGCTGTTCTTGTGTAGAGGAACCCAAACTTTGTTCTTGAGGAGCTCAAAGGTTTTCACTGCAAATATTTCTGTTGGACAGGAAATATTTGCAGGCTCCACCGCTCTCAGTGCACTGCAATGAGAACTTTGGGGCTAAGGCACCGAGTTCATAGATCCATAAAATCCCTGTCTCTGCTCCATACTTCCAGTGTGATACCAGAAACATAAATTATTTTGTTCATTTCTCACTTTTCCGTCTTTAAACTGGGGATTAAAACTAAAGAACATTTTATTACTTTGGTGCTGCTTTCTGCTTGGAAAGAATGGTTGTTTCCTATTTCCATACATCCTGCTCTCTTGCAAGGAGTTAAAATGCTATGATAAGGTGAATTAGTAGGGGTTTGGTGTAGTGCTCCTTCCTATTCATAACAGAATATTGACACCTGCGTTATTAAGGTAGAAAATCACAAGAAGAGAAGATAACATGTCATTCCCGGACAAGATGAGAATTAGCTCTGGGACTAGACTTGGGTGTTTTCATAACATTAATTTTCTGATTCGATTTTATTTTTTTTTTTAACATTCTTTTATATGTGGAAGAAATGGAAGCAGACAACATTCAGAAACATGCCTGTATGTGAGACCCTACAAGATCTCTGTCCAGGTGCAACCCTCAGATGGCGAAATCGAGAAGCAGCTTCCTGTACAGCCAAAAATCATTTTCCTGGACAGAAAGGTAGGATTGGCTCCTCTGTGGAAGAACAATTCTGTCAATTCTGTACTGTTTTGACGTTTGAAATTTTTGACACAGAGTCAGGTTCTGCTGTGGGGGGAAACAGCAATGGGACAAGAGGAACAGGCAGAAACTGATGCCAAGGAAGTTCTACCTGAACATGAGGAAGAACTTCTTTAATGGGCAGTGACCAAGCACTGGGACAGATTGCCCAGAGAGGGTGTGGAGTTTCCTCACTGGAGATACCCCAGAGCTGTCTGCACACAATCCTGTGCCGTGTGCTCTGGCATGGCCCTGCTGGAGCAGGGAGGTTGGACCAGATGTCCCACTGTGGTCCCTTCCAACCTGACCGGTCTAATCAACCTGTGTTGTGGCTTCATCTTAAGGAGTTATGGTGACCTTTGTTTGTAACATGTGACATGTTACAGCTGCAAACTGCCCTCCAAGTAGTCATTAAAAAGTTACTACAGCTCTTAAAACCACCAAAACTTTCTTTCTTCTCGCTGAGGAGACAAAACCTTAATTCTTCTGTTTTGTTCTTCCTCCCAGGGTCGAAGAGTTGACAAACTGGGGCCTCCTTCAGAGCCGTGGGTTGTATCAGCTCACCTCAAGGGCTCCTCCGAGGCTGTGCTGAAAGGTTTGGATGTGTTTTCTTATAGCAAAGGTTATGGCAAGGCAGCTGTTAAGAATGATGGGGATAAATTTAGTTCTCCCTGAGAAATACTGAATTTGAAAACGAGTCTTTGGGCTAGAAACAGAAGGTTACAGTGGGAGTTTGGTGAACTGCCCAGTCATATGCTACAGAAAAAAAAAAAAAAAAGGCAAAAAAAAAGCTTATACAGAGTATTTTTGGGCTCTGATAGTTAAAAGGGAGTCCATCCAGTAGTTTGTCTTTAAAAGACTTACCTGGGATCAAAAAGGGAGGAAAGATGAAGAATTACAAATTCTAACACTTGCTTTTCAGTTTGTGTTGATTGGGGCAATTTCTTTAGAGTCCACGACAGCTTATTTATCCCAGCAAAGGATCTGACCAGGCACAGACAGAAACAACTGCCTCTTGTTTGCCATTAGCATATTTAATGTGCAAATGGGGTTTGTTGTTGTTTTTTTTTTTTTCATGGGGGATCTAAGTGTTTCCCTTCTGGTCCTCATTTATAGAAAGACGTGAACTCAGGATTAACTCTAAGCATGTGAGTATTTCCCTCGAGGTTATATGAACATGCTTAGATATAGAACCTTTTTTAAGCAGAATGCTGAACCAAAAACCTGGAGATGATCATACACTGGTAAACTAGAAAATGGAAATGATGTTGATATAACACAACTTAATTTTCATTGCTAAAATATTTAAATATAGGCAAGAAACACACACCCCGAGAAGTGAGGTCTCCTGTTGCAGATAAAGCATTTTTTTCACAGAAAAGCCGTCTGTGGGTTAGATTTGACTTGAAAAGTTTACATTTGGAGATGATGAGTGGCACTCGTGCTGTAGATCAGAGCTTCTCACCCTTTCAGGCCCTGTTTCTGTTAATTTAAAATCCTCTCTATCTCATCATAGTTCTGGATTTACAGGTTAGAAAAATCATTTGTTTTTTTTCTGCCACTTTTCATGCCATTTGGGAGCGTGTTCCTAAACTTCTTAGGTTTCAGAATGTGGGTCTAGAAGAGACACAGATGAGTGGATCAGCTACTGACAGTGGGAGGAAGGAAGGGAGGAAAAGGAAAAAGAAAAGAATAGAGGGAGGGAGGGAAGGGAGGGAGGAAGGAAAAGAAGGAAGGAAGGGNGAGTACACGAGTAAGGTTTGGTAAGGGAAGGGAAGGGAAGGGAAGGGAAGGGAAGGTTTGGGAAGGGAAGGTTTGGGAAGGGAAGGTTTGGGAAGGGAAGGTTTGGGAAGGGAAGGTTTGGGAAGGGAAAGGGAAGGGAAAGGAAAGGAAAGGAAAGGAAAGGAAAGGAAAGGAAAAGGAGGGAGGAAGGAAGGAATAGAAGAACACAAAAATACAGACAAGAAAGATAAGAAAGATAAAAAAGACAAGGATGAAGAAAGAGGGAAAGAAAAAAGAAATGAAAGAGAAAGCAAGGGAGAAAACAAAAAAGAGGGAAAAAAAGAAATCAGTGAAGAGAAGTACACGTCACATTCTTTAAAAGATACATGCATCAAATTAATAGTCAATAAACACCAGCAAAGAAAGAGCTGCACAGTACAGATGTTCTGCATGTAATAGTTTGCTGCAGTTTTTCCTTTGACAAACGTCCTTATTGCTCCCGTCTTTTGCGGCACATGAAAGCAGCGTTTAATGGAAATGGGTCCCGTCTAACACACTGAGGCTGCTGCATCTGACAGCAGCCAAACTGCCTCGTGGAAAGCAGTTTAGCTCCAAATTAGCTTCTTCTACGTTAAATACCAGCTTGCCTGAAAGATCTTTATGAAGACTCCCATATATATCTGTAATATTCTGGGCTTTGAAGCATATGTGCCTGAAAGCTGAGCTAGTCTCTGTTGAGAAGTACAGTACAGCACTCCAGGCTTCATCACAGACTAGAAACGGCAATTATAAAGTATTTGAACACGGCTGACAAGACCCTCTGTAAAATTCATATCACAGTGAGTATCAGAGCCAAGAAAATGTTGGTAGTCCAGGCAGACACTCTCGTAAGGAGGATCATATGTGTGGTAGACAGATGAGCTAGGTTTAGGATGGAGCAATTAAAAAAAATCTAGATTTCCACATCTCCACCAAGTCTATTCACGTATAAATTACTGGTTATTTATATATCACTGATACATATATCTGTATCTCTATCTGTCTTACTTCAGCTGATCCTGGAGACTTATACTGAAATTAGGGGTTTGGTGTGTTGGATGCTGGACAAAAATAGAAAAAACCCATATATGTAATCAAAACAAATGTATATTAGTACTTTAAAGAGTACCAGAGTCATAGAAAGTGGACCCTTTATCATTTTGGTTGCTTAATAATTAATATGTTGCATGCTTTTCCCTAAGACCTTGTCTTGGCCAGTTTCTGGCTGTACTTCAGAGTTCAATACCCTGACCATGAGAATGGCAGAGAAAGAAATGTCCTGCTCACTTTCAGCTTTATGTACCTTCACCTGTGCTGCTTAACAGCAATAAAATGTCAAACCACCTGCATCATAAAGCAAATAGTTATGACGTTGTCTTTCAGCAGGCAAAAGTCTCTGTTTGTGATCACTGGAGTGAGTCCAGCATCCTAAGGAAGTTCTGGCATCTCACCCCCACCTGAACCAACATTTGGAAAGTTGTCAGTCTTTAGGATTTCACCTCTGTCACCCCAAGGGCCTGAATGCAGACCAGACCTGGTCAGCATCACTCAAAGGCCAGGACCTGGCTGGTGCTCAAAGATACACACAATAAAATGGGGATCCAGCTGCAAAGTAAATTATAACTGTTAAAAAGAGCCTACAGAAATAAAAGCCACGGCAAGTGTAAGTGTTGGGTCAGAATGCAATCCCTGATAGCTCACAACAAGAAGTGAAGTGATGGAGAAACTCATTCTCTTGGGTTTCATCTTAATGCTCCCCATGGAGTTTTCCACTTCCAGGTTTCTGTACTATCTCAGGGCAGTCACCACAGACAGTTTTCATGGCCAAATCCCTTCCAAAGCATCTGACAGATTCGGAGAAAAAAATCCAGGAGTTTTAACAGTGGGACAGAATGGAATATGCCCCAATGATGAGGTGAAATTCCTACAAATCAGAAAAGAGTTAAAACAGTCAGCTCTTCCCTTAGTTACAGTGACTGCCTTCTTGAGACCATCCCTTTAGGACAGAAAATAGTCTCTCATTAACACTCTCTTAACCTTGGTGATGTACTTAATCACACAGAACATGAGTTAAATAAAAGATATGAGCATCTGGAGCTTTCTAGGCCATCTGCACAGCTCCTATTATCTTTGCTTGCTCCCTTTAACATTTGTTTTCATGTTACACCCTCAAGATGTACAATAAATGCCATTTCACAATGAGCTCAAAGAACTAATATTTAGGAGCTAAAGTCCTCCAATCCCTCAGGAATTTGGTTTACAAGTTCCTTTGAAGACTTGACCCAATGTGAAATTTCTGGGGTTAGACACAATGTTTATAATTAGGATGGACAATAAATTTAGGCTTTTTGAAGTCCCCTTAAAGTCATGAGGAATCTCTGAGGTCCTTAAGTGGTACTTACCTGGATGCTGTTAATTACAATGTAATTTTTTTTTGGCTTTCTAGGGCTCACCCAAGTGCAGGTCATAGATGGATGTGCAAGGTTTTCCAGTCTGGCTGTCTCCAGCACAGGCACAAACTGGAGACTTGTGTTCACTGTCACATCACCTCCAGGTAAGCTCCATATACTGCATATTTTTTGATTGGGTAAAATCAAAACCCTACAGGTGGCCTGAATTTATAAAAAGGGAGTTAAACTTTGTTTGAATGAGTGGAGCAATGCCAAACCTCTAAATAGCCTGAGTTCTGTTCCACATCCAAGTTGGCATTCCCCAGGCAGGAGGAGAGCTGGGTGATTCCTGTGCTATTCATGCATGCTCTCTCAAATCAAATTAATGCAAAGAAGTCAGAGAAAGGTGCCTCTTTCTCTCTGTATTCCCTAGCTATGTATCCCTGTAGGAATTTGGTCCTTAAGGCCAGCTAAGCTGTCAGAGCAAAATTTTTCCTACAAATTTTTTTTTCTGATAGTATTCAGAAATTTTCTATCTGTGCTCCCAGTTATTTCCATAGTGCCTTTTCTTGACTGTTTGCCTGCACCTGGTCAACTTTATGGGTGCAACAGGTCAAGCACATTCAGAGCATGACTCCAGGACTGGGCTCTGCAAGGGGTCTCCTGGTACTTTATGGAGATGACATTGGCACCTACAGGATCACACAACTGGCACAAGGCCTCTGAGCAACCCAGTAATGGTGAAGAGGCAGGTGTGCTTATACCTCCTTGGAAATACAGCTGAGGGGGGCACTTGGGCAAGGCACCAAATGAACCCTGGCTTGTAAAATCCTCAAGGCGTCTGCACAAGGAAAGCACCTGCACAACAGTTTGGGGGCCTAAATTTGTCTATAAATATGTTTCTGAAGGTTTATAGGGGTCAAAGTGTTGGTTTTTTGTCTCAGGATGACTGCTGAGAAAAGTCTGTTGAGAAAAAGGAACATGCTGTCAGGCACAAAGTCCATATATATATATATATCTAAGTATAGATCTCTCTCAAGATAGATATAGTTAATATAGGTATATAGCTATATTATGTATGTATGTACGTACGTACGTACGTACGTACGTATGTACGTATGTATGTATGTATCTATCTATCTATCTATCTATCTATCTATCTATCTATCTATCTATCTATCTATCTATCTATCTATCTATTGTCTTGTCTCAGCCAGACAAAAAGAGGGGACAAACGCGTCTGACTGGTGAAGTGGCCAAGTGGAAGTGGCTAATAAAAATTCTGAGCTGAAAAAATTAGAAGAAGTTTGCAAACATTTACACTGTCATAAGTGGCTCATCCACAGAGTGTTCCCATGAATTTGCAAAGGGAGAATTGGGGTGCAGGGAGTACTTGGAGATGGGCCTTTAACGGGGGGATTTCTGTGTGTTTTGAGGTGTATGCTGCCAAACACCCATCATTCCCGCTGCTGTTGGTTCAGTGAGAGTGGATGGAAAGTCAGCACTTCACAGGATCTGACTCTTTAGGCTGGAAGCCCGGCTTAATGAAATGTGTTTTGAAATCTATCTCAGGGAAATTTCAAAATCTTTTCTCTGAACAAAGGTCAGACAGAGATCCTTTTTTTGATACATTTAGTCAGTCAGTGTGTTAATAAGATTTAATAACAGAATCATAGAAGGATTTGGGTTGGAAGGGGCATTAAAGTTCATCTAGTTCCAACCCTCTGCCACGGGCAGGAACACCTCCAACAATCCCAGGTTGCTCCAAGCCCCATCCAACCTGGCCGTGGACACTTCCAGGGATGGGGCAGCCACAGTTTCTAATACCTAATTTAAATCTCCCCTCTTTCAGCTTAAAGCCATTCCCCCCTTGGAGACGTTTACAGGCAACAATGTGGACAGCTGATGCATCTGTGCAGGTGTCCCATCTGTAAAGCAGAGTACTGCACACTTTTGATCTGCATTGCAAGGGTACCCACCAAAGAAACAATCCCTTTTGCTTGTTGCAGTTGGGAACCATTCTGGAGACAATATTAAGGCTTTTAAAGTGCCTGTTTCTTACTGAAGAGATTTACCTATTCTTTGAGATAAACCAATGAAAATTAAACAATCGAATAGTAGATGTTTGGGATACAGCTTCATGACCCAGTTGCTCTGTGTACCGACACTGCCACAATTTGCTGTTTGTAGACAGCTCAGAAGGTGCAGCTGATGTTGAACTCAACAATCCTAAATGTTTTAGTGCCCCAGGAGAGCACACTATCCATAACACCACTGTGTAGTCTTGCTCCTTGTCTTACACTAATAGTCACTTCATTGATGTGGATCCCAATGGGTTTGATACATCCACTTCCATTCAAACCAACAGCAGTCTACTCACAAACTACTAGAGTGGTGCAAAGCGCCTTTAAGAACCTCCCTGTGTAGAGTCCTCGATACCTACAAGGTTGCTTCTCTCAGCTGAAGTTCATATGCATTTGTACCTGCAGGCAAATTTTTCCCAGCTGGAACATACTTCCCACATTGTTCTGATGAAACTTTGCTTCGTTCAGGTGGACAGCATTGACACAAATCTAATTAGTTTCTTCTAAAAGTACTTAAAGCTACTTACCCTGGTCTCCAAGACTCCACCTGACAGTGTTGCTGATTCGTTTTTTTTAATAAATTGATGAAAAAAATGGCTTTTAGATTTTTATTAAAAGTGGAACTCAGACAAGTAAAAGAAATATCCTTCTATCAAAATAATTAGGACTATGAGGTTAGGACCAGTAGTGAGTCAGGTAGTAAGACAGGTAATGAGATGATGTGATACCCCACATCCTTCATGTTGGTCTTTAGAAAGGACCAGGGGCAGTTTTGCTAAATTCCTGTCCTTGCCAGGCACGTCCCCATTCAGAATGATTTTTGCATATAATTTAGGGAACCAAAACCTACCTATATTTCTGATTATTAAAAGGACTATGTTAGGCATCTTCTAGTCTTTGAAGCTCAGATGCTGAGACCAAATAAACTCCTGACTACAGAAACTATGAGTCGTGGCTGGTTTGATTCTGATTTATTTACAGAAAACTTTAGAATCTCTGGGTGAAGATCATTACCCAAAGCTTGTGTGTGACAAGAGACTAAATATTTACTGTGGTAACAGCAGGGACGCTGACATTTTTTATTTATAATGCTCATTATCGACATGCTGGAAATATTAGCAAGTTCACTGGGAGTTTTCTGCATCATGAATTTAAGCTTAATGCTGGTGAATGTTTCTGGGTTCCCCATAACTTGCACTGATATCCTTCAGATGTAGCCCATAAAAATGGTGTATTCTTAACCCTTTTCTTTTCACAACCAGTTTCTCTGTCTTGCTAGGCAGAACATGCATGTTCTCTGTCTGAGCTTGATCTGTTTGGCCTCAGAAATACATGTTTTGTGAATGTATTTTCTGGGTTTGACAGTCAGCTAGACACGTTCATGGAAGAAATATTAAGGATTGTTGAATGTAAAAAAAGTTGTTTATGCTTCAGGAAGCTTGAAACTTGCCTTGTTGTGTATTTTTATGTATTTGGGTTGTCCTGGTACTCAGTCCTAAATATTGCTGGCTAATATTGGATCTGGAGATAGATGGGCTTATGGTTTGTTCCCGCATGCATTTTTAACAATGGCATCCCTGCTGGAAGTTTATGGGATGGTATTTTAGCTGTGAAACCATCATTTTTACTTTTGTAATGAACTGACTGCTTTAAATTCCAGGGGCGAAGTTCACTGCGCTGTCTCAGCCTTTTACCATCTTCCCTGTCCCCATGGCAGCAAAGGCCAGCATGGTCCTTGTTGTCATACTGAGCTCAGCAGCATCTGCGTTCACCGTTGTTCTTGCATTCTGCTGGTTCAGGAAGAGCAAAACCAACAGTAAGCTGGAAATACCCACTAAAATTTATACTTGCAAGCTCCTTATTGTATTTTAAAAAATCCCCAGAACAGCCAAAATATGTTTCAGACAATAGAACTCAAAAAGCTCTGCGAAGTTCACTGTTAACAATATATGTTGTAGTTAGGGCAGGGACAAGAGTTGGACTTTGATGATCCATGTGGGCCCCTTTCAGCTCAGGACATTCTATGATTCTGTGGTGGTTCAAGGTTATACAGTTTTATGCCTATAAAAGACATCTAAGTTCTGACTGGAAAAGGTTTTAACGCTCTTTTTGTTTCAACACACACAGTGGTTTACAGTTGAACTTGATGACCTTAAAGGTCTTTTCTAAATTAAATGATTCTGTGATGAAAATCAGATTTCTATCACGCAGACAAGAGGAAATATTTTGTTCTGATTTCAATGATCTGTTCAGCCACTGCATTTTCTTGGTGAGGGATGTTGCAGCCAGGCTCACATCACACTGTCAGCATCACGTGAATCAAGGTGATACTGGGAGGGCCACAGCTTCTCTGGAGTCCTCCCCATAGCAAATCCACACCTCCACTAATTTACCTGAAGGTGGGTTTCTTTTTAGTATTGATCTTAAAACAAATTTAGTTACCTCAAGGAGGCTGCAGAAGGCATAAGAATATTTGTGTAAGCTCTGAAGATAAAAGGATGTGATCACAACTGTTGGTGGTTCAGTTGCTGAACAGCCACCTCATACTGCTGGATATGTTGGAAGTCATCAATGACTTGGCCTTTAAGATTCATCAGAAGAGGTTTAGTTTGGATATTACAAAGAGTTTCTTCATGAAAAGGGTTATCAAACACTGGCACAGGCTGCTCAGGGAAGTGGTGGACTCAGTCACTATCCCTGGAAGTGTTCAAAAGGTGTGTGGACATGGCATTTTGTAGTGTGTATATATATATATATTCTAGGAATAGCCAACTAAATATTCAATTTCTGCTTGAATTAATTATTTCTGCTGAGCTGAGGGTGTATTGAGAGTGATGTGACTGTGTGTTTCATTACAGAAAAGAAGACTGAACAGGCTGATGTACCCGGGGCCAACACTGAGAGACCCAACAAACAAGCACAGCCTCCTGCAGCTCCCATCAAGCCTTGCTACAACCAAGGAGAAAATAAAAGAGGAGTGCCTGTAGCAGGAGGTGAGAATAGAGTTTGACAACAATTCAAATTCATAAACTGTTGAACATCAAAAGAGTTGGCTTATGTCTCCTAAGACATTCAGGTGTTGGAAGAGGCTGCCCAGGGAAGGAATGGAATCACCATCACTACAAGTGTTCAAAAAATGTGTGGGGTGTGGTGCCTGGGGATATGGTTTAGTGTTGAACACGGTGGTGCTGGGTTGGTGGTTGGACTTGATGATATTAAAGGTTTTTTCCAGCCTTACTATTCCATGACTAAATAGGTTTGTATTGGATCAATGGCACGATTCTTGCAAGGTCTGGCTCTTTATTGCCTGCTCCTTCTGCTCCCTGGTGTTTTTCTATTTGCCATTTCATCTCCTTTTTCACAAGTAGAGTGAATTCCCAGCTACACTGAAGGCAGCAGCATAATCCCCCATATGCTCGTGATGTGATCCTTGGGGTGGTCCTGTGCAGGTCCAGGAGCCAGGTTTCAATGATCCTAGTGCATCCCTTCCCCAAAATTCAGGATATTCTGTGATCCAGTGAGTCCATGCTTTCACCCCGTGTTTTTGGAGTAAGGCAGGTTGGAACACCCCTGGTGTCCCCAGTTCTAATGGTTCAATTGCTGAACAACCACCTCATACTGCTGGATTTGTTGGAAGTTACCAGTGAATTGGCCTTTAAGATATTCCAGCTGAACTTGGGACCTGGCCAAATGGGCAGGGAACCTGTAGTGGAGGAGTAAATACACGTAAATGACTGTTCCATAAGCTGGGAAAGGGGCTGGAGCACAAATCTGATGAGGAGCAGCTGAGGGAACTGGAGGGGCTCAACCTGAAGAACAGGAAGGCTCATGGAGGAACTTTGAGAGAGCTGGGGTTGTTTAGTCTGGAGAAGGCTTAGAGGTGACCTCATCACTCTCTATAACTACCTGAAGGGAGGTCATAGCCAGGTGGGGGTTGGTCTCTTCTCCCAGGCAGTCAGCAATAGGACAAGGGGGCACGGGTTTCAGCTCTGCCAGGGGAAATTTAGGTTGGATATTAGAAAAAAATTCTTTACAGAGAGAGTGATCAGGCATTGGAATGGCCTGCCCAGAGAGGGGGTGGATTCACTGTCCCTGGAGGTTTTTAAACTGACATTGGACGTGGCACTGAGTGCCATGATCTGGTAAACTGACTGGAGTTGGACCAAGGGTTGGACTTGATGATCTCTGAGGTCTTTTCCAACCCAATTGATTCTGTGATTCTATGATTCTCATTCTCTCCAAGTCCCTGACAGGAGGTTGGAGCCAGGTGGGGGTCAGTCCCTTCTTCCTGGAAAGCAGGGCTCCTCTTCCCAAGCCTCCAAGCGCTGCAGCAATACCTGGAGAGGGATCAAAAAGCTCTGCACAGGTTTGGAAGACTGCAGTGAGCTACACTGGAGGGAGAACAAAACCCACCCAGCGCTCATTTGCGCCGTCTCTGTGAGTCCACCCCAGCACCCCAAAGCAGCTCCGTTCCCACCCAGCCCGCTCCGTGTCCCCCTTTACTCCCCAGGGTGCTGCCATGGACGACCCTTTCCCGCACACCTCCTCCAGACTCTAATGTGAGGGATAATCACGGACACCACTAGCTGAGCAATATGATCAAGGTAATGCCATTTATTGTTGTGAAAACACCCCTTAAATAACCCAGATAGCCCACACACTGCACACACACTGCAATCCACCCCGGGACTGGTTAATGTGAATAACACACAACTCTATTGGTGTAAAATAAAGTCCTCGTGACCTCTCTCCGTGCGCATTGTTTTTCAACCTTCTGCTGCAGCTTCTCTAAGTTTACATTCTTCTCCCTGTTGATCTCCACGGAGGCTTCTTAAAAACAGCTTTTCACTTCAGCCTTAAAGGCCTCGCAGCATGACTGCACCCAAAGTTCTGGGGTCGCTCACATGTCCATTTTCTGCAAGAAATCCCCCAACAAGGCTCCTCTTTTCATCCCGTGCTGATCAAACCCAACTTCTTTGGAGGTCACGGGGGAGCAGATGGCCTTGGGGGCGCGTGGCTGGCAGCACAAGGCGTCGGCTTCCCCCTCTGCCAGGGTGAAATGTTCTTACAGGAGCTGAGGGCTTTCTTTAGCTCACCTGCCAGCAGCCCAGATCTGAGGGCATTCGGACAATCCCGCTGAACCCCCCATTCCCTCTGCTCTGGGAATTTCTTTTTCCTCCTTCCCAAAGCCCATGGATTACATAAGAGGGAGGAAGAGGCGAGCTGGAGTTTTTATCTCCTTTTAATTAGCGTCCATCACAAAAGCAGAGGGAGAGAGAGAGAAGGAGAGAGGAAATTCTGCAGTTTATGTGTTTTGATATTTGCTGTATTCCTCCAAAACACAGCATTCAGCTGTGTGCCTTAGGATACGTATCTGCTATAAATTCATTTTTTATCTAATTTGTCTGAGATCTAAGCTTCCTGTGGAGGTCTGAGATCAAAGGATCTGATTCTGTCTGATGTTGGCTCTGACACATAATGCGTGCTGACTTAGTTCTGTCTATAAACTCGCAGTGGGAGGCTGCCACTCTCCCTTGGCACCTTTACATAGTGAACTTTCATTTTGGCTGGGGAAGCTGACAGGTAAGAGCGTTGATTGGAGCCATCGTGTAAATAATTCATGGAAAGATCTTTTTTTTTTTTTTTTTTTGGTCAGAAAAAGGCAATCCAGCCACTTAAGGTCTTTTAGGAATAGTTGCGAGACAAGAAGATTCCCCGATATGTTCAAATCTAAACAAGGATAACAATATCTTAAGTGAATTTAATACATATGACTTGGAAACGTCTAATGTTTGATTCCTCCTTATTTAAAGCGCTGTTGGTTTTGGAGAGAGAGAGAGAGAGAGAAAGGAAATCAAATCTGAACTCTTTTTTTTTAGTTCCTACTTTATAGCTCTTCCCCTCAAAAGAAATACCACTTTTCTAACACAATTAAGTGTTCAGAGCCTTTATTTATTAATCACCCCAGTAAGACTTGCAAAGGAGCTTTTCTCTTTGGAAGGTGTTATGGAGGGTGAAGTGCAGTGGGTCAGGGGCCCTGAATGTTGTACCACAATGGGCAGCTGAGGATGAAGATGAGGAAAACCAGCTAAGCAGCACTGCAGGGTGAAGGGATCAAGGTACTACCTTGGATAAACTTGGTGTAACAAAAAATCTCATCAGCTTCACGTAATTATCTCTCTTGAATTAAAGAACTTCTGATTTACTAAAGCGTTGTTAACAGAACGCACCTGGAGGTGGAGGAACATATTCTTTCTTTTTACAATTTATTCTGGTGGTTCATCACCTTGGCGATTGAGAACTTGTATCCTCTAAAAGCTTACATTTCCAAGCTTCAACTTTCTGTCCTTTCAGGTGTGGTACCTGAATAATTCTTACCCTGAACTCCTTGGACACCTTCACCCAGAAATCACTGTTGTGTTTGTGAGGTTGTTCTCCCACCCTGCAAATTGGATCTCCCTCCTCGCTCTGAGGTTGCTCAGATCAGCTGCTCCTTCTTCTTTCTACCAGTTTGTTATTTTTTCCATGTTTTACAAGATTTCATCAGAATCAATTTCAGTTTTAATTCCAAATCACCAGTGGAAACACTGAATATCTTCCATTTCAGTGGGAGTGTCTGTTACTATCACACATCCCTACCTCTGAGAATTATTTCCCACATATAATTATTGCCTGAGCTCCGTTAGCTGGTACTTAATCCAGTTAATCGTGTGCTTTAATGAGCTAGAATAGTTTGTATTTGATTTTAAAAAATCAGGATATTTATATTACTGTGTCACATAAATCTCCAGGCAGTGCTTCATCCTTGAAACTGCTCCTAACCAGGCAACTTTTAGCCTCCTTCCTTAATTCAAGCTGGTTTGAAAAGGTCTATTTTCACTGTTGAAAATGGCACCTTTGAAAATGAAGAGACAGTCAATAAATCTCAACAACTGACATGAATATTTGGTATAGGGGATCATGACCTGGTTATGCACTTTATGTGTATAAAGAAGAAAATTGAACCTGATGATATGTGTAATTTGTACCTTAAAACAACTACCTGCCTAATATTTAAGCAAGCTTAAGAAAGAAAAGTGTTACATACAAAAATATGTGTGACTACTGAAAATTTGCTAACAACTTTCCAGGGGATTTTCAAGAGGTACAAACCTGAAATTGAAAGTTGTGAGTGTAAAAGTTGAGAAAAACAGCAACACACTTTAAGAGGAAAAAGGAGTGCAAGCGTGAAGTCAGTGTCACTGCCAGAGTTCCAGCTGTTCAAGGAGTTTCTGGAAAACGTTCTAGTCATAGGATTTACTTTTAGTTGTTTTTATGAGGAGCAGGGATTGGATTTGATGACCCTTAGTGGCCACTTCCAATCTGAGATATTCTATGAGTCAGCAAATATAATTCCAATTAATGATTTACAGAGAAGGGAGAAGAAGGTCTGAGCAGAAGGTCTGAGCAGAAGGTCTGAGCAACCATGGGCTGAAGGTCACAGGCTGCTAAGGGTCAAAATGGGAGGCCAAACCTGAAAAATCAGCAGGGGTAACAACACATTTTCTGGTGCTCTTTGTGCTAAAGACCTACAATATATGCAGATACGTGGACTATAAAAGCTGATGCTGTAACACGAGGTGTGGTCTGGGACTAGTTCCGGATTTGGAATGAGTATAAAAGATTTGGGTCTGGGCTGTTTGCATTTCTTATTCAGGGGGAAGGGGGAGGATTGCAAGAATATTACAAATGTTTTTAGCATCCAAATGTTACTAAAAATGAGGCTGCCAATCTTGCACTGAAATGATAGCACATCCTGTCAACTCAGAAGCAATCTGCTGTGACACCACAAGTGATTCCGGCTCTGTCATTGATAGCCCTTTGGTTTATAAGGATGTAAACATTTTGCTTTTCCACATGAAAAATGTATAATGTGTATTTTCCTTTTTCTGCATTTTTTCCCAACATAATTTTTTAAACAGCATTGCAGGTTACAGGCTCTGCCTTGAGCAGGACTCAAATGTTCAAAATATAAAGTTCTACCTTGTGTTATAGCCTGATTCAGCAGCGGATGATGCATTTTATATGTGTATTATTAAAATATTATCAGTATTATCACTACATAGGTTACTAATGAACTTTATTCTATATACTTAGTTATTAAACGTTTACTGAAAAACTTGTTAACCATTGAAGATGTTCTAGGAGCTGTTAGTTTATGAATTAGAACAAGCCAGCTGGTTTTGCTGTTTTTTATTTATTTGTGGAAATAGCTAATGGTTGCTTGGCAGTAACAACTTATTTCCGTCAGGCTAAAATGTGTGGCCAGTGCAATTATGTCTCTAACATTAACTGCTTTTTATTTAATCACTCAATCATACCATCATAAAATACTTTGTGTTGGAAGGGATTTTAAAAATCATCTGGTTCCAGCACTTTCCACCAACCCAGGTTGCTCCAAGCCCCATCCAACCTGGCCTTGGACACTTCCAGGGATGGGGCAGCCACAGCTTCTCTGGGCTACCTGTGCCAGGACCCCAACACCCTCATGGGGAACAATTTCTTCCTGACCTCTAATATAAATGTCTGTTGCTTCGGTTTAAAATTCTTCCCTGTCAATCTCTGCCCATATGAAATGGGGGAAAAACCAAAAAAAATTAATTAGGGATCTTTAACATACAGTAAAGGCATAGACGGGTAAGGTACATGAAGGTGGGGTCTTATAATTATTGTAAAGAGAAAACAACTCTTGCTTTCACAGGTATGGAAGGAACTGGAGCCGTGGGACGTGCCAAAGGACAACGGGAGGAGCTGAACCTGCCACCCCGTGAGGCCAAGCGAGAGAGAAAGATGAGCAATGTCCATCTTAAGGCAGGTGACAGACACACCTTTTCTTCAGCCAGGAAAAGTGACAGTCACCAACAGCTACAGGGAGGAAGATCTCCTGGTGACCCTGTGGAGCATCAGCAGCCAACTGCCCCGGGGTGCTCCAGGCAGAAGGAAGTCCCCAAACCTTCAGCTGGTTACAACCAGGACACAGAGGAGTCCGAAAGGATGCCCAGACATCAGAATGATGTGGGAGAACATGTTACCATGGTGACAGCAGAGGGGTAAGAAGTGATGTGAGGGAGTGGACCACTGGCAAAGCAAGACTTTCCTGGCTTGAAGTCAATGTGGAGTTGAGTCTTCTGTCTCTGTTGTCAGAGAAAACCTGTTAGGTTCCTACACATGTTAGGATGAGGAACCAGATGGTCACATGTACCAAAGAACCTGTTACCTGGATCTCCCAGCTGGGACACTCTGACCATGTCTTTGATGTTGACCTTCCTTAGCTTCCAAAGCAGGGTGGGTGCATCCAAACTGTCCTGTGACACCTCTAAAACTCTCACCAAGTGTTTCTTGGGGGAATGCTGGATCAGCTTTGACATTGCGTTCAAAAGAAATCAGGGATTAGCCCAACAACTCAACAGGATTTCTGACACTTTAATCTACTAGCATGGATATAGTCTTAGTGTCTAGAGCAATTCTGGTTGGTATTTATGCATATATACAAATATAAAGAATTTTTCCCCTTTCTTCCAACCATGCTTTTAGCTTCATTCAAAGAACCACAGTATGTGCATAAATATTTCCCCTTTTCTGAGGGGAAAAACATATTCAACTTTCTCTTCATTGTGGCTTGAGTTATTGCTTCCACTCCTCCCTACTTAAACTTGTGTGTTTGTTTGTTTTCTTCTTCTTTTTTTAATTAAAATATTTTACCGAGTAGATCTACACCATGGCATTGTTTTCTGACACCTTTAAATCACTGGCTTGTTATGAACACAACTCTTTATGGATAATAATAATAAGGCTGACATTTTTCAGTTGCTCAGAGAATTCCTCTGTGCTTTGCTTTACTGAGCTGGAAGATGAGGAATGTTATTATACCCTCTCTGTACCATAAAATTCTTGGTTGCAAGGTGTCCTGGTGGCACCAGATAAAATTTATATTCCTCTGCAGGAAAAAAATATATTTAAGCAGGAAGATGATATTTCTGGCCAGAGCAGCTGTGGAAGAGAAGCTGAGAAACCTTGATTTGATAAAAAACAAACAAACCCAACCCAAAAACAACAACAACAACAAAACAAAAAACAAACAAACAAACAAAAAAAACAGAAACAAAAACAAAAAAAAAACACACCACAAACCAGTTCATTTCAGGGTTGGAGTAGTTAAGGATTTGGATCAGCAAACTGCAGTTTTCTAGACCCAGAATTGGCTCCTGCACTATACTGTTTGTAATCATATTTTGGAGTGAACTCAAACTGACTCCACACTGACCTAGGCTTGTGGCTGTCTGCTCAGGAGTGTTCTGGCTTAAGACATTTGAGGACAAGGGTTTTTATATTATAAAGTGCAATGGATCAACCTTTCTGACTTCTTCCATGGTATAGAAAAGCAATTTATTACATTATTTTCTACAGAGGTCAAAATATTAATTTATGTGATTCAACAACGTAGAGCTCTAAGGCTCATGATTCAGGGTCCCAGTAAAAAGATATCTGCCTTGTGAGACACGATCTGGAGACCATTGCTTTCCTGCACAGCTGATACCCAGTTTTAGATGCTTTCACGTGGCAAAAGATCCTTTTCTCTCTCAGAAATACAATTCCTCCATTCCTTGAACTCAACTCAATTTCAGTAGTTCTAATCCTAGTAAATGACTCCATCACATTCAAGCAGTGTGAGAGCAAAGAACATATAATTACATATGTCATCATGGCTGGGCTTCACGAACAAAGATTTGGGAATTACATAGGTCAGTATGTATGCAAATAGCATTGAATGCAAATTATGTGCAAATATTATACAGTCTTCTTTCGGGAAAAAAAAAATCAGATCTATTGGAAACAGTTAAAGGCTTTAATTAATCCTTTAGTTCATAATACTTGCATTTATCCCTACTTTGTTTTCAGAATAAGTGATGTCTTGCACTAGACCTCTAATGGTACAAACAGGCCTAAAAAAGTCTTAAACTGTAGCAATGTTGGTCTTGATTTCCTAAAGTGCTGGGTGTTAACTGAGTGGTGGAGCACGGGAAAGAAGAGGGGAGAAAGTGGAACCAAACAGGTGACAAATGAGTGCAAACATGAAGTGAATCCTCAATAGATAAGAAATTTAGGAGGTGTTGTGTATGAGAAAAAAACCAAAAAAACAACACACTGTGGTGATATAAGAGAAACGAGATGTGACTGAGACTCCGTGGTTGAAAAACATGGTTAAACATGAGATGGCATCTTTTCCAAAAATAAATTGGTTTAGACTGAGTGCAACCTCCCTTGGATGAAACAGGATCCTTCTGCTTTGTGAATGATGGAGATCCAGATTTAGTTCAATTTATTTTTTTCCATCTAGACATGACGATGAAAAAAACAACCTCTCACTCTTACAGGAAATGTATGATTAGAGAAGTTGTGGATTCCCCATCCCTGGAAGTGTTAGAGCCCAGGCTGGACAGGGCTTGGAGCAACCTGGGCTAGTGGAAGGTGTCCCTGCCCCTGGCAGGGGGTTGGAACAAGGTGAGCTTCAATGTCCCTTCCAACACAAACCATTCAGTGATTCTGTCACCAGACACACCCAAACTGCTCCAGAATGTCCTGGGCAAGGCGAAGAAAGAGAACACACATCTCGTGCCCCAAACCAAAAGCCTTATTTTACAATAATTTGAATTCCAGCTTGGCCTGTGGGGCATCTGCATGTCATTAGTGTCTTGTGATCAGTTACTTTTGGTGATCCTGCTCAAGATCTTTAGTCTTGGAATCACTGAGTTCTTATTAATCCTTACACTATAATAGGACAACAATGGTTTCCCACCTTCTTGTGGATGTAAATTTATGGGTAAATTCATGATATTGTACATTCCAAAAGCCTGGGTGAGAGCAGGGCAGGGTTAGGATGGAGTAAAAGGAGTCAGAGGAGGAATCCACAGCGTGGCATGGAGGTTACCACTAAGGGTTGGGGTGCCTTGATAAACTTGGGCATATTAAAGCCATCCAGCCCAGCTGCAGCCATTCAGCTGCAAAGACTTCACCTTTTTATGCTGTCAAAGCCCAGCTTCTGTGAGGCCATAAAGAGACAGCAGCAGGATTTCAGCTCGGATTTTGGAAGAAGCCCATGGGGAAGTGCAGCTTCCCCACACTGGGCACTGAGGAAGCCTTCAAAGAGCAGGAAAAATGAATATAAAGCTCTCTGCATCTTCCTGTGCACATCCATCTTCTGAGGCCCAAAATCTTTCTGGACAGGCTTGTTAAAAGCCAGTGAAATTTGACAAGTCTGGCTCCGCTGCAGCCAATGGCAAAATTTTCATTAAGTTTGCTGGATTTGGGGTTTCCACCTGCTAACCTTTCTCTGTAGTCCCATCTGCAATAGCACTGAGTTCCTTTATTGATATAAATTGTGTAGCTGAAAGGATGCCTTATTTTTAACCAGGCTCTCCAGGCCTGCCTGAATTGTTAGACAATGCAGTCAAAAATTATTCTTCTTCCCTTTTTTTCCACCCTCCCATCTTGTGGAAGTGGTGTTTTTTTTTCCTCTTATGTCTGAAGTAGAGGAGTGCATTACAGACAAATTTGCCTAAGGCTTTGGGCCAGAGCTGATGAGACTTCACTAAGATACAGGAACAGGCACATGGATAGAAAAAAAGAAAGCCTGTGAAAAATTAAAATGACAAGCCTGGTTAGGGAGCAGAGATAACTGGTGATGTAGTAAAATTAATTACAGTCTGGGTTGAAGGAATTGTGTGCCTAAGACAAAATTAAAAAAAAAAAAAAAAAGAAAGAAAAAAAAAGAAAAACCAAATAACAGCAATGAGATTATAAACCCTTTCATCATCTCTATATGGTATAACTTCCAATCCCTATTTATTATGGTGTCTATTATGGCATTTATTTCTGTAGGATGAGAAGTATAAATGGCAAATAAAGGAGGTTAGTGTCCGGTCAGAAGGTTTTCTTCTGAGCTTCTGATTCTGCAATGAAGAGCCTTATTAAGGGTGAATTACACTCAAAAAAACATCTTCAGTGGACTAGGAACTGTGAGAGGAAACCTCCACTGGATCAGGAAAACTGTGATACTCTAAAGATGATTATGGGCACTTAGTGATCGTAAAGATTCATAGTTTTTATAGATTTAATTTTTTTTTTAAATCATTATGCACTTGCCAGGACTTGACATAATTCCAGTTTTCTACCTACTGAAATGTAGGAAATGTTGGGTGATAATTTTTGATCGGCATTATAAAGATGATTGCAAGAGCAAAAGCCCAAATACACCATGGGATCATTCCAGGATTCTGGAATACACCAGCAAAGGGGGATTTCTACAGTTTACAAAAGGAGTGTGTTTTTAGGGAGTGGGGCCAGGAAGTGGGTGCTACCTGAGGTACAAAACTTCACCTAGTAGGTGACATGACAGGCTGCAGGGAGGGACACTGAACTTCCAAGGAGTTTGAGGTCAATCAGGGGAGCACCTCGGGAAGTACCACTGGGTCAAACCCCTGTGTATGTGTGAGTGTGTGTGTGTGTGTCTGTGTCTGTGTGTCTGTGTGTGAGTGAGTGTATGTGTGTGTGTGTGAATGTGTGTGTGTCTGAGTGTGTGAGTGTGTGTGTGTGTGAATGTGTGTGTGTCTGAGTGTGTGTGTGTGCGTGTGTGAGTGTGTGTGTTTGTGTGTCTGTGTGTCTGTGTGTCTGAATGTGTGTGTGTCTGTGTGTGTGTGTGTGTGTGTGTGTGTGTGTGTTTGTGTGTGTTTGTGTGTGTTTGTGTGTGTGTGTGCGCAGGTCTGGAGCTGCCAAAAAGCTGCCAACCACCTTCTCTTCTCTCATCAAAGCATTTCAAAATTGGCAGTTTTCAAAGAACAAAAGGAAACTGGAGTGACCCTTCCATTAGTGAATTTTCCAAAAAGGAAAAGAGCAAGATACAGAGGAAATTTTATTTTTCAACTGGAAGTTGAACTGTCTTTTGAAGAAGGGTTGTTTGAGGAGGTGTTTATGCTCTCCTTTTTCTTTCTTTTCTTTCACAAAGGGGAGAAAAACAGTAGGGGAGAACCCATAAGGAGAGGCAAAAAGTAGTTTTGAATAGGGACCATGGCAGAATACTGCCCATAAGCAAGGTCAGCCTCTGAATAGGTTCCATGTTATGTTGAGCTGAGGGCTGCTGGTGTGGGATACTTGGGGAAGGATATAAGAAAAAGGCAAATAAGAAATCAGCGTTCCCTGGAATTTATTTTAAACCAGATGAGCCTTCTGAGATTGATGGTTTCTCCCGAAGACCATTGGATGGACCAATTGTTCCTGAACATTTTATGGAAATGTAGCATTAGCATCATGTTAAACTGAATTATCTATATCCTGTGTGGAGAAAAAAAAATAAATATATATTTATGCTTTTGTTTTAAGTCTTCTACCTGATGTTTCCCAGGTTTTGTTGCATGACAAACGGGGAGTAATTCACCTTCCTTTCCATTTTTTTATCACTTTCCAAGTTCTGTGGGAGTCCTATGGGACTCAGGGACCTGTCTGAAAATTCAGCAGAGCAGATAAAGGGTAATAAAGAAAAAGAAGAGAAGGAGAATATATACTCAGTCCTCCTGCAAGAAACCTCCCTCCCCCTGGAACTGCGCAGTTAAACCTGTGGGATGCAGATGCTGACGGGGACTGGGACCCTGATCTTTGGGTCTCAATTAGAAACCTAAATTCAGGTGGAAGAAATCAGGGTTGAAAGGGTTTAATGCTAACACCACCCATTTTACTTTGGGTTCACCGGGGAGAGAAGAACAAAAAGAGGTGACACTGACAAAGCAGTGGAGTTGGAAAAGGGTCTCTGGGAGATGGACTCAAGCCAGATCAGAGACATGAGCTACACACAGGCTGAGCACAGAGCATCACCCACATTCTGTGCTGCAGGGGGTGAGGGCCATCTCCATCACCTCCCAGAGGTCATTTGTCCATACCCCTGGATGGGTTTGGTGCGGTTGGGTTGATTTGTGCTCCCCGTCCTGATCCATCTCTCTGTTCCCAAGTGCATTAAAGACGGAGCTGGTGCCCAAGACACGCCAAGTCTCGCAGCCATCAAAGGGAACGACGCTAAAAATATCCCAGCCCTGCTCTCCCTCCCCTCCCTCCACTGTCTCTCTGTGTCTAGGGGCTGACAAAAGTTATTTGTCGTATTCCCTTCATTTGGTGAGTGACAGGAGACTGGTGTCAAGTGAGAAAATGAAATGTAAATTTTATTAAACACCTTCTCATCTCTGTGTATCAATCCAGATTCCAGCCTAACACAGCAAATCAAATCCTGTCTTCACCAGGCCTGAGGGCACGCACAGAATCATTTCTCCTTAATACCATTCCCTCCTAGTAAAATATTTTTCTGTTTAGTAAATGAAAATTTAAAATGCAAACCCTATTTTAATCCCAGAGAAAAGATGTGCATTGCAGGGAGAAGGATGCTACATTTTGTTCTGTTATGCCTCCTGCTTTCTTCTGTTTTTCAGACACAGAAACGATGATTAGCTGAAGCAGAATTTGTGACTCCCTTTTAAGACTTGCCCATAGGGACTTTTTATCTTCATGTCCACCACTGGGCTTAGTAGCTTCCTAGTCCAGAGATGATTCAGTATCCGCTTGTTTAATGTACAATTGCATGGTGTATTATATGATGCACTGAAGTCTGAAACACTCTTCCCAAGCGAAGGGCATCAGAAGTTCCTTGCTGTGGGTCTTAATACCTGTATTTCTTGCAGAATGAGAGTTTTGGTTCACTGTGAGAGGCAAAATTGTCAGAAAAAAGAAGCTTTTGCCGAGCAAAATCGTGGTTGATTTGGCTCTTAATATTCACGGGCAAAACATGAAATAATTGGTTTCTTTTGGAAGCAGTGGAAAGGCATTCATAGCTGTTTATCCAGGCTATGGGGGGGTCGAAACTGGGATGGAGTCAATACACATATGAGATAAACCCTGAACACAAGACACATCTTCCTTTATTCCCAAGAGTTGGTCCTGGAGAATATGCCCAGAGAGGTTGTGGACTCCCCATCGCTGGAAGTGTTCAAGGCCATGCTGGACAGGGCTTGGAGCAACCTGGTCTAGGAAGGTATCTCTGCCCATGGCAGGGGGTTTGGAACTAAAGGAGCTTTAAGGTCCCTTCCACCCCAGTCCATTCCATGATCCTGTGATACTTTTAATATTTTTATTGAGGCTACTGATTAACCAGTGCTCCATTTTAGTGTGTGGTGCTGGAAGCACTGACCCATTGCTGTCTGAGACACTCAGTGAAGGAACAAAATCAACACCACTTACCTGTCACCTACACTCATTATCCTTAATTATTAAAAGTCAGGTGTGTAGGCTGACCTAATGCACCCTGGTGTGTGGGTAATATCATCAAATACGTATTCAGGAGAGTGTTGCACTTCATTTTTCATACACAGCTATTGCAGGACAGACTGAATCCCCCTGTGGAAAAGGCTGTCTCTCTGCAGGTGTCATCTGAATAACTTACTGGTTGACTTGTAGCCTTGCCAAGTGGACATTTCATCTTAACCTGGCCATGCATTTCCTACTTCCACTGGGGTCTTGTACTGCTCAGTTCCCAACTCATCATGAGTTATTTTCTGATGGAAATGCACAATGGAATGCAGAAGTACTGAAAAAGTAGATGTGCTGGGATATTTTTTCCCCTCCCTGCTCTTTAATTGCCCATCGTAGCAGTAATTCATCCAGTACCAGCTCCCTTTGGACCTGAGGGCCCTGGGATTGCCTGGTTTCCCAATCTAAAGGAGCCCTAAGAGTTTACAGGAACTCAGGGCTTCAGACCTGGGAGTTGAGCACAAGGTCAGACGAGGTACCCATCTTGCAGATCCTGCAAGAATTGCCCACAGCACTTCATTTCAAGGAGGTTGAAACGCCAAAACTCTGGGAAATATTGTAGTAATTATAAAGAAACTAGAAATATTTAAAAAATTATTGTTTTAAATATTATTTAAAAAAAAAAAATTCAGCATCACTGGTGTTCTGGTTTAAATTCAGGTTTTCCCTTTCAAGAGAAATAGTAGATTCCTGTTTTCACTAACAGCTTTAGGAGAGAATGCTGTGCTGTGGCCCATGAATAAGGGATAGAGAACATGAAGCAGGGAAGAGTTAAGCAACTCACTAAGGCTTGCACTAGGAGCAAGTGGAAAAGAGATCAGAAAAAGCACCCGTTTGCCTTGGCTATCTGTCCTGAGACACATTCACTACAGCATTTTGGTTATCTAAGCTTGTTTCAGGGAGGAAAAAGAAGACAGACAACAACAACAAAAAAAAGTAATGTAGGATGAAACTTCCAGCTTATGAATCAGGTTGGATATGAGCTGTCCTCAGTTCAGTCTGAGTCCTGCCACCAATTCCCCTCTCTGACCTCAGGCCACTCATTTAATGTCTCTGCCCCTCAGCTCCTCATGTGCAAAATGAGAATGCTAATACAGCTTTGCTCTGTGACTCAGCCCACTTGGCCCACTCAGGCGTCAGGGTCCTCTGCACTGAGGCTGTTCCTAATTAATTATTTTCCAAAAGCACAGTTCCATCCTGGCAGCCCAGTTGCTATTGAAGCCATCCTTGAAACAAAAAGGTAATAGTGATAATAGTAACAGTGCTAGAAACAAAGATAGTGATAGAGACAGATATAGAAATAGAATTAGAAATGGAAATAAATGTAAAAGTAGAAAAAAAGAGAAATATTAATAGAAATAGAAATAGAAATAATGGCATTGGTTGAGATAGCAATAGTGATAGTAATAGAGACAGAAATAGAGACATAAATAGAAATAGGAATACAAGTAAAAATATAAATAAAAATAGAAATAGAGATTATAATAGTGATAGTGATAGAGATAGGGATAGTAATATTAATAGTGATAGTAATAGAGATAGGTACAGAGATAGAAATAGGATTGGAAATACAAATTAAGGTAAAACTAAAAATAAAAGTAGAAATAGAAATAATAAGATGGTTTGAACTGCAAGGTGTTGAGGGTTAAAGGAAAAAAAAAAAAAGAGGAAAAGTGCAGTTCATGCAGAAGAGCTGTCATGTCACACAAATTGCCAGCTTCCTTAATATCACCAATCCCTCCTCCGCCTCACCAACTTAAATTCTCCTGTGCCTCCAGGTAGGCGGCTGTTGGGACTCGGCGCTCCAGATCCATCCACACCGGAGATCAGTCATTTCACACTGCCACTGGGCTTCTTTACTATTCTAATACAGAACCGATTGCACACTATGACTAATAATGTTGGCTGTATGAAAGAATTATTTATATAGAGACTGAGAAAGGCCTCCTTGGATTTCTAGACAGGACAGTCTTGATTTGGAGAGAGCAAAGCATAAAATAACTCCAGGGCCGTTTCAGGCTACCGGAGTCTCCAGGAGACAAGCTGACAATTGGTGCTTGAATGTGCAGCTGCAGATGTGTGTGCTGTGGCAAACCCTCTTCCCTCGTACCCTGGAGTCCCCCCATCCTCAGAAATAAAGAAGGGACATATAAGGAATGCCAGTCAACACAGGCTTATGGAAAATAGGTCCTGTCAAATGAAATTGATGGCTCTTTTTCTGATGAGATTACAAGTTCAGTCAATAAAGGCAATAGTATTCAAGCAATAGGCTTCTGTGAGGCTTTTGGCTTGGTATACCATGACCTTTCGATTGCAAAACTAGGGTGGGGGAAAAATGCACAAAATTAACATGGTGTACCTTAAGTGGATTAAAAACAGGCTGAGAGCCTCAAAATGTGTTTACAGGAGTCACTGCTGAACAGGTCTGCCTCTAGTCTGGTCACAGAGGGATCAGGTTATCTATAAATACAGAGATTAACTAAAAGTTGCTATTCACCCAATTGGGGATTGATTCTCTATCTCTCAGGGGATGATAAATCAATAATGTGAGAGAACAGATCCCTTCTGTTGTGTGCCCAATGGATCAACCACGTGTGGATGCCCCGTCCCTGGAATTGTCCAAGTCCAGGTTGGATGGGGCTCTGAGCAACCTGGGAGAGTGGAAGGTGTCCCTACCCATGGCAGTGAGGGTTTGGAACGAGATGATCTTTGAGATCCTTTCAAACCCAAACCATTCTGTGGTTTTATGAAATGAGGTATATTTTATTCCAATATAAATACTGTACTTAAGGGTGTGGCTCTGTTTAGTAGGCAGAGTTTCTCCTCTGACAGCAGGTGACTGAGAAAAGATTGTTATCCTGACAGATAATAACTAAAGAGAATTTTTCTCAGGATAAAGATATTACAAAGGAACAAATGCTATTTGGCTGCATAGACACAAGATTTTTAAATAAGAAGAGATTCCTCTCTTTCTACGATTGATGCTACTTCTAATTTTGATTTCTGCAGTGCAAGAAGTAGTTTAGAATTTTGCAGAGTTCACAAAGAAAACCCAGACGGGTAAAACACTTTGCATGGCAGGAAAAGGAGGGATTTTAAACCAGCTGAAGATTAAAAGCTCAGTGTAAATTCAGGCTTTCTCTGTAGCCATCAGTGGGCACCTGCAGAAGGTGCCTCACCTTGCATCTCTCACTCTTATCTTAGACTCACAGTGGAATAAAGCGCTTCTGAAAATGCTGATCTTATGACTTGGTCACAGCCTCAAAATAAGTGAAACTGAATTCGAAAATAGCTTTCCTATTGCACAGACAAAACCCTTTAAACCAGGCAAATCCAGAGTGGACCTTGTGGGGTGTAAGGAGTGAGGACGTCAGCAAATAGTTCAGTAAAGGAGCACGGGGTTTTAGATCTTTGCCACAGTTTTCACTAGAAAACTAAATGTTTTTTATCACATTCTTCCTTTGCCTTTGGGCACACATGCCAAAGGTCTCTGCAGTCATCTTAGCACACACCCTCGCCCTTGACAGCAGGCAGGAGGGAACAGCAGATCCCTGAGGATTCCCTCTGGCCTCTGGACCGGTCCAACAATCGCCTTTTGTCTTTCAGAAATTGACCCTCCCCATTTGCTTTTCACATCCCCCCTCATTTTCCCCCAGCTGCAGAAAGCCCAGGAGAGCAGGAAGGGTTTCTGAACAAAAGGAAGATGCTTCTTAAAACGTGAATAGTGGGGGCCATGGAAAGAGGGAAGAGAGAATGTGTGCAACCTCATCCTTCATCCCGAGAGAGATGTGCCGTGGGTGGCAACGCCATCTCCTGCATCAGCAAGGGGAAGAGAGAAGGGAGACCAGGAAAGGGAACAGTGCAGCAAGAAACACCTCTGACACCACTTTCCACTCCTCTTTATTCACCCAGAGCTGTTTCAACCTTCTAATATTAAAAAATTTGCCATAGAGTTAAGTCTTTCCTGTCTGACTGTGTCATGTTGTAAAGCATTGCCAAGGAATCTTTGAAACCTCTGACTGCATTATACAAATATGCTTAATTTACTGCTTTTGTCTATATAAATCCTCTTTCGAAGCCACAGAATCCTGTCTGAGCAACCTGTGCCAGTATTTCACCACCCTTGTTGTAAAAAAAACCGTCTCCCTTATATCTAATCTAAATTGACCCTCTGTAAATTCAAAATGATCACCCCTTATCCAATCTCAATAATCCCTGGAAAAAAAATAAAAAATTGTCCCCAGTTCTCTCCCAAGGCTCCTTTAAGTACTAAAAGGTCATGCACTACATTAATTCCTTCCCAGACCTATGGAGTACAGTTTAGTAACTCCAGAAATTCATCCTCAAATAGCTTTTCATTTTTGCCAAGTTTATAAGGACAGTGTATTCTGCACTGATCCTTTTAATGGGCAGGCTGGAAACCTTGAGCTCAGGTATAAACTTGCTTTTCAGGTGAGCTCCAGCCCCACTCTGTTCAAATGGACAAAAATAGGAAAGAATCCCTTACACTAAGCCAATAAGTTCCTCCTCTGCTCTACCAAGATAGGACATATATAAAGCACATTAATATTGCTTAGTAAAATAGGTGTATTACAAGGATGATTGCAGATTAGAATCACATTCCTGTGTTAGGATTGTTGCTGAGGCTCAGCCAGTTCTGCTCTGATCTTAATCACCATGGGTCATTCAGAAATAAAAAAAAAATAAAATCCCAAGTCTATCCTTTCAAACCACTGCACATATTCTCCTCACACCTCTCAGGATGTTTGCTTCAGTGAGGCAAATAGCCTTCATCTCAAGGTTTATTTATTGGTTTATCCTCTTCCTGGGTTGCATAATAGAGAGATGTCTACTAATACTCTAGAGAAAGAGGGATTTCTCATGAATTTTATACACATAATTTCCTTTGGGAAGTGCTGAGTATGATACCTCCTGAAGGACTCCATGGAAAATTCATGTAAATAAGGGGAAATGGATTCATGGCTCCAGCCTGCAGTTATCTTGTGAACAGTGGTTTGTGATACAACAGCAGCGAGGGCTTAAAACGTGGACGTTTTCTTGACATACAATGGGCTGAGGTACATTACAAGGACTCACTGGTGCTCCTCATGGGGTGACTGATCAAGGTATTCACAGAGATAAAATTTTACCTTTCTGACACCACGTGAAAGACTCCCCTGCACTTTGCAACGGTGAGAGCGGATTCATTTGGACTAACAAGCGTCCCCAGACCTGACCCACGGAAGACCTTCTAGCAGCACCAACATCTTGAGGGCTGCGTGTTTTATATACCCTCTGCTTACACCTTCTGATCTGGGGATTGTACCATTATCCTGACCGCTGCAGTGATGCTTCTTGAGCTTGAACCTCCATGACTCAAGACCTTGCAAAGTTCAAACAACTTGCCCCACTCACACTTTGGCTGCTTGTGCCAAGCTCTGCTGGTCAAGAAGACCTTTAAGTGCAGACTCTCAGCACTGACAATGCAACTCTGCTTTTATAATGTTCTTTCCAAACCAGACATGAAGTGCATCACTTTGCTCATAGACACACAGGAGAAGGGCAGAAAAAAATCCAGAAATTACGGGGTCAGAGCAGCAAGCAGAATTTATGACTTTCTGCTTAACACCCAAATTATTTAAATATTCCTGTAGGAGGAAGGTTTTGAGTGCTAGACATCTGTTTATACAGCTGGTAAAGGGTCCAGAGAACAAGCCTTATGAGGAGAAGCTGAGGGAACTGGAGTTGTGAAAGGAGGTTGTAGCCAGGTGGGTGTCAGTCTCTTCTCCCAAGGAACAAGCAAAAGGATAAGAGGAAATGGCCTCAAGTTGCACCATGGGGGAGTTAGATTGGATATTAGGAATACTTCCTTCACTAGAAGGGTGATCAGGCACTGGAACAGGCTGCCCAGGGAAGTGGTGGAGTGACCATCCCCGGAAGCATTCAAAAAGCATGTCACACTTGGGGACAGGGTTTAGTGGTGAATTAAATTTTAACAGTTTCACAGAGACTGTATGTTGTTGGGAAATTTCTTGCAGAAAATGGACATGTGAGCGACCCTAGATCTTTGGGTGCAGTCATGCTGTGAGGCCTTTAAGGCTGCAGTGAAAAGCTATTTTTAAGAAGCCTCTGTGGAGATCAACAGGGAGAAGAATGTAAACTTAGAGAAGCTGCAGCAGAAGATTGAAAAACAATGACACAGAGAGAGATCATGAGGACTTTATTTTACACCAGTAGAGTTGTGTGTTATTCGCATTAGCCAGTCCCGGGGTGGTTTGCAGTGTGTGTGCAGTGTGTCAGCTATCTGGGTTATTTAAGGGGTGTTTTCGCAACAATAAACGGCATTACCTTGATCATATTGGTCAGTTCATGGTGTCCATGAGTATCCCTCGCATTAGTATGTCTTTCTCAAACATCTTTATTTTAAAATTTTCTTCGGAAAATCAAATACCCCAAGATTTCAATGGTCCCCTGAATACTGATATTTTTTAAGGGCGTTGACCAAAAATGTCTGTTTTCCAGCACTTTGCAGACAAAAAAATTCCTCCCTGTGCTAGATAAATTTCCGCATGGCTGAGTGGGCATGGGAAGACATAGGCTGTGCATTGTCCAGGACATGCACCCTTGGCTTGATTGGGAAAGGTGGGAACACCTCCTTTTCTGAAAGAGTTAGAAGTTTGCTGTTCTTATTTCCACCCTGCTGAATGCAGGTGCAATTGCTTCCATTACTCAGTCTGAAGTTTGTGTATCCATTGTGTGGGCGAAAAGTAATGTTTTGTCTGCCTTCCTTACCCATTCCATCTGTGGATCACAGAACCATCAGCGTTGAAAAAACCCTCTAAGACCATCAAGTCCAACTGTTAATCCAGCACGGCCAAGTCCACCACTAAACTATGTCCATACGTAACACATCTCTGTGTTTTTTTTAACAATTTCAGGTAGAGAAATGGTTGAATTTTTGGACATATGTTGTCAGGCACGATGTCTCAAATGGTTGCTTATTTCTCCCCATCTTCCCCAAATGGGAAGAAAAACCCAGAACACTAAATGTTCTTTCAGGAGGAATCATATTTCTATTTTTGCTAAAGATTCTGCCACTTTAGAAACAGTAAATTTTCAGCTTCTGGGGCAGAACAATACTTCCATATCTGTTGGAATAATAATTAAAAATAAAGAAAAATTGTATTTATTTTATTTCAGGAATTACTTAAAAGAGACCAGAAATTTCTGAGTTACAATTCCTATTGAATACTGCACAAGTATTTGATATTGCTGTGTGGGCAAAAAGCCACAGCTGATACACTTTCAGGAATAATTTTGAATTGCAAGAGACCGGGAATTTGGTGGTTTAGCCCATGTAAGGATGATATATCCCCATATTTCATTTACTGGTGGGTAAGTTGAATCAAACCCCAAGACTTTGTCCCTAACAAGTCCTCAGAATCTTCAAGACAACAGGCAAACCCTGGGTTTTGTTCCATCGCACAAAATATCTTCTCACGGCTTAAATTCCTATTTTTAAAAACGCTGCCTGGAGACCAATGCAGTGGAGAAAAAATAAAGTAGAATAATACAGAAATCCATATTCAGGACAAATAATTGAATCCTCAGAGGGGTTAAACAGACACAGAGGAGCTCCTCAGATTCACACCAGCTGAGCATCTGATGCCAAATATGACTAATGAAGTCACCAAGCCAAATAATGCACCCATCCTATTCCCTTATAATCATCCCAATGCCCCTTACAGCTGTTTCCAACTGTGTCTCTGATCTCCTTGCTAAGACATTTAAATCTCCTGTTTCATTTGCATGGTTATCCAGTGAAATAGCTCCTAGTGTTTCTTTTCTTGTTTGCAAAACTGAAGAGAGTGGGGAGGAGGAAAGGGGGGCGTAGAAATGTGAGGATTTATCTACATGCAGGGAAATTATTCAAATCTGACAACTTACTTTTGTTCCACGAGAGACTAGCTTGGAGGCTTGGACTCTCACGGGGGCAGATAGCCTTTTTAGTAAAGTCTTGCCGTAATTAGTATTTCAGCCCATCTTGTCTGGCATCCAAGTGTTGCGCTGGATTTCCTTACGATGGATCTGGCTGTGGTAGAGGCAACATGACTTTATTTTGTTGGTGGGGGTTTTTGGTTTGTTTTTTTTTTTCCTAACCCATGAATAGGTTCGAAGGTTGGCGGATCAAGAACTGTGCAAGAAAACTACCTGGAGGGAAGTTGGGCTGTGGAACAAAGGGTAAGACCCAGAAAAGAAATGGAAGGAGACACCTTATGATGGGGACATAATAATTTGGCTGGTCCACATCAAAGGTCCATTTAGCCTCGTGACTAAAATTGTCCAGAGTGCCAAGGGTATAACAGAAGAATCAGGACAGCAAAGACTGATTTCTCTGGTGTATTCCCCCACTCCTGTGACTTGCAGCTCAGAGGAAGCTCATTTCTCTTTAACACTCCCTGATGTTTTCTTGCAATTTATTTGTCCTGCTGTTTTTTTAACTCATGTAAGTTTTAATTGTCCTCTTGTCCTCATACAGCAAGGAACATATCAGTTTGCTGAAGTATTCTTTGAACAAACAGTCCTCTTGAATGTTCTGTTTTGAAAGATGTCTCCTGAGCTATTTATTTAATTTAACAGTCCTTTTACTGGAAGAGAGAGTGAATGGTCACTCCCTGTCTGCCTTGTTCCCACTTTGCCCTCTGTGCATCCCTTTCCAGGCTAAGTTGGTCTTTTCAATTTCTAGTTCTGCATTGAAGAAAAGGAGACTATGCAGTGGAAGTAGAACTTTCTGAGAGACTTAAGAGACAAATTTTCAGTGCTGGTTCAGTGACTCTAATGAATATATTGTATATGTTGTGTATGCATTGTTTAATATCAAGCCCTGAGTCCTGAATTGGTGTATTATCTCTGCTTTTAGCTGTTGTACCCCATTTCACATATTTTCTACCCCGTATTTTGCTCTTAGTTTTTATTCCTTGTCTCCTTCTTCTTCCACAACACCCAGTTCTCTTTTGTCCTGGAAAAATTATCCAGTTTACCTGTTTTTTTGCTTTCCTCCTGCAACATCCATTGAATTGTCTCTTAAACAAGTCTCCAGGGCTCTCCATACAGTGATGGCTGCATCTGACAAAGCAAAATAAACAATTAAAGAGAGAATAGTAACAAAAATAAGACAAAAAGATATAGCAAAGAAGTTGAGAAGCATCATCCCCACATGTTCTATTCTCTCTCATGCTGTGTTCCAATATTTTTTGCATTTTTGCTGTTTCTGAATTGTTATTTCACTCAAATCAGAAAGCTGAGATCTCTCTTTTCCAAGGCAATTGCGTCTCACAGAGCACTGATTTCTGCAAGCAATTAGAAAGCCATCTATGTGGTTCCTAAACCCCTTGTTCGGATATATCCTGAGATGGTTGGGGTATAATTATGGCCATGTTTGTTAAGAGGAATCAGCCAAGAGTACCCTTAGCAGTTTATATCCTGCAACATCCTAAATTCCTTTCCCACTGCACCCCAAGGCATGCAACATGCATTCTCAGCGTGATGCAATGAAAACATCTCTGTGGCCATAAGGCAGACCTCCCATTAAAAGAACCAACAAACCCAACAGAAAGTAATATTCATGTTTTAGGGCCATGGAGGCGTCTCTCGGGATCCTGAGGAGCTGTAACTGTGTTGCGGGGTGGATTAGGCAGTTTCATTTGGAGGAGATTTCATAGAATCATGAAATGATTTGGCTTGGAAAGGACCTTCAGTCTCATCGAGTTGCAACTCCCTGCCATGGACAGGGACACCTTCCAGTAGACAAAAAGTTTGTGCTAGACTGTGTAAACACAAGTCCTTCCTGTGCTACCTGAGCTCAAAACCAGGGATCACTCCCTCACCCTGTCTTATATAGCACTGTAAACATATTTTAGATGGCTAACATCCACATGAATCAGTCTTTATGCTTACCCCGGTGGTAAAGAAAGTGTTTTTGGGGAGGAAATAATAAGTGTTCCTTAGGATGTGCTGAATTGCTGCACGGGAGGAATTGCAGCCAGCCTTGGGCTGATGCAGGACTTTTTATTTAAAAAGGAGCAAACAGAATTGAGTTGTTTTTTTTTTTTTTTCTGTAAATAAGCAGAAGCACATCTCCAGCACACAAAGAAAAGAGGTGCTGTCCATGCACATGCCACAGCACATTCCTAACGGGACACCGGATAGTCCATTCTCTTGCTTTTGTCTAGGGTGGCATTGCCTTTGTAAGAACTAAATCTGTAGCAGACACACAATGATTACAAAAGGAGCTTCTCCTGCCAGAAAAAGGAAAGGAAAAAAAAACACCTCAGAGAAAGGGATGTAGACTATTTACTCCCTCAGCTACAAATCGGCATCGAATTGGAGTGTAAGAAGTGTATATTAACATTCAGCTGGCTGTTACTGCGAGCCATAATAGACATGAGCATTGACTAGACCCAATATTAGTGATGGTACTGGGAAACCAGCCTTGCTTTTGGCTGCCTGAAGGCAGTAGTGATCCCCTGCTTGTCCTATCTGTCAGTCTATTTGATCTCCAAATGAATTGCTTTTGATAACAGCTATATAAATGCAGAACTGTTCCGCTGGGCCTTCTTAAATGAGACTCCTCTCTTTCATCTCCCAGTCATTTCAAAAAGCAGATAGACTTGTTAGAGGTTTTTAATGCAATGATTTATGTTTTATCTTGCCTGGTTTGAGGCAGCATTTATTTAGCACTAAATTCTTCCCAAGCCTATATGTGAGGGAGAAGTGTTTCAGCACAATATTTGGGGCTTAAAATGGTGTGTTGATGCACATACGTGCATGTGTGTACACGTGTGTGTGTGTGTGTGTGTGTGTGTGTGTGTGTGTGTGTGTGTGTGTGTATGTGTGTGTGTGTACTCTGCTTCATCAGAGGGAAATAAGGGATGTACTTTCTTTTGTAGGAATTAAATGCTCCAAATCACTTCCAGCCAAATTAAGAGAAACAGGAAGGAAATAATATTTGAAAATCCTCTAACCAGGAACATTCTGTCTATGGCAAATAATAAACCCTTTAGAGAGCAAGAGAGTGAGGAAAATTGTGTATTTTTTATTAGGTTCACTAAAACAGAAAATCCCTGACTTTCTTTAATCTATTAGCCTTTTTTAGCATTAAAAGATGTTCTGTATAAGAATGGATTGTTTACCTTTTCCATTTCCCATTTTCTTGTTGCTGAGAAGGACATGCAGCTATTTGGATCTAAAGATGAAGAACTGATTTGTAAGGCTCCCATGTTAGAATCATGCAAGTACAGAATGGCTTGGGTTGGAAAGGACCTCCTTCTAACCTTCCACTAGACCAGGTTTCTCAGAGCCCTGGTCTATGTACATTCATAAAGAAATAAGCAATATTCCCACTGATGTCTGTGCAATGGAAAGAATTGAGATTCTTTGGAGTAATCCAGGACTTTTAATCCAGATTCCATATGAAAGGATGAGTTCGAATTTCAGGCTGGGGAATTTTTTGTTTTTCCCTTTGTTTGATTGTAATACTGGCCACATTGATGGTACAATTCAATATATTTATTCCAATTGTGAAAGCTTCGGTTATGATGGGACAACCACAATGGATGGAAGAAAAAGTTCTTTAAAGACAACTGCCCTAAATATCTTCGGGGCAAAGAAACTATGCTCTAAAGAAACCCGTTTTTGAAAATAGTGAAGCTGACTGGCCTGTCATTGTGTTATGGAGCATATTATTCTCTCTAATGAGAAACAACTGATACCCAGAGGGTGATCAGGCACTGAACAGGCTCCCCAGGGCAGTGGTCCCAGAATCAAGGCTGCCAGAGCTCAAGGAGTGTTTGGACAACACTCTCAAACACATGGTAGGATTGCTGGGGTGCCTGTGCAGGGCCAGGAGTTGGACTTGATGATCCTTGTGGGTCCCTTCCAACTCAGGATATTCTATGATTCAAAAACCTCCTTTCTGCCATGGAAATAAAAAATACAATATAAAGAGTTAACTGGAAAAAAAATAAAAAATTAAAATATATTCAATTTAAGCCATCTGTTTAAAATAAGATATCTTTGATGCAACAAGTAACTGAGCAGTAATGGGTAAATTAGCCCATTTATGTTTGAAATTACAAGACTCAATTTTTGTCTTGGAAAAAAAGGGAGAATTGGATTGGCAACAGGCAGAGGAGTGGTTGTCTTCCATATCTCAAGTTGGGGTTGAACTATGAGCATGCTGTAGGGGACACCTCCAGGAGATTACTTATCCCACCTTAGCTTAGACACGTATTTCGCATTGGAGCCCAAGTGACACCTTGGCTGCAGAAACAATTTAGGGATGTTAAACTTTTGTGTAGAACTTGGTCCTTTCTTTTCTGTTCCTGGTGCTGCTCTGGTTAGTCAAAAAGTTAAATATTGCCTCAACAGGAAAAGCAAAATCCTGACCGTCCAGGTAGTTTACAGTCTGTCCTGACAGCTGTTGGCTCTAGCCCAGTTAACCCAAGCCCACCGAGATCCTCCATCCCACTGGAGCACCTTCCCGGGTTATACGGATCTAGTGCAAGGCGCCCCTGCCCATGGCAGAGGGGTTGGAACTACATGATCTTTAAGGTCCCTTCTACCCAAACCATTCTAGGACTCTAGGAATTTTGGGAATATGTCCCTTAGATTAGGTGCCAAGTATCCCAAACCCCTGTGCTGGAATTGCCTGTCAGGTGGCCAGTGACCGCCTTCCTCAATACTGCACAACAGGACCCTGTAGCTTGAATTGTGAGAAGGAGGACATGCAATAAACACCCATCTTCCAAGCCTAAAATACTTCCAAACATGTAAAACAAATACATAAAGAAACACAAAACTGCTTTTTTGGGATATCCTCAATCTAGTATTTTGCCATTAATATTAAAAAGTAGTTTCCTGCCAACAGATACTTGAAAACACTGTCAAAGCTTTACAGGCCTACACTGTATGTGTATTTATATGTGTGTTTACATATGTAAATGTTATTAATGAAAAAAGCCCAAGAATTCAGAAGGTGTTTTTTTTTCTCCGTTTCATTATGAATTATATGAATTGAAAAAATATAAAAATCATATTGGATAAAGGATATTAGACATATATGCTTGTTCTCAGACATCACCTTCTTTGAGAATGATGTAAAAGAGATTGATGTCAAAAGTTTAAGTGGCTCAATTCTGCTCTTATCAAAGTGATGATAACATTTTTATTTACTTTAGAAGGAATAGCACTGAAGAAAACCATAAAATTATTTTTAATCGAGATTTATACATACATATATATATTCTGAATATTTGTTAAACTAATAAATGTATAGAATGCTCTGATTAACTGATGTTTATTTCTAAAATGGACAAACACATCTATATCAAATGCAACTCTTGCAGGGAACATCTGTCCAAAAGTAGGCAGAATACTGTCTGCATCTCTTTAACAGAGTGATATTATTTTCATTTGGAAAAATTTTCAAAAAATCATTTTTCTAAACATTTTTATTCTTAAGGAATAAAACTCAATTGATGCTCATACTCCTTTTTTGTTTTAATGAACATACTGTAAACTGTTTCCCAGATTTCTACTGGCAGAGATCTAAAGCGGTGTGTGTATGGAAAAAAACAAAAACAAAACCAACCAACCAAAAAAAAAAAACCAAACCCAAATGAAAAAATAACCAACCAACCATCCAACCAAAAACCCCTAAAAATCCAAAAAGTCTGCAGAGAAAACAATTCCATGGGGAAAAAAATGTCATTTATTTCACTCCCTGTTCTCATTTCTACTCTTACTTACATGAAGTCCAACTGTTCCCCCAGCACTGCCAAGGCCACCACTAACCCACGTCTCCAAGTGCCACATCCACATGGCTTTTAAATCCCTCCAGGGCTGGGAATCCACCACTGCCCTGGGCAGCTGTGCCAGGGCTGGACAACCCAAACTAAACCTCCCCTGGTGCATCTTGAGACCTTTTCCTCTTGTCCTGTCACTTGTTCCCTGGAAGAAGAGACCGACCTCCACCTGGCTACAAACTCCTTTCAGGGAATCATGGAAAGGTCCCCCTTGAGCCTCCTTTTCCCAGGCTGAGCCTCCCCAGCTCCCTCAGTCTCTCCTCATCAGGCTTTTGCTCCACACCCTTCACCATCCCCACCGCCCTTCTCTGGACGTGCAAACCCTGTTTCCTCCATAAAAAAATTGATGCAAATATTGCTGAAAATACTCTCACAAATTTATCTCATCTTTTGATCTGAGAAGACTTAAAAACATATGCTATGGATGTGCTGTAAAACGAAATTGTTTAATGAAATATTACTATGCCTTGAAACTCCACAGTTTCTGGACCTGTGTGGTGGGTTCACCGTGGCTGACTGCCAGGTGCCCACCCAGCCACTCTATCACTCCCCTTCCCAGCTGGACAGGGGAGAGAACAAGGGTGGAAACAAAAGAA
>VWZG01011596.1:465439-524642 GCA_013396735.1 Grallaria varia
TTTGTGTCCCCTCCCAGGATCTTCATATGGTGTGGAATATCCCTTTGGTCAGTGCAGGTCAGCTGCCTATTTGTGTCCCCTCCCAGGATTTTGCCCTTGACTGAACAGTGAGTGCTGTGCTCGGTGGTAGCCAAAACATGGGTGTGTTATTGACACCAATGCAGAGCACTGTGAGGGCTCCTACGGGGAAACAAATTCTGGCTCAGCCAGACCCACCACAACCTGGAATCATTTCCAAAATGCATTTTATGTGGGGCCACAAAGTGTTTTGGGGACCAAGGACTCTTCTAATGGATGTGTCCGAACATCATGAATTGGTTTTAAGGACAGTGGTCACTCAGGACATCAAATACATCACCAAGATTGCTCCAGGAAGAGCACATGGGTGATCTCAACGTTTCCTTTGGTCTTGTATGATTACAAAGAAAAAATAAAGTTCCAAATGCTTTCATCAGATTTCCAAACTATGAGGAAAGTGATATCAGAGTATAAATCCTGCTCTTCAGGAAGTTTCGTAAGGAACAGATGACAGACACTTTCAGAAAAGTTTAAAAATTATTTGAGTAATGAAATAGAAGCATTATTAATCAGTTTTGGCAGATGAGAAACTACAGTACAGAGAGATTAAATCCAGGATTTTGAGTTTCAATTATGTATATATACATATATAAATTTATATGTGGGAGCTCCTGCTGCTATAGAGGACTCCGTGTAGCTGGGCAAGTTTCTAAAGAGCACAGTATGCTGCAAACATGGCCTTAAGCTGCACAATAAAAGCTGAGTGCTGTTGATGGCAGTAGAAAAACATGAAAATGTTCCATTTGAAATGTCTTCTTGTTGAAAAATGTTTCTTAAACTGGAGTTTTCTATAGGAAATGTTCCTTGTGAGAAAAATAGCTTACATTTTTGGCAACTGAAAATTGGCAAGAATTCAATTTTTTTTTTTCCCCAGCTATTGGCTTTCTGACAAAATTTTAAACACCTTTCAAGGCAAGGCTATCTGAAAATGCAGAATTTCAAGTTTTTCTCTAAATGTTGTTTTAAAATAAAACACCTTTTCTGCCTGCTGATTATTTGGCTTTTAGGAAAACACCAAGGCAGTGGGTGAGTTTGTTTGCTTATTGAAAAGGTGATGGGCACTGCCAGACCCATCCTCAAATTATACGCTCCAGGTCTTCAAGAAAATGGGGGCAAAACCATGAATTACATTTGGATCTTCCAAATTAAAGGTCAACACTTTTCCCTTGGTAGGTACCATCCATCTGTCCCTTTATCCAGGAGTTCTCAGGCAACTTCCCATGGATATTATGGAACAGAATAACAGGAGTAACAGTTAATTTTCTTCTGCTGCTGCCCAATGCAACAGCTCAGCACCTTGGCAGGGGAATTTCCTTACATGCCATGAGTGAATTCCTGTTTTAAGGACTAGGAGAGCACACACTGCTCTGGTAGGAATTTTTCTTTTTTTGTTTGCTTTCAGTCCATAAGGGTTCAGGCAGATAATTTGGGGTCGGAGCAGGGGGAGAGCAGGAAGAAGAAGGGATGCAGCACCGCAATATATCGCCCCCGTACAGCATCACTTATTAAAATCCTGTTGTCCTGACCATTGTTGCTGCCATTGAAGTCTGGTTTATTTACTTGAAAATCTGATTTGTTTCATTTTATTACTGTGTTTGCGAAGTAACTGATATCAGATTCTGCAGGAAAGAGCTGCCATTTACCAGCAGGCTGTGATGGCTCTGACACGGTCTGCAGGACCGGCTCCGAGGCTCGCTCTGCCCCGGGGGCTCTCGCAGAAATAAGATTACTGGCAATAACTGCTTCAACTGCTTTGAATAACAGACACAACTCAGAGAGCATAAAATTAGCATAAACACAGCATCAGTGTGTTCCCTCGGCGGATACGAGACAGGCAGGATATGGAAAATTGACTGAAATGGGGTCAGGCGCTGCTGAAATGGGGAAGGCAGGAAACGCTGCCGAGAGGAGGGGTGGCATTACTGCTGATAAATAAATAAATAAATAAATAAATAAATAAAAATAATGATGGCCATGAAGTTTTAATGATAACACATTCAGAGGGGTGGGTATTAAAAATGCAGCATCAACGGCAGAACACCCAAAATGTTGCATTACCCAAGGCAAATTACTCTTCGCCCTCCTTTGGCTTTTCACTCACGATTGGGTGCAGGGAGGGGGAAGTTATAACAATAATGGTAACAGAAATAATAATTTCCTGTTGTGGATTTCCTGGTTTGGTTGTTTTTGGGTTTTTTTGGGGGGGGAGGGAGGTGGGGCAGAAAGAGAAAAGGTGAAGGGGGGACACACAGTGGTAATCTGAGGAGGATGCTGTAGATCTGTTAATGAGTGGTATTGAGTATTTTGCAGCACTATCTCTTTTTATTTATCAAATATTAAAATGGGAGACGCTTCCTGACACCTTCAATGAAGAAATACATTGAGAGGGGAAGGCACAGCAGACCGGATTTTGCAGTTTTTATAATGATATATTGCAGATGCCATTTGCAACAGATTTACCCATGGAGCTCTGAATTTCCAAACCCTCAGACCTGTTCATACAGAGAGAACAGGAACTAGCACATCCTTAAAATCAGAAGTTCCTCAGAAACCCAAAGTACTGAAAAAAAACCCCCATGGGGAGTGTGTATATCTCATAACCAGTGTGAGATTTGGGGTATTGTTTTCAAAGAAGCCTCGTCTGTTTTGAAGAAGAGATGCCAGAGGAGAATAATCCACACGGGTGGAACATAGGTGGTTTTCATTCAAGAGAGAAAATGTTTAGGTCTCTGCTCCTGATTCCCACTGTTGGGATTTTTTCCTTCAGATGTAATGGGGACTCTCTCCAAGCCTCAGGATCAAAGCCCTATATCAAGTCAAATTACAAAGCAGAGACTGGGATCCACGTTCAGAAAAGTGCTTTAACCCACAGGTACGTCAGACTAAGACAGTGTTCCATGTTTCAACCATCTTTAGCCAATTATAAAGAAACATTTTTAAAAATCCTTGTTTTCTTAAAAATCATCAAGGATGGTTTAAGAAGCTTGTTTATTCTCCTTTCTCTCTCCTTTCCTTCATGTTTTCTTTTTCTCCACCCTTCTTTTCTCACTCTCTCATTAAGAAGCTTTTTCAAGGCCTTGGTGAGGAGCGTTGGGGTGTCGTCAAATATTAATATGTTCCTGAAAAATGATGTGTTGATGCTCAGCAATATGGCATGAGGTTTCCAATGGCACAGGTGATAGCGAGGATGAAGGAAAACACCCAGAAGAGTGTAACTTTGGCAAAGTATCTTCAAGACAATGAACTGTGCAGAGATAGAAAGGAGAAGTAGTCTGGCTAAGAGCAAAGCGTGGCATGCAATATTTTTTTTTATATTTTTTTTTTGTTTGGCTAGGGTTTGCAGTCTGAGGAAATAAGGTCTAGAGAGCTGTCGAGTAAGTTTTAACATTCTTGCCATTTTTTTATTATTGCTATTATTTTCATGGCCTTTAGAATTTTCTGAATTGAAATAGGGTCAGAGAAGACTCCGAGAGAAACTACTGGCAGACTAGCCAGCAGCTGCCTTTCAAAAAATTAAAATCCTGCTATTGTGAAGTTTCAAGGCCAACAAAATTTATGAGCAAGCTTTGGATGTGAAATGAAACCCTTGACAGTGTGCCCTTGTCTATAAAAATAAGCTCCAATGACCCTCTGTCTGTTGCTGGCAGAGCCAGAGGAAAGGGCAGGTTTAAAAAGACCCGGGAAATTAAACTACTTTTCCCCCCTTGAAGGTGGTCCTTTCAGGTCAGAGGGAAGCCACGTGGGTGTCGAGCATGGGCAGAGCCTGCCTGGGGACAAATAGAAGACTTTGCTCTCCCCAAGGTATCAATCCAGCACCTCTCACCAGCACCACACTCGTTAAACAAATAAGCAGATGAACGTACCAGAAGAACATGTGAGGAAAAACAAATCAGACTTATAAAGCATCTTGGAGCCCAGCCATGATTTTCCTATGGAAAAAAAAAACCCAAACAACAAAAACCTTAATTCCAGTCTCCTTCTCACAAAAGACCTTTTTCTCTATTTCGATTTGGGTTAAACAGCATTTAATTGATTTATTCAGGAATATAATTAATAGTGATGACGGTGGCAGGACTAAGCCCTCAAAGACTGCAGCTTTCTGGCACTCAGGCTGTCCTGGTCCTCATTCACTGAGCTGCACTGCAGCACCTCTGTTAAATACAGAGTTGCCCTGAGCTCCCTCTATAATCCATGGAGGATGGTGCACATCTAGCCTGGGCTAAATTGTTATCTGATAGCACTTTTCACAGTGACTTTGACTGGAATCACAGATGACTGCACTGGATATCAGTCAACTTTAGTTTACAGGTAGAAATACAGCCTTCGCAGCCAAAACTCTCATTGTCTCTTGCTCCTTCCCTGTCTCCATTTGATAGTCTCTTGTACCAAAAAGGGATCAAATGCTTTACAAATCATATTTTTGGTTTTATTTTTGCCATTTTTTTTCCCACATAGAATCACAGAATGACTTAGGTTGGAAAACAACCTGAAAGCTCACCTCGTTCCAATCCCACTGCCACAGGCAGGGACACCTTCCACTAGAGAAGGTTACTCCAAGCTCCATCCAATGTGTCCTTGAACACTTCCAGGGGTGGGGCAACCACAGCTTCTCTGGGCAACCTGTGGCAGAATCTCACCACCCTCACAGGATAAAAAAATATTCCTGATATCCAACATAAATCTACTCTCCTTAATCTTAAAGCTTTTTGGTGATTTATGGCTTTACGTAATATAGTCAAATACAAAGACTTGCAAGGTTTACAGTCATCCTCTTCTCCATTGCATTGATTTCTCATGTGCATAAATCCATTTAGGAAGGATTTGGATGAAAATTAGACCTCAAGTGAGAAGATTAAAAAGATGTTAAATGTGGCATCGCCCATTTTCAAAAATTGTCTAAATGTGGAAGCTCATCTTTCAGTGCTTCCCCCTACCCGTCGTTGTCCACATTGGCCTCTTTCCTTAGTCTGACAGAACATAAATACACAGCTTAAAGGAGATTTTAATTTTTCACTTAAATATTTCTTTTAATGAAGATATTGCGTATTAAACTTTTGCTCTCTGTTACCAGGCAGCTTCAACTAAAAGCAACACCTGTTAGTGTCTAATCCTCTAAATACGATCTAATTTTGATTAGGGACCATCAAATAAAGTTGAGAAACTGACATAAAATATCACTGAGAATATGCATTTCCTGAAGTATCATGAGACTTCCATGAACATTTTTAGAAGCTGTTAATGTCACCCTCTGATATCAAATAGATTTGAGTAAGAAACTAATTCTGATTCAATTAAGATTGATTAACCATTTTTATTTTGGATGTGGAATATTTAAGGACTTTTCACTTAATCTGTAGTTCTAGAATAAGAAAATTAAAAAAAAAACAAACACTTTTGATTGGATAAATAGAATGGGAAAAAGAAATAAATTAGCCTACTGGTCTCCTGAATGTTGTTTTGAATATGAATTAAGTAAATAAAAGTATTTCCCTAGTTCACAGGAGTGCTGGGATGCAGGAAAGGAGATTGCAACAAGGTGGGGGTCAGACTCTTGCTCTGGGCAGCAAGCAACAACACAAGAGAAAATATCCTAAAGCTGCACCAGCAGAGATTCAGGTTGGATATGAGGAAGAATTTCTTCATAGAAAGAGATGTCAGGCCTTGCAAGGGGCTGCCCAGGGAGGTGGTGGAGTCACCATTCCTGGAGGTGGTCAAAAAACAACTGGACGTGGCACTCAGTGCTCTGGTCTGGTTGACAAGGTGGGGATTGGTCACAGGTTGGATTTGATCATCTTGGAAGTCTTTTCCAACATAAATGATTCTGTGATTAAAACCAATAATCTAAGTGTCTTTATCATTCTTAGTTCTGGTGATGGTGGTAGAAGCAGGTCCTTGGTTGCACCCACAGTTAGGAGAGGTCTGCAGCTTTTGGTACATCTTTGATTTTATTGCATTTATGGCTTGTATCAGGTGGACAATGAGTCATCAGCCATCACAACCATTCAATTTTTAATTTAGTCTAGAACAGAAGTCTCTGGCAAAATAAGGTACCTATTTCATGCTTAGAAATCAAGTATAAGTGGGGAGAGGCACAAGGATCTGCTGAGAGCTGTGGCACAGACACAAATAGCTACTTGCAATATTTAAGCAATATTGAACATCCACCAATACAAGGACATCAACAAAACCAACAAGAACTGAATGTAACACAGCAGCATAAAGAAAAAAAAATTTCATTAATTTATTCATTATTTTCTTCTTTTTTTTTTTTTTCTTGTATTTTGTCCCAAATGCTTCCCATTTTGTCCAATAAATATATACTAGGCTCATTTTCCTCATATCAAATGGCAAATGCACCCCGGTGCAAATTTTCCACAGTTCTCATTTCTGACACTTTGTATAATATCTTTGCTAACTTTTGCAGAAACTTCAATAATCAGCATTTTCCTGAGTTTATTCCACTACCTATTCCCCGCAGACTTCTAGAAATGTTGGGACAGGGACGATAATGGAGAGACACCGTGCTGTGAGGTTTACAGGAGAAGCTCAGGACCTCTGGAAGGGTACCAAAAGCATCTTATTTAGTGACATTTCCAATACAGATCAAATAGGGTAGCTACTAAAAAAAAAGAAGAAAAAAATTCAAATAGTATTTTAATTGGAGGGAATTGGAAGCAAAGAGAAACTCTTGATTTCTGAAGCTGGTTTTTCTGCTTGAACCATGTTTTTATGGGTCCATCATAGTCAGCAATCAAGATTGCTTGAAACTTCTTGTGGGTAACAGAAGACTGAACCTTAATTCAAACTGAGTTCCCAATCCTGGAGTTCCACCAGGAGATTTAGAGTAGAAAGAAACAATTAAGTCATACACCACATTTCAGGTGGGGTTCATCTGCCCACTGTTATGTTTCTGCAGATTGAACATCTTTGTCTGACTGTAGCTGTGTCCCAACTGCCTTGAGAGTCAGGGGAGAGAAGGAAGAGTTTCATATTTCCTTCTGTACTAAAGCATTTCTAAAATATGTCAGATGAGCCACATTTTTTTTCCTCAATGAGTATGAGGAGAGCCTTGACTACCCTGCTCAGCCCTGGCTGTCTGCAGTATATAGTGACAGGAGGTGAATTCCATTGTTGTTCCAGGTGGTAATGGGTGTCAGGCTGAAACCAAGGCCTCAAACATTAAAATCTCACTCCAAAACATTGTCCTTGTTAAATTCTGGGCACATAGATTTCTTTACCTAATTTAAAACAAGGTAACTGTGATCTTTAAATCAGAATTTTAATTTCCAGGGTTTCACCTAAAATCAATAATGAGAAATAAAAGTTCTTGGACAGGACGACTGACCCCTTTCTAAAATATGTATCAAAGATAGGTTAGAAAAATTGCTCTGAGAAAGTGTCTTTTTCTTTCCATTGGCCCTAAAGGGGTACTGGAGAAGAAATCTGGTCTGACATCCTAATTTTAAGCACACACTAAACTCAGCCAAGTTTAATACCATCACTCTTGTTCTGAATATCTTTAGTTCTTCTTCTACTATCACAGCAATGTTCTCCCACTTGTGGAAAAACAAGGAATGAAGCCCAAGGCAGAATAACCACCACTTGTCTTTGAAATTGAAGGTGGTAACTCTAAGGATGTCGAGACATTGATCAAGAGAATAAAAACAAAACAAAGTTAAGTACATTTTCATTGTTCTTGTTTATTTTATGGCTAAATTTCCTGGCTCTATACTGAGTTTTCTGAGACCTGGACTGGTTCTTTCTGAATGCAAAGCGATTCACTCCTGCTGAGGCTCTTACATATTTTATTATTTATTTTCTAGTAATTAGTCTGAACCACTGACTCAAACAGAACTAGTCAAGTGAAAAAGAAAATATAACAAAGTCCCCCAATATGCTGCCTTGGCCTGGGGGGATAAGCAGCTGACGGCTAATGGGACAGATGATGCTCCTCTTCTCAGTTCATCCATTTAGTTGCTTGTTTAAGACACAAGAATGTCTGTGTGCCTTGACCCACACTTTGACATTTGAAACTTTCGTATGTATTCTTGGGCAAGCTGGACAGATATCTCCTCCTGACCTTTGGAAAACACCGATTTTTCACCAAAACTTGAAATCTGAAGTATTTTGCCTCGTGAATACACGCATGATACCTTTCAAAATTAAGTGAGATGTGCCTTCCTCTTTTACTCTGGTGATTACAGGGGTACCTGCACCCCTGAATGCACTGCAGACTCCTCACCTGGAGAAGCAAAAAGTGCAAATGGCAGTTCCAGCAGCAGCAGATGTGGGAGAGGCAGCATGGAGTTAGAGAAGGAGGAGAGAGCAACCTGGATTCTGTAAGGGATACAGAGTGAAATATGCTGTGGGGAGAAATAATAAGACCCTGAAAACAGGTAAGAACCAGATAATGCAACTACAGTTGCTTCTGGTCTCAAGTTCTCCTCTCCTGAGAGAGATGTCAATCACAGGTGACATGAGTTGCCTGTTGGAGATAACTCTGCCCCTTTGGGAACTAATCGGGATCAGATGCCTGAGTTCAAGGCAGATAAAATTTGATTATATTAATCTGAGCCTTAATTTATGAGTTCTATCAAAGTTGGGCAATGATCTGCAATCTGGGGTCATAAATGGTAATTTAACAGGGGTGAAGTCACTGAAGGAAAAAACATGCACACTCCCTTAAGCTCTTGGTTCATTAAATGCTTTGTGCACTGGAAGATGTTCCACTACTATTCTTTATCTAAATAAAAGCTAAGTGTAACTATTAGGAGGCGGTTTGTATCAATAACTTCTAGTCACAGTACTTCTTAAAACACATCAGATGTTCCCACTTCACATGTCACGTGTCCCACCTTTTTTTCCTACTCCCTGCCCTCTGGTACATGTCAGTGCAGTTCCCGAGGTCAAACAGAGTGAGAATCTGATGGCAGGAATCAACACTGATTTCCACATTGACTTTGTTTATTTCTCTTCATTCCCTTGGGGACTTTGAGGTTTGTCTGTTTGGTTTTCTTCTCTTCTCATTTTTTTCCAAGCAGCTTTACTGCTGCCTGTAAGGGAGAAAATCCAGCTTTGCTGGCTGGCAAGGGGAGCTCAGGGGCTTCCTGAAGAATGTGGAAAACTCTCTGCATTCCTCAATGTTTGCTTAAGAAAAGTCACTTTACTCAGCTCGCACTGAGTGTTTGCTGCACAAAAGGGTTTGCACCTTGCAGGTACAAAATACCTTCCCACCCTCTCTTCGAGAGCTTCAGGACTGTCCTCGGTGTATGGACTCTTCCCCTACAAGGCAGAAGCTGGCATTAGAAATCTAATCTACAGAGAGTTTTGTCAGCAGTCTAGTAAAGCATCAGGATCCACTCCTAACCCATAAAATAGTGTAGAGTATCTCATGGCTATGCCTGCAGTGCAAGATCCTGCTTTTGCTCCTCCAAACTCCCTCTTTATCCATACACCATCCAGTTTCTCCATTGGAGGGGGAAGTCCCAGGACTCAGCGAAGAGAGACTGATGGAAGACCCCTTTATGCCAGAAAAAAATGTCCCGGGACTACTCAACCCCTTTTAAAATGACTGAGGCCAGTAAAGCAAAGCCACCATGAGTGGTGAGACATCTGTCTCAAAATTTGTGGAAGGGACACCTACTGATTGAATTACTCCCCTTAAGTCAGGTTTTTATGTCTGTATTGCAGAACATAAAAGAACAGAATGGTTTGGGTGGGAAAGAACCTTGAAGATCATCTATCCATGGGCAGGGACACCTTCCACTAGCACAGGTTTTTCCAAGCCCCATCCAACCTGGCCTTGGACACTTCCAGGGATGGGGCAGTCACAGCTACCCTAGGAAACCTGTGTCATTGCCTTACCACCCTCATCATAAAGAACTTATTTTTCTCCAATCTAAACTTACCCTGTTTCAGTTTGAAACCACTACCCCTTGTCTCATCACTATAGGCTTTGGTAAAATATTCCTCTCCATCATTTCCAGGATCTCCCTCAGCTTCAATAATTCTATGCCCATCTGACTCAGAGATGGTGCATTTCCAGACTGGGTATCCCCAATGTGAGAAACAGAGTCCCAAGCCCAAATGGGGTTTTGAATAAGAGTTTATGATATGGTAAAAGCAAAACAGCGCTGGGTGCGGGGGGGCCTCTGCTCCGCCAAACCCGCACACAGATGCAGGGTATGTTAGGTGTTTATAGAGTTAATTCATACATATTCATTACATCATATGAATATACATTTTACATCATTATTTCAAGAATTCAACAGGTGTTTACCTAGACTAATCTGTTATCCATACAACAGGCTATAAATTCTTGTATTTCTCCACAAGAAAGTGTGAACATCCTGAACATCCTGTTGGCTAAGCTTCGTTTAGCTGTAACTCATGTCCAAGATAAGGTGAGATAGTCTGTTTTAAGTTCTATAAGGGGCAATTAAGTTTTAGAATCTTTTTCTCCCTTCCCGAGGTGGCACTGACCTCCTTCATTCTCATTTCGGCACGAATCACTAGTTTCGTTTATCACACCCAACAAATCCTGAAAAGGGCAGCCACTCTTGAGGGTGACCCCAGTTGGGCAGCTAGAACCAGAAACACCTGAAATCAGCAGCAAAATGGGGAAAATTCTGTTTCTAGGTCTGATCTCTCAAGAAAAACAGAAAGGAGGAAAGGTGGTTTTATATAAGTTTGGGTTTGGTTTTAGAGGGGATTTTTTCCTGCTTGAAAGAAAGTTAAGATGAGGGGATTTATTGATTTGTCTCTGACTGGAAAAGTGCTGATTTTCCTCAGATATTCCTGTCCTTCCCCAATCTGTTTTCTCTGTTCTCTTCCTCTTCATCCTCAGGCAACAAGCCAGTGGCTTGGCGAGCAGGGAGCTTTCAGTTTTCCTCCTCAGTCACCGAACTGGTGATGTGCCCATCCCTGCCTCCCTCCCTTTGTCCCTCTGAATTTTCACTGCCCGTCACTTTCCTCAGCCACACACACCAGACCAGGCTCTCATTTTATTTCTGATATTTTGGGGTATTTCTTCACACCTCTTCCAACCTTTCCTTGTTTTTTAGTGTAAACTGAGCTGCTGAATCCGGAGCCAAAGCATCAGTTTTTAGAGATCACCTGAGGTCACCTTTCTGCCTGCAAAGTGTCACGTTACCTGGCCAGAACAGGTTCGTGCTTTTGCTGCTGGATTAAATGTACTGTAACTGCTGCCACCAACAGGACATTTAACAAAAATAGACATTTTCCCACCCACTGCTCTAACAGCTCAGCCTCAAAAAAGGAAATGAATAGATGAGAAGAATTCACATTCTGGCATCAGTTTATTTGCTGTAACAAGCTTCCTTCTGCACAGACTCACTCACAACTGTCCATCCAGAAGATCCAAGCAGAACATGAAGCTTTTTCTCATCCGGATTGCAAGAGGCATCTGAAACCTTTATATTTTAAATATGTCCATTTTATACAATGCACAAAGAAAAATAACGTTGCTAAGAGAAAGGAGCAATTAAGAGAATACCACAAATACTTTTGCCTCATTTATCGATGACTGTGATTGAAATTCACTTTTTTTAGTGAAGAAGTTTATCAATAAACTCTGTTTCCCAAAAACATTCCTGTGTTGCACCTGCAAGTCCTTCTGCAAGAGCTATTGCCTGATTATTGATTTTCCAAAACTGGCTGCCTTAAAGTGAGAAAGTTATCAGGAGTTCACAAGTGGTAGTACCATGTTAGTACAAAGTGCTGAACACAGTTTTCTACACACTTTAGGATTTTTATAGGCTGTTGTCTAAGTTTATCCCCTAAAATTTTAATAGTTGTCTCAAAAAGAGAATATCCTGAGAAAAATAAATCTAGAACTTTTTTCTTTGTTACAAAAAAAGCATGAAAAAGCAACTTCCCTGTTTGTTTTTCTAAAAAATAGAGAAAGAAAAGAAAATGTTTAAGAAATCAGGAAGAACCATAATTGACATAAAACCACAGACTTAATTGCAACTTTATATACAAAGAAAATGATCCTGTCAATTTGCTACTTCTTTGGAGCATATATCCAACCTCTCTCATGTACTAATGAAAACCAGAGTATTACAACTTTTAAAAGTCAGTGTGACTTCTTTTCTGTTTGTTTCTTTTTAACACATACTTGTCTCACTATGTTTAGTTCAACGTAAGTTACACGGGGGAGTTTCACTTTGACTCCGGCTGGTTTGCAGGGTTCCAATTAGCCCCAGATCCATTGAAATCCAAAGCCCTTCCGAGCAGGGTGAAGGCATGTTTATTTACATTTTGGAAGGAATGCTTCCCATAAAAATAACTGGAACCGAAATTGCTATTCCGTGTTGTCATTTAATTTTGTGGAAGAGAATTTATTATGCGATTTGGATACCTCATGGTTCAATTCTCATGTCATTGGGATTAAGGAAATTATTGTGAAGGAAGGCAGGATGAGGGCATAGAGCACAACAGATAATCTGAAATGATTCTCTATTTAATACTGGAACAACAGTGCTGACACAAGGAACTATTGTGGAGTTGCCATTGGACTGAAGCCTATTTCGTTCAATTTCCATGTACAGGGAAATTGCTCCCAACTCCCTCAGGCAGCTTTGCAGATCTGCTCAGGGATACTGAGGAAAATTAATCTGAACTAATTTTTGAACTGGATTAGTTCAACTAAATTAAAACACTGTGTGGACTCTCTTGTTCAGAATTAAAGTGGCCTTAATTCAGTTTTGCTGCATTCAGTTTAACATCGGATAAACTGAGAAAGTTTAGGTTCCTTCAGACTGAAGTCTGACTGAGTGCAATTTAAATTCCGCACGTCAATTATTTTGGACCTATTTTGCCAACTGTCTCTTCATAAACAACAATTTAATGTCCACGAAGGCTAAAACATGGGATACCAAGATCTCTGCCAGCAGAGGAGACATGGTCAGCGTGGTGGATTTCTCTTCCTCTCCAGTCTCTCTCTGCTCAGAAGGAACCTGAAGGAAGGAATTCTCAGCCCTGTTGTATATTCAGTCCTAGGCTTCCCTCTCAGCCTGATTAATAGAAGAGGTTATAAAATGGGAAAGTGTGAAATGGGCTCGTTTTTTCAAGCCTTTTCATTCAAAGAATAGTTACATCTTCCAAGTCACCAGTGACGTGCACTGTATTTGCAGTGTTGGCTTTCTATCCCATTATGATTCTCCAGAGCCTTCTGCTCCTCCCACCTCTTCAAATGAATCACTGTATTAAAAAAAAATTAATGGTCTATTTGAAGCACAAAAGGCAGCTACTCACCAGTAGTGGGAGGAGAAAAAAGAGGAAATTTATTCTCATATTCTAATATCTTGGGAACATAAATGGACGTGTTTCCTCACAGGCATATTCCCCACTTTGACCATGTTCATGTTGATGGTGGGGTATTGTTGGTATGAGTCAACAAGAAAAGAGGGCATATCAACCAAAAAAACCCTGACTCACATTAAATCAATTAAAGGTATTCTCCATCTGGTTCTACCCAAGGGGTTTGTACTGATTTAACTAAATTGGTTTCTAAACTGATTTAGTTAAATTGGTGCATAAACTGTGGGCAGAACAGCCAGAAGTAAGTACAAAAGTCTAAGTAAGTCAAACAAACCCATGTGAGGATAAGAGGTGCAGTGAAAGAGACGGCGAAGAGATGAAGTGGCAGCGTAACCTTTAGTGGTTATGTGGAGGGATTCTGAGCACAGCTGGAGTTCTGACAAAGATGGGAACATCTGTCTCTGCCTACACTGGCTGTCAGCCTTAAAGCACTGGGAGGTGCAGAACTGAACCTGGAAATCTGAGGAACACGTTCAGAAAGGTCCAAAGTGGTGACAGTGAAGATGCTGATGTACTTGGAGCTTCATCTAGGCAGTGCAGACCTACAGAAAACAAAAAAAGGATTGTGGCAGAGGTGTAAAAATCAAAGAAACACAGAATGGTTTGGCTTGCAAAGGACCTTAATGATCATCTCATTCCAACCTCCCTGCCATGGGCAGGGACACCTTTCACTGGACCAGGTTGCTCAGAGTCCCATTCAGCATGGCCTTGAACACTTCCACAGGTGGGACATCAACAACTTCTCTGGTCAGCCTGGGCCAGGTCCTCATCACTGTCAAAGAATTTCTTCCCAATATCCAACCAAAATCTACCTTCTTTTGGCTTAAAGCCATTAAATGGTTGTATTTGGAAAGAGGGTTGAGAGACGCATGGCTGCAGGTGTCAGGTAACAGACAAGAGGCCAAGACAAGAGCTGTGCAGGGCTGAACTTTAGTACATGGAGGTAATTCCATGGCTAGAAATATTCCTAAACAGCCAGTGTTCAGGTCTTAGAGCTGTTGTTGATTCTTCTTATCAGTCACTAAAGAAATCATCTCGTGTACCTTTCTCAGTCCATCTGCAGTTGCCATAACCATGGTGGAGCTGGAACTGCTGTCACTGTGGCTTAGACAAAGGAACTGAGCCCCTTCTTAGCCAATTCCTGGATGTATTTTAGGACTTAGTGGACCATTTCCCTGCCCATGGTTGGGGACTAGATGATCTCTAAGAACCCTTCCAACCCAAACAATACTGTGATTCCCAGTGGGCAGACTGGGTGTGATCGTATTATTTTGAAGGTTAAGAGACTTTAATGACAGGGTCACATCCAAACAATGCCATGTGGCTTTGGGGCAGAGTGTTCTGGAAGTGTTTGATTTACTATTACAGATACAGCCTTTGTGCCTCAGTTCTCCAGCTTTAAATTGGGCATTATCTTGCATGTATTTTGGGTACACGTGTATAATTTGAGGAATAGGAAGTGGGAGAGCCAATTGAAGACAGGGAATGTCAAAGACTTGTTACATTAGTTTTGGCTCCCTGTCCTCTCACGCCAGGGAAAGAACCAGTCACAGATCATGTTCTTGCGAATGAGCTTTTATAGGGTGTAATGTTACTCATCTCAATTGAGTTAAGCAAGGAGATGAAGTAGTTATTAACAGCACTGTGTATTGTCAACTCCCAGAGCTGCTTCATCAAACCACCCTTGGCTTTGCAAATGCCATTATGCTAGCAATAAGTGCCAACATTCTCTCTTTCTTTCCATGACTTTTCTAATTATAGTCTCCCTGGGCACATGCCCAGTTTTCATACAACTTCGGGACAACACTGAGGACATTATCAGTTTTTATGATGATGGGAAAGAGAGGAATTATGCACAGCATGAACCTTCCTGATGTTCCCTGAAGTTTTGAGGTTGCATTCACATGACCAGTACTATTTCTTTTCTCTTCAACCCCCACAAATCCTCTAGTTGGCACATTGCAAGTACTCATGAACATATTTGAGTCTTCTTGTTTCCTGTGCAAGTCAGCTTCCTTCAATCCGCTGTACTGGACACACACAGTGCTAAGCCCAGGCATAAATAATCACAGATGAAAGCATTCACTGTCTGGACCTTCAGCTGCTTCCTACAGCTGGCAGGTAACCAAAGCTCCTCAGATGGCTTAACATGAGTCTGAGAGATGATCAAAGCGACAGAGAACACACATGGATCAGATAGAACTGACAGAGCTCCTTATCTCTACTCGTTTGGGCTGGGATGGAGTTAGTTGTGTTCATAGTAGCTGGTGTGGGGCTGTGTTTGGGATTTGTGACCTAAACAGTATTGATAATACAGGGATGTCTCAACTAGTGCTGATCAGCACTTTAAACAGGGTCAATGCATTTACTGCTTCTCAGATGCACCACCAGTGAGTAGTCAGGGTGTAAGAAAGAAGCTGGAAAGGGACACAGCTGGGACAGTTGACCCCAACTGACCCAAGGGACATTCCAGACCACAGGGTGCCATGCTCAGCAATAAAACCTGGGTGAAGAAGGAGGAAGGGTGGGTGATGTTCAGAATTGTGGTGTTTTTCTTTCCAAGTGTGCTGGAGCTCTACTTTCCTGGAAATATCTAAACATCTGTCTGCTAATGGGAAGAAATGAATTAATTCCTTGCTTTTGACTTACTTGAGACCAAAGTCTTTACTTTTGACTCTTTATCTTAACCTATGAGTTTTCTCACTTTTATCCATCACACTGTTTGGGACTGTCAGCTAGATGCAGCCTGAAGTACTTTGAAGTATCCTAAATTGCTTAGTTAAGAAAAAATTACACTCATTGCAGTCATTGAAGATCCAAGTATGAAGGTGAGAGAACAGTTCAGCTTATCCCCAAATAGACAACCATTTTTTCAGAAGCTGAATAACCTTCTGGTCTTCTGTTGTCTAAGTGTAGGTGCAGATTATCCTTACAGACTTCCAGCTGTCTCATGAGAAGAGTAAAAGTGATCCTTAAGTCCTGGGTTGTATCTTCCAGGCCCATGAAGATATCCCTTGGATATTTAAAATGGCACTATATAAGTAACTACAAAGGCAGTTGAATTCCATTTCTGGCATTTCATAGTTATTTCCACTGACTGGAATGGGAGCTTCAATACATAGATCATATCTATACAACTGTGCAGGTGTGTATGTATTTAAATGCAGGTGTTTGGACCTGAAGCTGAATCCCACCCTTGTGTGATATCTGAAAAAACAATTAATCCTGCTGAGCTTCTGTTGCCCCAACAATAAAATGGAGATATTACCTCTACAAATGAACATCTACACACCTTGTCAGGTACCGGTTCTGCTTCCTCAGACCACTGCCCACCAAAGCCTTTGGCAACATGACTGTTGTTTTGATGAACATTTTTTCACATGTTACTGTGAAAAAAACTGGTATCTCAGTCCTAGATCCATTGTTCTGCTAAGCCTGTGCCATCCATCCATGGGATAAGACAGACTTATACCTAACAGAGCCCATGGGCAGAGAAGAAGGAGGCAGATATCATCTGATAGGTGACCATAACACACAGTGACACTGTTAAACCTCTTGGAGAGTTCCAACAAGCAATAACAGTTGGGAAAAAGTTGCTTTCAGTTCCAGCACTGGTTTGTGTCGCTGCTGTTTCTCCTGGGTAGGCTGTATAGTATACAAAGGTGGTATTTATCATCTATAGGCCAGTGCACTAAAGCCTTGTCCCAGCAACAAATCCTCACTGGTAAAAACTCCTTCCAGCCTCCATATCCTTGGCACTGACGGAGGACTCTGCTTTCTGTCAGTGTATTTGTGCAGTGACACATATTCTCTAGTGATTAGATTAACGTTGGCAAAGGCAATATGAAAAAAACACAAAGATTACCACTGTCACCCGCAGTAATTACATTTATTCATTTCCATTTAGCCAAGTTTTTACAAGCTGAGCAAGGGGCCAAATAAGCAATAAACACAGAGGCAAGAAATTAAAATGCTGATCCGTTCACTGTGAAAACAATCAAACTATCATCTTTCTTTAGGCAGCTCATTCATCATCCAAGAGGGCCACAGTGTGCTGATATGGAGGGCTGGAAATCTAATGTTATTACATGTAAATTCACTAACATGAAATTACTGCCCCTGATGTGATTTTACTAATAAATTAGTTCATTTCTACCTTTTTGCAAGAGACTTTAGGGACCGTGGAGAATTGTACATGAGTCTCGTAATCTTGCCCGCTTTATTTCAAGTGAACAGACAGTTTAGATCCTCCCTGCACCACCAGCCCCTTCTTCTCCCTGTGGCTCTTGCCTTGGCACTGTTTCATTAGGGGATAAATAGACAGTCATATTTTTATTGACTTGGGGACAGTTTATTGCCTTGGGTCCAGGAGAAGCATAAGAGGATGGAGGTTTCCCGGCTTTGCATTTTACTGCTGTGACACTGATTGGGACAAGCAAGAATCATGTAATCATAGAATGGTTTGGGCTGGAAGGGGCATTTAAGGGTCATCCAGTTCAACAGCCCCAACATGGGCAGGGACATTTCTACTAGATCAGGTTACTCAGAGCCCCTTCCAACCTGACCATGGATATTTCCAGGGATGGGGCATCCACCACATCTCTGGGCAAACTGTGCCAATGTTTCACCAAGTCATTGCATTCTTCTTTATACCTAGGCTAAATCCACTCCCTTTTAGCTTAAAACTATCACCCCTCGTCCTCTTGCAGCATGTCCTGCCAAAAAGTTTGTCCCCATCTTTCTTCTAAACCCCCTTTAGGTACCAGGAAGGTCTCAAATAAGGTCATGGCTTTGCACTAGTTGCACCTGTAGATGTGGCACTTGGGGACATTGGTTAGTGGTGGACCTGGCAGTGCTGGGTTAATGGTTGGACTCAATAACCCTAGAGGGCTTTGCCAGCCTTAATATTTCCATGATTCTAAGAGTCAGTGATGAAAACTCCCCTGCTGGTTCTTATGAGATCCATCAGGAGAAAATTCACATATCAAAGCCGCAGTTTTACACTGAGCAATTTTCAGGAGCAGCAACTAGATCCTCATTGTGTTTCATTTTTTAGATTCACCAGAGCTGTATCAAATTACAATTCATTTATTTAATTATCAATACTTATGTATTTTCAATATATATTTATCTATATTTATCAATTTATAACATCAAGGGAGGGAAAAGCATGTTTCAAAAGTAGCTGCCAGCTCTGAAGTCTCACTGTTTATTTTGTATGCTTTAGTTCTTATTGAGTGACAGTTATTTATTTTTCCCCCTTCCCCACCTATTCCAGCTCTGTCTTGCATCAAGGGCACATTTATATCTCACTACATGTGTTTTAGGGTTCTTTGACCAAAGAAAACTCTGCAGAGGATTTATGTCCTCCATTTCTACCAGATAAATAAGGATATTTATCTGCTATAATGCAGGAGTCAAAAAATTACTTGTCTAAACCTGATGGAGTTACCTAAGCTCTTCCTTTAGTCAATGGGAAGAAATAAACCTTTTTAAGAGGGAAATTTTGAAGCTGATCTGGCAGTGCATAAAATAATAGTATATCTCAGTATGTATAACTATATCTATCTGGGAACCTGGAGTGCTTTTTTGCTGTGATTCTCTCGATCATCTCCACTTAAAATTCATTCTCCCATTTGGTCTCCAAGTGCATGAACGGGACTATTTTCAGAACAGAAGAGAATCTCTAGAAGTGTTCTGGATATTTTCTATGAATGGGAATGGGAACAAAGAAGACCAAAGTGAAATCCCTCTGAAATGGTTACAGCATTGGTTACATAACAATGGTGTTAGGACTGCAGCATGGATTGCTTCAACATACAAATCCAATCCTGAGTGCCCAGACTATGTATTAACAAAGATATTGCCTATGTTTGCCTTCGGCCTCAAAGAGTTGTCTAGAGCTTCCTTTGAATTTTGAGGTTCCCGAGCAATGTCAGCTGAATCTCAATTTAGAAAGTAAATTTTAGTTCTTGGTCAACACTCACATAACACATTAACTTGTGGAAAGTAATCACAGGACAAACAGAATCATAATATTTCATCCCTATTGCAAAGAGTTCAGCCACTGTAAATAACTTCCGACTGAAAAGCCATTATTTCATTAAGGAAACAACTAAAATTCCCAATAGTCTTTCTAACCAATAAGCTCATTATCTGTAAATCAGCCAAACTTGCTGTCAGCATGGACAAACTGTTGACAAATTTAGTAGTTTGTTTTATCTTGATCCTCTTAAAAATGAAATTATACACTTAGAAGGAGCTTGATACATGAGGAGTTTGTATCTGGATCGCTGAGATTTACTTACCTGTCATGGCTGAGTGAGGTTGGGATGACAAAAGAGGGGACAGTGATCAGGCAAGGGCTGTGGTGCAGTAACGGAGACCAATTCTGTCCTCACCTACTCTAAAGCAAATTAGAGGGTTGCTCCAGCCAGGCCTTCAGATTTTCATCAGAATTGAACCACCATGAAAAGGGGTTTCAGGATTATAAAAGCCCCAAAGCATCCAGCCAGCACCAAAGTGGGACATGAAGTTAAGCAGCAGCTCATGAGACCAATCCACTGCTGGTGGAGCTGTCATGTATCAAAGACTGGGAGGTATCAGGGACATTTAAATCGTCATCAGACCAGTCTCCAGGCTCAGCTTGGTTTCAAAGTGGAATTGAGGCATATGTTGGACTGGGTTGAGTGGCACTGACATGCTTTCCCTTCTCGTGCAAAACCTTGGCTCCTGCTGACTCAGATCCTGGAATATCTGCTGGTGCTTCCCTGTCTCTCCACATGGAAACAAATTGATGGCCGTGCCAAAAGACATGACCACACTCATCCCACATAACCTCAGATAGCTGAGGGCCCTGCAAGGCCTGTAGGTAATTAGAAGTGGATGGCAGAAGCTGCAAACTCCCCTCAGCTGTGTGCCCCATTCCTTCAACAGAGGTTTGTGTACCAAAGGAAAGGACATTGGATTTTCTTATGAGCTTCTACTGTTTACATTATGCGTATTAAGCAAAGCAAAGCTTGTGCCAGCTAGGCTGGAAATACTGTGATAAAAACTGGAGTCACACAGGATCTGCTTCAAGGGAGTGCCTGCTCCAAGACAGAATCAAGTATGCCTATGCTGAAAATGCCAGACCCTCTCAGAGAGCAGGAGAGATGCTCAAATACGTGACAACCTCAGCTTTCCATTTCCAGTCTGTAGCCAGAGCCCATGAGGGTGTTCAGTGACTCGTCTAAATGAGCAATGTGTTTGGCATAAACACCCCAGATGGTCAGTGGGAAGATGTTGTCCTCCAGACCTCAGGTTATGGTTGGACTTTTTATGTTTCTCCCTTTTATCCCACCTCTCTCAACCCTGTTGCCTCACGCTTGCTTCAGCCCTAGTTATTAAGATTCCATCAAGGTCTGGAGATGTGACTGAGGTTGAAGTTTGTCTGTACTGAACCCAGAAGGAGACAGCCCTGGTCCTAAATGCCAAACACTCAGTCTAGGCAGACGAGAGTGAGATTGCAGAGAGGGTTAGGAGACTAAATCACTTGTTCAATGTCCTGCACCGAGTCAGTGGTGAAGCCAAAGCTGACTCCAGGCTTTCTGACATCCTGCTCTTTGCCGTATTCATTAGAACACAGTGCCTTGCTGGGAAAAAAAAAAAATCTCCACATGCACATCATCCTGCTTTGGCCCAAAGTGATCAAACATCACTCAATGCCAATCAAGCCTTGCAAGGAATTAGGAAGAAGCGAAGTAAAAGTATCAAGAGATGCTCTGTTTGCTTTTCTTTATCCCTGGGATAAATCCAGGAGCCTCTCCTTTGCTGATTTTGTATTATGCATTTGAAAGTGTTGTTGGAGTAGATCAAAACCCGAGGAAGCGAGAGGGGTATTGTTTTGTGCGAGGCTGTTTTGAGGCCTCGGGTTGCTTATACAGCAAAATAAAGCAGCGCTGCCTTCTTTCTTTTCTTGCAAAGATCCTTTAGGAATTAATCTGGCAATTCCAGCACCAGAGAAAGGCTCTTCCTTTGCTAATCACCTGGCTTTATTTGGCTCTGAAGCTCACTTGGAAGCTCCCTGTGTGTGCATTAACCAAAGGTACAGGATTATGTTTGTTTAATAATATAGCGGTGTCTTGCTGAACAACTGTAATTTCCATGTACTTATTGATCTTAATTTATAATGCCATTAGCTTTCTAAACTGCCATTAACTAATGATGGGCTCTGTAGGCTTAACAGCTCTTTCAAATCAGTTGCTGACAAGTGGGCCCCAGAAGCATTTGTCAAAAGGGTAATGGATCCCTATCAGAGTGGCAATAAATTAGGTTATAGTCTTATCAAATTAAACAATGGATGAAGGAAAATTAGCTATCAATAAAAATCTATAAAGCTGCCCTGATTATTCCCAGTCAATTATATCAATTAGAGATCAAACAGCGAACCCCCTGCAGTACGTTAAATAGAACTAACCGGGGCCAAAGGCGGCCAAATTGTGTTACAAAATGCAACACCACGGGCAGCTGTAGGAGATAATCATTGCTGTCATTGACAAAGGAGCTGCTTTATTAGAACGCTGGCTGTTGCCTGCGGGCTGGCTTCTGGCGAGAGGACAAAGGCTCTGTGCTGAGGAAGGGGGTAGAGGCTTGAACCTGGCTGCCAGCATGGGCAGCGTGTTCCTGGCTGATAGATCCCCCAACTTTTGTCATTTAAAGCAGGCTGGGCTTCATCAGCTTCTGCTGAGCCCTCTGAGATGTGACTTTGTCAGGAGACTCCTTTCTATGCCTCCCTTTGTTTTTAAAAGCTATTATGTTGATTGAACTTTCACTACATGATGCCTTAAAGATGAAAACTGGTAGTGCTGTTAAAGTCCAGATTGTAGCTTCAGGACTCAAGAGCGGTGCTGAGGGGTGATATCCCAGCATCTCCTGGATAAAATCCTACCATTCCCTGGAAATCTCCTCGGAGATCTGCGTCAGTCTTCCTTTCTCTGCCCGACAGTCTTTGCATCTATGGTGAGAAAATGGGGACTCCTGCCCCTTTCGTATTGGGATATAGATGCTAAGCCAATATTGTGTCATTAAGTCGCTCTCCCAGGACTGTCCCAGGCTGGAGTGGGCTGCTTGTGTCTGCGCTGCTTTCTACTGCAGCTCATGACACTGGGATTTTACCTCTGCTGTGGACACAGGTTGAGAGAGCTGAGGTTGTTTGACCTGGAGAAGAGAAGGCTCCGAGGAAACCTTAGAGCCCCTTCCAGCACCTAAATGGGCTCCAAAAAAAGCGCAGAGGCACTTTGGACAAGGGCCTGGAATGACAGGAGAAGGTGGAATAACTTCCCACTGCCAGAGGGCAGGGTTAGATGAGATATTAGGAAGAAATTCCTTGCTGTGAGAATGGTGAGGCCCTGGCACAGGTTGTCCAGAGAAGCTGTGGCTGCCCCATCCCTGGAAATGTTCAAGGCCAGGTTGGATGGGGCTTGGAGCAACCTGGGATAATGGAAGGTATCCCTGCCCATGAAGGGGGCTCGGAACAAGATGGTCTTTAAGTCTCTTCCAACCCAAACCATTCTACAATTCCATGATTAGGTGGTCCCTTTTTGTTTCCCTCATGTGTTGAAACCTTTCTCTGACCTTAGTCATGACACAGGGCTGGCTCCCCAGTGCACAGACCCTGACAATAGACTTTGGGCTGCTGCCTGACCCAGGAGAGAATTTGGCAACCATCCAGCTCCTGGACCAAACCTGATCAGCAATATCCTCTGTGTTGGTTGTTATTGCCAGTAAGAGTAGAGGCTGAGTAGAGGCATTTTTGCTCTTCCTGCTTAAAATGTTGGATCAGATTCAGGAGAAAACAGGCATCTTTTTTTTAAATTAAATGCTGTTTTGCTCTCTTCTTTTCTAAAGAGGCACGTAGAGACAATCCCATCAGTACTGAGTAACAGCCCATCTTCACATTTCTTCCACTGAAACCAGCCGTGCAGGACTCTGTTTTTATGCTCTGCAGCACAAACCTGTAGGTGTCTGCACATGCACATGCCCAAAATTTCTGAAAAATTGCAAAACAAAACACACCCTACACTCAAGGCCTCTTCCAGCAGAGGAGTTTCGAGAGAACAAGAATTGATTGATGTTATTCCTGTTGTACTAAGGAACACTGGAAGGCTTTCAAACACACCTTGATGAGTCTAGACCTGACTAGAATACCCGTAATGTATCTTGCTGAGCAGAGCACTTCGTAAATGAAAGTGAAGGTGATCAAATTTGGTCCTAAAGGGATGCCAGGATGTAACTGCTCAAGTTTTTCATCCTGTTCAGGCTTTTGAATGTGCTTTATTGTGTGCCTGAGAGTCACCCCTTTTAAGACACATGATCTCCATCCTTTTTGAAAGCTGGCATATGTGTCAGTACTTGCCGGGCTAGGGTGTGACTTCACATTGGTTTGTAGTAAAGCCAGAGAGAAAGGAGGAACGGTTTCTGTTGGAACATCCTCCTTTGAAATTTCCACTTCAGATATCCGGGCTATACCATCAGAATTTCTTTCTGTTGGCAAATGTTGGTATATAAATAAGTATAGGAGTCTCTTTTTCCATTTTCCAACTGTCATTAAAACAACAAAGATGAGGAAAGGAACATAAATGTATTTTTCATTCAAATTTTCAGGGTGGAAACATTCTGAAATGAAGTAACATCAAGAAAAATCCATGTGCTTCTTTCAAAAAAAGAGATTTTATTTAAAAAAAAAATCAACAACTCTGTAATCTTAAAGAGTAATTTGGTTTATTCCATATCCCATGGGAAAGTAATTGTTCACTAAAACTTTTGCTAGAAATCTAGGTTAAGAACTGGCCCCGCATTTCCCCTCCCCAAAAATGAACTCAAAGTCTTTCTGAAGGTAAGCACAATGAAACACTGGAAAGGGGTAGCTGGGAAAGCCACGGAATATCTATCACTGAAAATCTTACAGAACAGGTAAGAAAATATAAGGAAGAAATTGGAGAGACAATGAGAGGGAGAGAAGACCTTCCTTGTGGAAGGGAAGATGCCTATTTGCAGTTTTGGAGTCTTTCCTACACCTCTTTTGATGTCTCTGTTCTGTAGATGGTTAAATAGATGCTCAGGATTGTTGCCAGTAACTATGTCAGGACTTCTTAGAGGAGCTTAACCCTTCCAAATGGATGGGCCCTGATAATATCCACCCGAGGGTGTGGAGAGAACTGACTGACATCGTTGTGAGGCCACTCTCCATTGTATCTGAGAAGTTGTAGAGATCACAAATTATAGAATCATAGAAACATAGAAGGGTTTGGGTTTGAAGGGACCTTAAAACCATCTGGGTCCACACCCCTGCCATGGGCAGGGGCACCTTCCACTATCCCAGGTTGCTCCAAGCCCCATCCAATCTGGTCCATCCCAGGGATGGAGCAGCCACATCTACCCTGGATAATTTGTTCCATTGCCTTATCATCCTCACAGCAAAGAATTTCTCCTTATTATCCAATGAACCATGAGGGATTCCAGAAGACTGGAGGAAGGTTAATGTCAGCCCCATGCACTAGACAGGGTTAAAGGAGGATCCAGGAAATCATAGGACTTACTTCAGTCCCAAGGGAAGTCATGGAAGGAATCCTCCTAAGAATTACCACACATTGGATGAAACACATGATTGGGAAAAGCCAGCATGGATTCACCAAGGACAAATTATGCCTGGAAAACTCAACTGCCTTTTATGATGTGGGTGGACACTGAATACCTGGGTTTCTCCAAGGCTTTTGATATGGTTTGCTACAGGTTCCTGCTGGAGAAACTGATGTGTTGTGGTCTGTGTGGTGGGTGGAGAACTGGCTGACAGGCAGCTCCCAAAGGTATTGGTAAATAGCTCCTTTCAAACTGGCAGCTGTCACAAGTGGGGTCCCCCAGGAATCAATACTGGGCTCAAAGCTGTGTAATATCCCCATAAGTGACATGGACGATGGGAAGGAGGGTACCCTCATAAGTTTTGCTGATGACACCAAACTGAGTGGGGAAGTGGACACTTCAGGAAGACCTGGTAGGCTGGAAGAGTGGGCTGACAAGAACCTTTTGAAGTTCAACAAGGACAAGTGTAAGGTCTTGAACCTGAGAAAACATAATCCAGGAGTGCAGCACAGGCTGGGATCTACTCACCTACAGAATGGTGCTGTATAAAGGGACACCTGGGGGTCCTGGTGGGCACTAAGCCCTAAAGGAGTGACCAGTGTGTTGCTGCAGCACAGAAAGTCAACAGGACGCTGGTCAGTATCAACAAAGTCATCACCAGCAGAAATAAAGAAGTCATTATCCCAAACTTCTCAGCACTTGTGAGGCCACACCTGGAATACCGTGTTTAGTTTTGGTGCCCCTTATGCAAAGATGTGGTCAGGCTGGAGAGGGTCAATAGAAGGGACATAAAGCCTTTCCATTTGAGGAAAGGCTGAGAGCCCTGGATTTGTTCAGACATGAGAAAAGATGGCTTAGGGAAGAACTTATCCCCATGCTTCAGTATATAAAAGGCACTACAAATAAGATGTAGACTCTCTTTTTACAAGGTTTCACATGGAAAAGGCAAGGAGTAAGAAAGATTGGACCACATCTTTCTTGAGGTCCCTTCCATCCTGGTATTTTGTGATTGTATGATTAATTGATATTAAATGTTAATTGATAATATTCTGAGTGGCAGCAATTCCAGTCCTGACCATCTGAAAACCAATCAATAATTTTTTTTTCTCAAGGACTTATGTAGGGCTTGAAAAATTGAGTTGTGTTAGTGGATAGTAAAGCAAGGCATCCAAATCTGGACAGTATTAGAGGACTGAAGATATAAACAAAATTGCCTTATGGATTGTTGTTGTAGTTGTTGTTATTAAGTTTAATCAACAACTTGGTTCTTCCTTCCAGTGCAACATGACCACACAGAGGAGGAACATTGGATGTTAGATGTGACTCTGGTTTTTCCTCTCACCTAAGAGCTGCCTTCTGCCTGTGTCTGACAGCCTGTCCCTGGAAAATTATCATTCCTAAAGTCTTGCTGTGGATATATGAGCTCCACAGAGCCCTTCACCTTTGCAGTCAATAAGGACCCACATTATAAAAGCTTTAATTTATGAGGCAGTAGCACGGATTCAGAGAGTTTGAAATCATGGAATGTGATCATCAGATGGTCAGATTTTCTGATAAGCCCCGAGCTGTACCCTGGGCATTTTGGAGGTCACAACAAACCAGAGGAAGCACAACAATTTAGCAATATAACTGACCCAGCTCTAGGCTTCGAAAGTATGCTCAGGAACCTGTTAATATGAATGTAGCCAGAAGATTCTCCATGGTATTTCAGTGTTTGAAAACCAGAAATACCCTATAACAAGGTGGGAGTTGGGCATCTTGTGTTGTTCAACCTTTGAGGTCTCTCATAGAGGAGGGAATCAGCTCCTCCTTTCCCAGATTTCCTTAATGCCAGCATTTCTGATGTCTGGCTGTCTGACCAGCTCAGAAACATTGCATAACCCTGCCAGGATGGCATATGCATAAAGACAAATGTTGGATCTAGGAAAGTCCAGTGTCTGGGAGCACAGATCACTACTCTGTGCACAGTAAGAGATAAGAGACAAGTCACCTTTCCTAATCCTTCCTACCAACTCCAGTCCTGGGAGCCATCTTCCTATGTATTTTCCTGAATAATCTATTTGACTGCCCCGAGAAAGTTTAACCACAAATTCTTCCCCTCTGTCTTAGAGATCTGCTTATCCTCGTTTCCTGCTCTGACAGTATCAGCCAGAAGAGTAATGGGAGGCCAGAAAGCAGCTAATGGTGCAAAGTTTCCTGGAGAAAAAAAAAAAAAGAACAACTTTCTAAAACAGCCCAGGGACCAAGAAATTTGGAATGACGCTCTAGTGCAGAATCCTGGGTCAGTAATCTTCCCTTTTAGCAGAGCACCTGTGAAATTGGATCCCAGGACTCCTTTCCCAGCAATGAGACGCAGCATTAGACACCAGTGGGGTGGGTGCACGGAAGGGGGAAGGGAAGGGAAGTAATTTAGCATCTGGCAAAATGGTTTGTGAGCATACAGAAGATGTTACCCTGTTAAGACTTCTCTCTGTCTCCCTTTCCCTCTCTCTCTCCTTCTTTTATTAAAGGCTTAGGCAATTTAAAAATGGAGACTGCATTCCACTTAATAGCCTTGCTGTTAATCTTCTCACCAGTCAGCTCTCAGCTCTAAGTATCGAACGCAGGAGAACCCTCCTCCTGTCAACCAGCTGTGGTTAGGGAGTGACTGTCCTCAGGGGCTCCGAGCCTTAAAAATAAATAAATAAAACAAAATTCACCGCTGAGGAAAGGCAATAACAGGAGTCTGCTGTTGTCTAACCTGCCATATAAATGAAACAATCAAAGAAGACAACAAAGGAAACTCCACTGACATCCAGAGGCAAAAGCGGTTTGCTGTAATATATCCTGGCTTGGGGAACTATTTTTAGCCAAGCCCCTCTTTTTTTTTTTAACAGACGCACACAATCTCTTTCTAATTTTGATTAAGAGAGGAGGAAAAAAAACCCACAACAACTCGAAGACAGGTAGGGAAGAACGTGAAGAGGCAGGCAGCTACAAGAGAGAGCAGAATTAAAACAAATCCTCGTGCGAGTATAGAGGATAAAAATAAAAATTGCTTTGAATGTTTAAATAAAAGCAAGTTCTGATATGGGCACTCTTCTGCTCTCTGAGAGACTCAGCCACTGATGGTATTTAATTCTGCTGTGATCACATGTAGGCACTAATGCCCTGAAACCCTGTTGTGCTTGAAACTGTATCATCATTGGTGAAAAAGATGGTTCTGACCTCATTTATATATATACATACTTCTTTATTTACTTCTTTTTATTTATATAAATTAATTTCGTTCATTTAATGTATAGAGATGCATACCAGCACACGTGTGAGAAAGCAAATACAGAGGCAGCAAGTGTCATGAGCTATGTATGTAAACCACACATTTAAATCATAATAATGAATTCTCATTAAATAACCTCACTGAGGTTTGGAATGGGGACTAATTTTGAGATTTCTGTTTCCAAGCCTGATTTCTGTTTCCAGGCTTGATTCCTGAACCATGATTTTTTCAAGTAATTATTGACCTCCCAGAGCTAAAAAAAATCCAGATATTCCCCATTCAGTGTCAAACTCTGTGTAGATGCTCAAGGCTACATGAGTGATTTATGAGTGGCACCTCCAACCAACACCAGACTATCAGATCGTAATTAGAGCATTCAGTTGGTAGGGACTATATTTTAGTTCTGCCCCATGAATTAGTTGCACTCTGGTCACTGTCTAACACAACATGTATGAGTATTATCACATCTAACTGTGTTTGTATACAAATGTCATCACTTCTGACTTTAGAGAAGAGTTCTGCACTTGAACTAGTTGTCTAGACTGCCTTTTGTAAGCAAGTGGCTGCTTTCAGGTCCACTTCTTTCTTCTTCAGATGACCCTTTCTTCTTCAGATGACCCTTTCTTCTTCAGATGACTGTACCCCAGAGGTGTTACGACTGTCCACAGATGACATGTACATTTCTGTCTGCAACAACCTCAATGGCTGGCAGATGGACTCCATCTATGATTCACTATGTTTTGCCTATACTTCAGTCCAGTTTCAATGGCATAGGTGGCTTTTATTCTCTAGAAAGATTATTCCAGGGCCTGCACATAGTAGCACTTTCACAGGAGATGGGATTGAAGTAATACCAATCTGGAGCTGACCAGAGGGTTCTCCTTATGAAAAGACCAACCCAAGCATCGCTCATTAATGTTGCTACCTTGAGTACAAAGGTTGATGGTTTCTAACATGCATCCCTGAACTGACCTTTAGAGAACATCCTTCCCTCATACCTGCATATGTAACTTCTGGGTTACCTTTCAGAGGCATCTGACCACCTCCATGGAATGTATGGGGAATATACAACCCTAAATTGGGGCATCTGGGTCATACATTTGGAATCAAAACCTGAATTTATACCCTTAGATCTAGAGGTCATAGGCTCCATGCAATGTAATGGCCTTGAGCATAGTCATTGCATAAAAAACCTTCTATACAAATTCCTGTTAATTGGATAACAGCCCTGGGCAAAGCACTAGTTAGCAAGGAACTTCAAATGTAAGTTGGCAGCTTGGAGCCATCAGCCCCTTGAAATCTACTAGTCATGTTCTGGAAAGTTATTTAACAAAAATATAGCTTGGAAAAAAAAAAAGTTCCTGTTGTTGCTGCCAGTCTTGGCTGAGAACCAAAGTTCTACAACCATTTTCTTGCTGCTGGGAATAAAAATTGCTGTCCACAACTGTTTCAGTACTTGGGAGAAATATCCTTTTGTTTTGTAAGAGGTTTCTAGAAGGTAACTCTACAGATTTCCTTAGAAATGCCTTCATGTTGAAGACAAATCCTTTGTAATGGGTCACTGTTAATTAATAGATCATCTTTATTAGAGATTAACCCATTTTTGCCATGCCCAGTGGGTAAATAATGGGCACACCAGCCTCTCTAATATCCTCTATTAACACACTTATAGCCATTTATAATTCAGAAGCCTTATATCCATAGCACACATTCCTGCTATTAATCATTCATCAGCCTTTGATAAAATCTTGAGAAACCCATCCCTTTGTATAAAGACTGACCTGAAGATTGACAAATCAAGACTGGTGACTAGAGAGCCAAGTTAGATTCTGTTTGATTCCATTCCTTTTTGAACTTTTACGGCATATTTATTATAACTTAATTCTGGTAATGAAGCCTGGACAGTGTGGTAGGGCTAATGAAGTAGGTATTTGGTGGCGTTGGGAGCAGGAGCTCACACTTCACCAGTTGTATCCAGATGATCGAGGTGTAGAAGTTGTCTTTGACAAATGAGTTTGCAAGTCAAAGATGGATGGAAGAAGTGCATCCCTTGGTTGGCTATTGCTGCCTTTAAAAATCGATGTTTCTAAGTTGCAGTGGTCCAACAGCTGCAGGGAGGGATTCCCTGATATGATTCTATGATTCTATGATTCTGCGATATTCCCATTGTGATGTTCTGAACTAAGCCCTGTCTTTTGACTCCTGACTAGGCCAAAACTGCTTCTTTATCTCTGCTTTACCTGCTAATGTTTTTCCTTTCAAGCGTGCCTATCACGATGACCTTCTCCCAAGAAACAAGCAACGGGACAGGAAAAAACGGCCTCAGGTTGTGCCAGGAAAGGCTTAGACTGAACATGAGGAACAATTTCCTCACTGAAAGCATTGTCAAGCATTGCAACAGGCTGCCCATGCCAGCGGTGGAGTTCCCATCCCTGGAGGGATTGAGAAGCTGTGTAGATGTGGCACCTGGGGACATGGTTAAATGGTGGCCGTGGGGTAACACTTGGACTGGATGACCTTAAAAGTCTTTTCCAGCCTAAATGACTCTCTGATTCTAACAGGGCACCCCACCCAAGCTGATCACGAGAGGTTTCAAGGCCAGGCTGGATGAGACCCTGAGCAACCTCGTCTAGTGGAAGGTGTCCCTGCTGACGGCACGGAGCTGGATATGGATGATCTTTAAAGTCCTTTCCAACCCAAACCATTCCATGATTTTACGAGGATCCTTGAGGACTTCCAAAGTCAGCAGGTGTTCACCGACTCCTCCACCCCTTTCCCCCCCTTCATCTCCCAGCTGCGCTGACATTTAAACGCCGTTCCTGCGAAACTCTCAACTCCTCGCTGTTCATTTCAAGGCCGGCTGCCAAGAGCTCAGCTTGGCTCTCGTTCCCGTCGGGAGCCGCCGAGCAGTTCCCACTCACAGCTCACACATCGCCGAGCGACGCTCGGAGACCTCCCTGGCTCCCCCCGAGCCCCGCGCGCCCCGCGAAGCGACATTAGCGCCGGGTAATGATGTGTAAATGTGTCAGAACTGTGCCACCTAGTGACACCGCCGCCTCCTTCCTTTGGCGGAGTCACGCAGCTCGCACCGCAGCCAGCCCCGATCTAATTAGCGTTAATTTGGTTTCTCGGTAGCCGGCTGCGGCACAGCTCCCCGCTCAGCCGCTCGCCGCTTCTCCCGAAGACTTTGCTCAGAGCTTCATTAAGGGTTTGTTTCCTCCGGTTTTGACTGCAAAGTAATATTTTTTTTTGAGTATTTTAAGGATATATTTGCTGTATATCAAAAAGAATCTAAACCACTTGAAGGCTTTATCAAGGACCAATTCATTAATGACATGTGCTGCATTTTTTTTTTTACACCTAACAACTACATCTGACTGGAAACTTGTGGACATTATTTTTTCCCCATTGCATAGTACACATTCCTTAATATAAGCATATTTTACTTTCGTCCAAGCTTCTCTTACCAAAAATTGTTGATTCTACTTTTTTGATGGCCAGTTGCTCCTGTTTCAAAGGCATTTAAAACAAAGTTCCACGTTTCATTGGGAACTACCCATTAAACTGTGATGTATGCTGTAAAAAAATGTGAAATTGAGGTAAAGTACTCTGGTTGATCTGAGCTAGTTTTGAGGAATTATTTTTATTACTTTGTTCCTGTTCTTGTGATTGTTGAGATTTTGCCCTTTTCTGCGAGTGCACTGCAAGGAAAGTTCAGAAAGCTGAATGTTTTCCTTGGTTATGACCATCATTCCCACTCAACTTTCTTCCTGACAATCACTCCCAGTAACATTAATGGACTCTGTACAATCCAGCTTGTTTTTGACACAGCGCAGCACGGAGCTGAGGGAGCAAAAGTGCAATTAGATGATCAGACAACACATTTGAAAGAAACAGAAGGTTTCACTTCTTGGTTTTTTTCCTTTTCTTTTTAGCTTTTGTTGTTTGTTTTTCATAAAACCTAATCACATTGTCTAAGTCATTGCACTGACATACTGTGGAAACTTGAAGCATAAATAACTTATAAAAACAAAACCAAATAAAGTAAGCCAAATTCATAAAGATTAATCACAGAATCATGGAATAAAGGATAATCTAGATGGGAAAGGACCTCTGGAAATCGTCTGGGCCAATCCTTGGTCAGAATGGCTGTCCTACATTTCTGCTTTACTTCAGCAGGTAGTGCCAAGAGTGAATGGTGATTACCTGAGACATCCCCAGACCGTGATGGTTTTGTGCTCTAATGCTTTTTGGAACAGCAAAATATCCAGTTTTCAGAAGGTCATAGTGCAAATATCAGGAATCGCATCCCACAAAATCCAACAATCCTTTGCTGAATATAACGGCCTAAATGAAAATACATTTAGTCAGAATGTTTCTGTCTGGGTAAGATGTGTGCAGTTAAATTCAAACTTCTCCACAGGAGCTGGTCACCCTTGACTCCTTTTAAAGTCATTGCAAAGCAATTGGCACTAGTGGAAATGTTTCATCTCAGCTTAGAGTAGATGTCTGAAATAAGTCAGATGAATCACACCCTAGTAGAATCTCTTTCTTTACTGACTGTAAAGGAAGCCTAGGATTGACCTCTTTAAAATCCTCCTATTTGGGAATTTTGGAAAAAATTCATATTTAAAATTTGCTGGGGTTGAAATTGCTGCAATTGCCAAAATACCATGTTTTGCATCCTTAAATTCTAAATTTTCAAGTTTCATCCTGAAATATTCTCTTTAAAAATATGGTCTATGGTAAAAAAAATATAGGTATATATTGAATTAAAAGGTAATATTGAGCTTAGCCATATTGATACATGCAGTTGATTTTTTTAGTAGTAGTGTCTTCCACTTGATATTTTCCCATCAGTAGCTACTGAGCTACTTTCCAAGGAAAGTCAGCATCTTTGTCACTATTTTGGGGACATGGAAATCCCAGTGCAAAGGGATGTCAGAATCATATAGAAGAAAGTGGAAGGATTGTTTGGAGGTCCACCTGAAGTAAACTATCACAAACACTAGACCATGTTCAGGTTTTGTCCAGCCAAGACTTAAAATCTTCCATGGATGGAGCTCCTCTGATCTCTACAAGCCCCAATTCTGGCGCTGCACAACTTCCTACCGAAAACATTTTCCTGACATCCAACCTGAACCTTTCAAGCTGCAATCCCTCATCTTGACTGTTGTATTTATAGACAACTGAGAAATGTTTTAGCCTGTTCCGTTTGTAGCTATATATCAAGTCCATATGGGTTGTTTTTGGATTGCCCTTTAAACTCCCTTTTACTATTCCAAGTAAGAGCTGCCTCTGCAAAGTCTCCCTGTAGGTCATTCTCTTTAAACTCCTTATAATTTAGTTCCTCTGTGTACATCTTGAACTGGAGCACCAAACTGGACATAAAATTTCAGATGTGGCTTCAGCAGATGAATAGAATAGAATAGAATAGAATAGAATAGAATAGAATAGAATAGAATAGAATAGAATAGAATAGGAATAGAATAGAACATTTCAGTTGGAAGGAACCTGCAATGATCATCCAGTCCAGCCATCTGACCACTTCAGGGCTGACCAGAAATTAAAGCATATTGTTTAAGTCATTGTCCAAAAGACTCTTGAACAATAACAGGCTTGGGACATGGGCCACCTTTCCAGGAAGCCCATTTGAGTGTTTGACTTCTCTCTTGTCCACTGTCCAGTCTAAACCTGCCCTGGTGCATCTTTGAAGCATTCCCAGGCATCCTATCCCTGGATGCCAAGCAGAAGAGCTGATATCCACCCACAGTCTGACAGCTCTGACTGGTAGTTCTTCAGCTCCTGCTTTGTGCCTTTCCTGGGAATGGGGAAAAAAAATTAGTCTTTTCCTGTCACCAACATCTCCCTTCCACAGCCACAGTTTTTCACAAATGATGGACAGAGGCTTCACGCAGACATATCAGCTGACACTTTCAAGATCCTTCCTGATCCCACGGATTTAAAAGCACTGAGGTCCTCTGAGTAGTGCCTGGTCTGTTCCTTCCTCACTCTTGGCTGCTCCTCTCCCTACCGAGCTCTGTCAGCACACGTGGAGGTCTGGAGTAAACTTAACTTCTGAAAACTGAGACAGAGAAAGCCTTGAGCACTTCAGCCTTTTCCATGCTGCTGATAACAAATAAGGTTGTCTCCTGCATCCAGAAGTGGACTTGCATTGTCCCTGAACATCCCTCTGCCACTGCCACACCTGTGGATTCCCTTCTTGCTGTTCTTATTCTTCTCTGTCTTAGTGCCAGCTGGGCTTTTGTCTTTTCCTTTCATCCCTAAGAGCCCATGAAAGCTTTGATGCTCCTCCTTTGTTTCTCTTCCTTATTTTTGCTTTGTCTTTGCTCAGTGTTTTAGTTCATCAAGATGTTCTTTGATTAGCCAAGCAGACCTGGTGAGGTTCTTGCTCTTCCTGCACAAACAGAACGTTTATTCCAGAGCTCTCTGGTAAATTTTCTTTAAAGGTTTGTCAGCTTCCCACAGCACCTTCCCTTTCTCTGGCTTCTTCCAGAGGGTTCTGCTCAGCAGTTTCCACTGTCCTAGTTTGCTCTCCAGAATTCCACTGTTCTGACTGTGGGACCACCTTCCCAAGCCTTCCTGCAGCTCCTGCAGCCTTTGCTGTCCCAACTGTCATCTGTGGCCACGTTCACCACCAGTTTTTCCCAGCTGATGAGCAGCAGGGCTGGCAGAGCACTGACCCTGCTTCTCCTTTCTAGGATTTTCATCACTAAACATCTGACCCAAGGCCACCCAAAGCCAAGAATAGAATCTATTTTTACTTTTTTTTTTCCTTCTGTGTTGTCTTAAATGAAAATATTCCATAAATATGTGCAAGAAATGAGGAAATCTATTTCTATCTTCTACCCAAGAAGATTGGAGGTCTCTGAATTCCCATCTTTGTGCCTTATTTGCTGGAGAAGATGGTTAAAAAGCATCTTATCTTACTTGGGAAAAATAGCTGTACATTTGCCAAGGTCAGCAAGATGCAAAGAAATGTGCTGAGGGCTATAGTCTCCTCTCTGATCCATTCTGCCAATTTCTGCTTCATATTCAGCAATCTGTCCACACATGGGCCTCCTAAGGATGTCAGAAAGGATTCCACAACCACAAGAGAAGAGCTGGGCCCTTCAAAAGTTGGTTGCTCAAGTTAAAACCACCTCAGGGCAACTTTGACTCATGCATTTAGTTCCCTTGACTGATGCGTTCAGTTCCTTTTGATAAAATTATGTGCATTCACATGCTGCTATTTTGTCTGTCAGGACAGAAGTGTAAACAAAAAGAACACAGAGCTGGAATGGTTTGCTGGGATCGCTGAGTCTGCCTCACCCTTAACGCTGGCAAGCAGATCAGACGGTGCCTTTTATAGTCAACTTTATCAAGTCCCATCTTTAGGTACATTTGTTGTGTCCTCGTGGTCTTATTGAAGTGCTGTTCCAGAGTTTCATTTCTTTGGTGGTCGGAAACCTAATTTCCAGCCGAAAAGCATTGTTTGTTTGTTTGTAAGCAGTTGTTCCTTTGCCAGCTTTGTCCCTTTGTCTAAATAGCTTTTCTCCCTTCTGCCTCCTTATTCTCTTCTCTCCTCTGTGAAGTTACTCCTCCAAAGCCTTTTTTTTTTTTTTTGGCAAAACTAATGCAGTCCTGCTCTCCTTGTCCCTTCCCATGCGGCAAAGTTTCCATTTTCCTTATTAGCTGCAGGGGCCTTTTTTCCATCCCTTCCAATCCAAAATATTTTAACTTGGGTGTATATGGTCTGTGTGAGGCAAATTACTGAGTGCAGGCAAATATTGAAGCCTTGTCCTTCTTAAAACATGTATTTCTGGACTATCCAGCTCTTCCTAAATCCTTTAAAACCCTGTTTTTGATTTGTTTGTGGTGTGTTTTGTTTTGGGGGTTTTTTGGGCTTTTTTGGGTGTGTTTTTTTGTTTGTTTGGCGTTTTTTGGTTTCTTGGGTTTTTTTTGGTTTTTTTTTGTTTTGNGTTTGTTTTTTGTTTGTTTGTTTTGTTTTGTTTTTGGGTTTGGTTTGTGTTGGGTTTTTTTTGTTTTGTTTTTTTTTTGTTTTGTTTTTTTTTGTTTTTGTTTTTGTTTTTGTTTTTAATTCTATTGCTACCTCTTTTTCTTTCCCTGCTTTGCACAGCCCCTCTTCTTTGCGTTCTCTGGACACACTTATCCTGCCTATTTTTTTCCTTTGCTGACCTGTATTAAACAAAGGAAAGTACCTATTTATTTATTTATTTGTAAATAAAACCACACAATGGTATATAATAAATTAATCACATATTCTGCTAAGGGTAGGCCAGGCTAGGCTAGCCTGGGACAGACCTACAATGTTCAGTTAGTTCAGCTGCAGAAGGACTTGATTTTAGGACCTGCAGTCTTGGTTCCCCTTGAGGAGATTCTTTGTTCATTGCCATTCTTGGCACCAGGTTTGAATTAGATGAGAAACTTCTTGGATATTGCTTTGCTTGAAGATACAGCACTGATTCTGCAAAGATTATAATTATGATACACTAAATAATCAAAAGTCTGTCTTCGCTGTATCTGTTGCCCAAATTCGGTCTAAATTGGACCTTTTAGAGAGGGAGAGAGAAGAAACTGTGATCAGCCAGCATGAGCAGTCCCATCTTTCCCAAAGGAAGCCTCATTGCTGCTCTCCCTGTAGCTTTTCCTTCCTTCTCTCTTTTCTTTTCTTTCCCAAACTGTTCCTCTGGCGTGGATCTTGCTGCTTTCTCCACACCTGCATCTCCCTTTGCGTTCCCAACCCTACCTGCTCTACCTTCCACATCTCCTCCCACCATGCCCCTGATGCCCCATCATATCCCTGCTGCTGCCTCTCCTGCCCAGTTCTCTTTCCCTCCTGGAACTGCCACTCTTTTCTCCTCATCCTCATCTCCTGAGTTGTCACCTTCTTGTTTTCCCATTTCTCCAGACACTGTATCTTTCTTTCTGCCTCTGCAAGGTTTCTCTCTGCCCCTTTGCTTCCCCCTTCAACATTCATGTTTGGCTTTTTCCTCTGCACCTCTCCTCAAATCTGTCCTTTCTCCTACAACCAGCTTAATGGTTTAAAGCCCATATTAGCATTTTTTTCTGATTATATATATATATGATATGTATACCTGACATACATGTGCAAATACTGAACACTGCTTTCCATATACATTGTTTTTCACTGTCCTGCCTCAATGGCTTAAAACTACCAAACTAGAAGTTGGTTTATGTCCTGAAAAGGTATTTTTTTAGCCTTTTTTTAATTTACGTTTTATTTTATGTTGTTTTACAAACTAGGTCTTGTTTGCCACTAAACCGATGACATGAGAGCCCAGGGGGATTTCTTTTACAGGTTTGGTCAGGAAATACAGAACCCAAGACACTTGTAAAAATGGCAACTGCCCCACCTCTCAGAGGGTGGAAGGATAGTTATGTGAGCAGCTGGACTTTAGTGAGGGTTCTGGTGTTTAACTTCTCACACTGCTGCTCAGCAGCACCCAGGGTCTCATCTCGTGCTGGTTTGTGTTCTTTGGCAGGGTCAGAAACCCAGACTAAGGTTGGGATCCCTTATACCAACCACTGTTTGAGCACCTCACAGTGAGACCTGGGCCCTGCCATGAGCAGCTGACACTTATCACATGAAGTCCTTTCCTGGAATAACACCATTTAAATAAAGAAGTGGTAGAATCATGGAATCATTTAGGTTGGAAAAGACCTCTAAGATGAACCCATACAACCATTTCTCCAGCATTGCCAAGCCCACCACTAACCCATGCCCCCATGTGCCACATCCACATGGCTTTTAAGTCCCTCCAGGGGTGGGGACTTCATCACTGCCCTACGAAGACTATTCCAGACTCTGACCATCATTTGGGTGGAGAAACTGTTCCTAATATCCAATCCAAACCCTCCCTGGTGCAACTTGAGGCAAATCCCTCTTGTCCTATTACTTGATAGAACCTTCCCAGCAAAAGCAGAGGCAGGAGCACAGTCTGAAATCTTTTTGTATCTCTTCTCATGACTCTTCCACAACTCCAGAAGGCACGGCTGCAGGTCACACAGAGAGTGAAGAACAGGAGCTGCTATTTACAGGTCAAAATAACTGATAAGAACATTCCTGTGGCTATTTCAAAGGAACTTCTCATTCATTATCTTTGTTATTAAATACTTTGGTGTTGCTAAGAAGGAGAGCAGGTTAATTGGAAAAATTATGTTTAAACTTTATTAATAGCACAAGCATGAAACTTGTAATTTTAATAGTGTTATCCTGTCTTCTGGATCTAATAGATCTTAACTGATGCATGCTACCATTAAGTCTAATTTAAGCAACTACCCCTAGAGATGTTTTTTTTAAATCCATGCTAGACATGTTCTCAAACAATGTTAGAAATATTTGATTCCCCTACATCATCATCATCGCTGAACCAGTTTCCTGAATAAAGCAGCTGAGAAGAATCTGCCACTTTATCCTCTCATCTTTCATGATAAAAGAAATGGAAAGCTTTTTAACCTAATATAATAAAATATCAAGTCATCCATCAGTGCAATTTAGTCACCTCTGAAGCAGCTGTGCAATAGTGAAGTGCAACGCTTCAAACAGGGACATGTTAACCAGATCCAAATAAATTATTGCATGAAATTAACACTTTTCTCTTTCTGAAAGTGGATTAAAAAGCTGGGTTTGCATCGCATGCTGCTGCTTCATAAGGATTTAAAGAATAGCAAAGCCTGCCTTTAGGCTGTTGCCTTTTACCAGTCACTGCACTGAGGTTTTAGGAAATAAGGTTGGCCCTCTAAGTTGCAAGCACGTGGTTCTGGTATCTGTTTTGGCCGCTGAGATGCTGAGCAGTAAATACCAGAAAAATGAAGTTACCTGAATTTACAGTTCTTTACTGTGAAGGGGGTGAGGCACAGGCTGCCCAGAGAAGCTGTGGCTGCCCCATCCCTGGGACAGTGAAAAGTGTCCCTACCCATGGCAGTGGTGGGAATGAGATGAGCTTTAAGGCCCCTTCCAACCCAAACCATTTCATGGTTCTACCAAAAATCTCAGGGATTAGATGCACAAGGGCAGGGACCTTGGCAAACAGGGCATGTGGGTTCATGTTGGCTCTTTAAAGGGATTTTTCACAGGGACTGTTGTTTTTGAAGACACTAAGTAAGTCCAGCCACAGGTACAACAGAAGCCACAGGGATTCCACCTTGGCAGGTCAATGAGCTGAGCCACCCAACAGCACAAAGCAGGTAAGATAACGTTTGGAAGTCACCCTGGAGACATGGCCACTTCTTAAATACGCAGTTTGCTTATTTTTCAGTCATTTCCTTCCTCTGAAGGAAACCACAAATACGCTTAATCGTTAGATCACCATCTGTGATCATTTTCTGTATCCACATTTGGGCAAAAAAACCCCATTTACCTGTCTAAACATCAATCCCAACATAATCTGTATAAACAGAAAAAACTGTTTATTCTCTAATTCAATTTTCAGATAGTTTTTTAGAAGGAAGAATGGAATCTTCTTTAGGTAATTTATTAAGAAAGGGAAAAAATTCTAGCTAATGCTTTAATTGCATAAAAGAAAGTGTCCAAAAAATTACAGTCATGAGTTAGTAAGACAGGAAAGAATAATGTCTCAGCTATTGTTTTGATATATACTTTATTCTCTGAGAATAGAAGAGCATTACTGTTTAATTTATTCTTTACTCTTGGACATTAAAGAAAAAGGTGGGAAGTGAAGAAGTCAAAGTTGCTGTTTATATAATTTCCTCTGAGACATGTTCACAGAACCAAAGAATGGGCTGGGCTGGAAGGGACTTTAGAGATCATCTTGTTCCAACCCCCTGTCTGTGGACAGGGATGCAAAGTGCTGCACATGACTTCTGTGACTTGTAGAAACAGATCTAATGCAAATTCAAAGCTCATCCTTCCGAAAAGAAGGCCTTGAGAATGGCAGGTAGACTGAAATATTTTGAGGTTCAAGCATTCGTAGGAGTCAGGCCTCAAAAAGCATGAGAGCATTTAAAAAAAACTAGAGCAGTAGATTCCAGGTCCATTTGATTTGACTTCTTGTTTCTGAGCCATCAAGGTAGCCCATATAAAAATGATGCCCTCAATCTTTTATTTGCAAGTGAATAAGGCAAACAATTTATTCTTGCACAAAATATGACTGAGCTTTTCTGATGCTCTGGACAGGAAGGTTTTGGAAGACAGCAAACCTACATATCCCTCAAAATCTGGAACAGAACCAGAGTTGTTAAAATTAGTGTCTAATTGCCATTTGAGATTAATCCCAGGTTTTCATTAGTACCAGAGACATGTTAGGGGATACTTAAATAATCTATTTATTTAAAAAAAATTTTAAAAATAAATTATAAGAGGCTCAAGCCACAAATTCTTTGATAAGGAAATATTGTAGCAGAGCATCTGAATTCTCGCAGTATAGAGAGTTTTGGGTGATTGTGTCCAAAATTTCAAATGACCCATTCACAGCTTCCCCTGCGGCTGACAAAACATGGGTTTACATTGCTCTGAAAGTCAAAACTGACCTCTTCAAAATCAGAAACAAGGCATGAAGGTGTCCTACAGTAGTTGTCACCGTTCAAAGCTCAGCCTTGACTGGCCATTCTGAACTATTTGAGTGGACAAAAGAAAAAACAGCTCTGTCTGGCTTTAAACCCCAAAAATCATTCCCTCCATGAGTTTCTTTATTTAATATATATAGTCAAGAGAATGCAAATTTTTTATCAGATTTGAGATAGGTGTTCATGTTTAATGGACTCTCTACTCCACAATGTTTATCCTAGTAATGTAACTATTACTGTAATAGTTGTGCTGCTTCATTTTCAAGCAGATAAAGTGACCCTGCCATTGCATAAGGGAGGAGCACTCTGCTCTGGCCAGTTTGGGCATCTGTGCTGAAATCTGTTTGAGATGACTTTTCTTGCTCACTGTGACCTTGCTGAGTGAGAAACTATCACCCATCTGAATTCATCTTGAACCAGCCTTCCACCACATGCCATGCCCTGGAAACATGATGCAAAATACACGAGCAAAAGCTGAGCTGGTTCGACAGCAAGGACTGACATTTAGAACTCAACAGAAAGGAAAATAAATGAAGGGACATAAGCAAAAAATAAAATAAAAAAAATTGAGTTTTCAGCTTTGGTCTACTTTGATTTCTTTAGCAAAGGTTTGAGTTCCAACTATAGGACCCTTCACGAATATTTGGGCTGAGCTCTGAAGAGCTCAGTGTGAGCAGGGAAGGGAACAGAACTCTGGGGTTGCTTCATCACCTGATTAAGATGCTTCTGATTACCAGAGGAAGCAAATTTTATCCGGGTTTATTTCCATTCCAGAAATGCCATTATGCCACAAGGGGGTAGGGGTGTTCTGTTCAAAACCTTGCAATGTATTCCTCTAGACCCAGTGTTTCAAAGGGAACAGCGCTGGGTATTATAGAAAGCAACACAGATTGAATCTGCACAGACATTTTCTATACCATCTGCATTTCAACTATTGCTTTCCTTATAATTAACATCTGTTCAGAGATATCAATCTGAGCAGCCAGGACGAAATTATTTAAGATCTGTCTGTCTTTCAGCCTCACGTGCTCCTGGGGATGGTTCTGGAGGTGGAGAATGGGTTCCCCCCAGGAAAGAGGATTTGGTTACAGGGAGCACCTTTCATTAATCTAAACAGATTGCCAAGGGCTTGGCAGCACCAAAACGGACACAACTGGATCTCATCAGGGAATGTGGCCCTCAAGCACACAAAAATTCAATAACATTGGTGGGGAGTGGGCACTCATTATTTCATTGGGAAAAAACCAACCAAGGAAATACAGATAAAGGGCCATAGGTGACCCCTGAAGATGGGTATTCCAGAGGACAGTGCAAACATGTTTTCTCCGTAAGTCATCTATTCGGAGGAAAATTTCAATTAGTGTTTTAACTTTTTTATTTTGTTTCACTTAATATGAGCCTGACAGAGACTTGGGAATTTTGTGGTTGAAGAGGATGTAGCACCTGGATATGGAGACAATCCCTCTCCTCAGCTGCTTACACTTCTCAGGAGATACATCCACAACACACATATTCTCTGCTGAGTGGGAAGATTCAGCTAAGACGTGGGGTGGATATTTAAAAATTCCCAGAATTGCTGCTTGTTGACAAGTGTTATGGCAGGGTTAATGGGATCCACCTGCAGGCTGCTTTCTGTTCCCCTGTTTCTCCTGGCAAACAGACAGCCCAAAAGCCTTCAGCCTTTTCCCAGTGAGACACCACGTGTTGTTCCTCCACTCCTCTTCAGCCACCGGGCTCCAAAGCATTTTGTTAGGTCACACAAACCATAAGAATGGGATAAAGTTGTCTTTTCACATATCTTTTATTAGAAATATGGACTCATCACCCTCCAAATTGCCTTATTTTATTGCACTTTCCATAACCACTGCTTTCAGTCATGAAGAAAAAGCAAGTTTAATTTCTCACATACTTAGGGAATGAGTTAAATGTTCTACACTTCAAACTGTCCTTTATTTCTACCTAAATAATAATAATAATAATAATAAAAAAGGCAGAAACAAAATAAAATTGTGCCATCAATACTAACGTGAAGAGTTTTCTTTCCGTTCAGTTGTACATAACCATTAAATTCAAAATAATTTTCACCCCTCGGAGGCCATGGAATGTATTTTTCTTTTCCACGGGTGGTCATTAAACATGCATATCCTCACCTGCCTCTGCCAGGACATGGATTTATGTTGTCCTCTTGCCATGAGCACAGCCTGGGCCAGACAAAGGCTAAGAGTGACTTTAGGAGGAGCAGGACTTGAGACATGTGGGTAGGTGGGGGTTGGTCTCTTCTCCCAGGCACTCAGCAATAGGACAAGGGGGCACGGGCTTCAGCTCTGTCAGGGGAAATTTAAGTTGGATATTAGAAAGAAATTCTTTACAGAGAGAGTGCTCAGGCATTGGAATGGCCTGCCCAGAGAGGGGGGGGATTCACCGTCCCTGGAGGTTTTTAAACTGAGATTGGACGTGGCACTGAGTGCCATGATCTGGTAAACAGACTGGAGTTGGACCAAGGGTTGGACTTGATGATCTCAGAGGTCTTTTCCAACCCAATCAATTCTATGATTCTATGATTCTGTGATTCTATGATTCTATGGTCAGGCCAATCTAGTTTTGTTGGGAGGCTGCAACCACATCACCTAACCCATGTCACCTAATCCATGTCACCTGCAGATCTTAGAGCCTGCTCCTCCAAGAAACTGTCCTAGATGAGCAGTGACATGGGAAAAAAGGGACCCTGTTGGCATCTGAGAACTTTCATCTTTCTCCTCTTGGACTCTGGGAGAGTTCAGGGTCTATACCATGTGCAGGGGAGGTGCTTGGGAGATGGACTGGATCCCACGAAAGTTCTACGTGACACCAAAATGAAATAACTTTCAGGGATTATATATAAAATAATATTTTCTAGAAATTAATTTAGGGATTGTCCTTTTCTAATTATTTTTTCAGGTTGCAAAATTCAGTAAGGAAATGTAAGAAAACAAACACACTGAGGTGGAAACTCTTTGTTCACCTGTTTTGTAGGAAATTAATGGCTTTTTAAAAATAGTCATGGAGTTAATGAAAAGAGGAATTTTTTCAGAAATTTTTGGTATTTATCCAAAATCAAATTAGAGAAATAATTTTTTTAGTGGAATTGCCTTTTCCTGTGTGAGAAACTGGATTATTTTGTTAACATTTCCCTGCCCAGATGCAATGACTGAGCTGCGAAATAAAGACAGCAGATAAATATGAGGAAGAGGCGTGAAAACTGAGTAATCCAAAATGTTAACCAGAAACTAGTGAGGAGAATTTTTTAATGGAATTTTTTTTAATTTTTTAAAGTGTGAAAGTAGCTCTTCAGCAACAGCAAAAAAATTCTTTTCACGATTTTTGCCGGCATTTGCTGGAGGGAAAATGTGAAGGGTAGGAATAAAACAGAGCATTGTCCATTCATCCCCCTATCAAAATTGTCTGGTGTCCAGACCCTCCGCTCGGCACGAGCAGTTCGGACCTGAAAAAAAAAGAAAAAAAGAAAAAAAAAGAAGAAAATAAAAGAAAGAAAAAAACCAAAAAGACCAACAACTTCCAGCTATGCTTCGGGAAGAATTTCATATGGAGCTAACTAAGGAAAATCGGCGTCTCAAAGCTCCTTTGGTCCCGTGAGCGAGCGAGTGGGGTAATAAGTGACAGATCCAGCGGGAGGGAGCGGGCTGGGGTGGGAAGGCAGGTGCTGCAGTCAGTCTCCCCTCTGCCAGGAAACACGGGAAGAATGCATGACCAATTCGGTTTCAGAGCAGAATACTCTCTTTAATGGACAGAAAACACTAACCTTTTATTTTTTCTCTTCCTCTCCCTCTCTCTTTTTTTTTGTTTTTCCTTCTGTTCCCCCCACCCCAAGATTTAACCCTTTGGAAGGACAAAGCTCACGCTCTCTGTACAAGCTATTTTTACCCCACCGATAACTTCCACGTTATCTAAAATCCTGGACAAATGCACTGTTGTTTGAAAACAAAATAAACACTCTGAGAGGGCTGGATTGTCTGAGTGAGACGAAATCAGTGTAAAACATCCAAAATTCTTCACCTGTTTTTTTGGGGGTTTTTTTTGCTTCCAATCCAACAGGAATTGCACAGATCTGACAGACACCGCTGGTATTTAATGTTTTGGCTATGGGGAGTCTCAAATGAGGGGAATCTTCTGCAAAGAAAGGAAACTCCAAAGTGGTCCAATGCCACGGGAAAATCTGAAAGAAACAGATTTTGGTACAACACAACTTACCAGCAAGGGCTAAACTGTTTTGTGTGGGATCAACCGTTGAAGCAGCTAAATAATTCAGTTCTCATCATTCCCAGCCATCATCTGTGACTTTTCCCCTTCTCTTTCAGTGTCCCTGCCTGGTAATTCATGTACCTTTCCCAAAATATATACAGGTTGAAGTTTACTTGTAGATAACACAAACAAGGTGTAACCACAATGTAACAGCCCAGCATCCTCCCAAAGCCATCCAAAAATTGAAGAATTTATTTCCTGGCTTGACTGTTTGCTCCTGGACACAGGATTTAAGGGTTCTGAATATGCAACATGACGTAATACTATTACAGAAATGGGTTTTTTTCCCTGGAGTTAATGGGAAAGAAATGTGTGGTCTGCTTAAAATAAGTCTCCCCTCTAGATCCCACTGATGCAAACTGAAACTTATCCTCCCACCTACAGAGTGCTCAGAGTTTCTCAATAGGTGAAATAAAGCAGCACTAAAACAAATAAAAATCACTGCAAGAAGAAGATTAATTTTATGACTCAGTAGTTTGAATTATAGCCTATGACAAACCCAAGGACAGAAGTATGACTTCACTAGGATTTACTTTTGAAAGCCCTTGATTCATACAAATTCCTATTTTTTTGAGTTTTGGATGTTACAGTGATAGGGAAGAAAATATTTTCCTGTTTGTATGTGCATGTTCATGTTTCTAACATAAATTATACAGTTTTGGTTTATGTGTGGGTGGGTATTTGCATATGCATAGGCATATGTACAGTGCAATGCAAAGTTTTTAGGATTTTAAAAGATCAGTGTTTCATAGTCATGCTTTAAAATAAACTGGTTTGATTCCCTATATTAAATAAAAAAAAATGAGGTACTAATGAAATTAATGTTCAAATCAGGGGCAATTAAAAAGCACACATTTCTTTTCCTAGGGTATGAATTGTATTCAATGTTTGCAACACAAGCCTGTAGGATAAATAATGTAATGGGTTTGGTGATTTGATACTAAAAGCAGAACAAAATCCTACAGATGCAGCCTCATTTTTCTCCATACTCCAACTGCTCACTTTTTTTCCCAATTGCATATTTTGTACAGTTAAAAAAAAAATAAAAAATCAGTTTCTTTGTCTAGGAGAACCAATTTCCAGCATAATAGGTACTTACATATAATTACTGGAATTTTAGAAAGTAAAACAAAGCAATAAAACACCAGTGACTGTGGTGGTGTTTTGTGATTGAGATGAAATTGACAGCTGATATCTTTCAACTTTTACATTTTTTTTATCCCTCCAATACAACAAAATCCCTGTAACTTCTACACATTTTGTGCACCAGAGCCTGATACACAAAAGCTCCAATTCTCACTGGCACCAGGGACAACATTTTTAAAGGTAATGAGAGGCCTAAAGATGCAAATCAGAAATCTAATGGGATTTTCCGAAATACTTCAGTGTCTAAATTCTGGTTTTGGGTGCTTGAATACCTTGGAGGGAAAAAAAAAATCTGTCCAGAGATTCCAAATAATTAGCTACTTGTAACCACTGTACAATCCCCCTTTAGAAAACTGAATATTGGAAAGATACCACCAGTCAAACTCCATCATAATTTGTTGTTTCCCCCGTGAGTTTATCAACCACTTTAATAAAATCAGAGCAACTTCCACTAAGTCATGTAGAAAATGCCTTAGATCTCTTCAAATTATTTGGGCTCGTGTTGACGCAGGGATTTGACACATGGCCAGGTCTGCCATGGCCAACTAAATTCCCATTTTTTTTCCAGGTATATGGCAGGAACTGAAAGCAGGGTGTGCTGCTCCATGCTTTGCCTGGCACCTGCCATGGGTTGTGGTCACACCCCCAAATTCTGCTTGGGCCAAGATGCTGCTCTGTGGCTGAGGAGGAAGGACCATCCTTATTTCGAGCATCTTAATGGGACACGTTCAAGGGAAACTTTACAGCTCAAGGGATGGCAAATGCAGAGAGAAGAGGCATTTTGTTTGGTACCGAAAGATAGGTGGGATGAACCAGGTGTGCCTTCCCCTGCACCCTCCTCAAAAGAGAGTTATGAGAGCAACTTACTTGTTTTGAAAAACTCAAGCACCAGCAAGCTCAAACATTGGGTCATTAGATCATGTAACTTCCCACCAACTTCAAAAGCAAGTTAAAGTGCTCCCGATGAGAGGAAGCTCAGAATTATTGAGGAAATGTTTTTCATTTTTATTATTATTGTACAATGAGGATGACTCGAACTGGAGCTCTTCCTGGGAAGATTGTTTCCAACGCGCTCAACTCTCCAGCTGCAATTGGTGAGACTCAAAAAATGTACTAAATGTCCAGAGCTGAGGCGTCTAAACAGAAAGAGAAGGAGGGAAATATCACCCTTTTACTAGAAGGGATTTTTGTGGCCTGGAATTTAAATCGGTTCTAATGTTAACTAAAGATAGAATTAAAAGAAGAAGGGGAGGGAAGGGAAGGGAAGGGAAGGAGAGAAGAGCTGAATCAGTGTGGACAACTCAGTCCTGAACAACTTAATCCAAGCAATTAAGTCATCCAGGAATGGTGCCAGGACAGAGATGACCCTCTGAGAGGAGCAGGTCCTGTGCTGCAGGAGTAGCTGATGCCTCAGCCTGCAAGAACAAGGCAGGTAATTAAAGGAGCAAAAGGAACCACAGCTTCCCCTCCTAATGCCCCCAGAGTGACTGCCCTGGCCTGAGGGATCACCATTTCCCCTTGACAAGTCAGAAGTTTTCTGGAGTTGGTAAGACCCTCATCTTAAGTCCTTTTATCTCACCAATATATTCCTTCAGCTTGAGGAGACTGTTGGAGGAATCTAAACAGTGTCACCTGGTGATCCACCTACACCCTTGGAGGTAAATTTTCATTGCCCAGAGCTGAGTCAGCTCTGTCCCAACGTGTGGCCTGCTCCCTCTTCTTGCCCTGGTTGGCACTCTAATCCTACCCTGAGCTCTAACTGTAGAGGACCCCTTCATGATCCAAAGCCCACTTGCAATAGCAATGATCAAAATGACTTTATCTTGCCTTAAATAATCTCACATGGGTCCTCACAATTCGACTCTGTCTTCATTGTCCAAATCCACAGTATCGGACTGGAGCAACTTCTCAACAAAGCTGCTCTTTCCTGACCCCTTGACTTCTTGGGCAAGGAATATAATGACCTCCATTGATTCAGCTGCTGGTAGCAAGAGAGAAGGGGAAGAGGTTTCCCGTTTCCTTCCCAGTGAGGCTTCTACATTGGTGGAATTGTTGAAGGATTTTGTTTTCTCTCCAAGAGAGTCTTAATTTGGTGCCAGGGTTGCGTGCGGGAATAAAAACAAGGAACAGAGGAGAGGGGGAGACAAGGGATTTAGAGGAGGGAAAGATTTGCTCCGTGCAGGATGTCTGTCTGTTTTGAGACAGATATAGCCAGAATTCATCTCATTTTGTAGAACGACTATAACAAATTCAGAGTATAAGGGGAGAGTGCAGCATAGGGGGAGTAAAAACCTCCGTTGCCTTTGCTGTTCCATCTGATGGCTCAAGGTTTACACTGGGGATTAAAGTGAGGTGGAACTCACATCCAAGACCTTTCACAGCAGAGCTGGAAGAACAGGCACCCACCCTTCTGGTTATTCTAAAGGGGTTTTGGATACGGAGTCCCTGACAAAAAGGTCTCCACATTAAGTGAAGAAGCTCTTGAGAAGGCATCAGATGCTGTTCAGACCCACCTGTGCTGTGACACCACCAGCAGCACACACATACAGCACCTGAACCCTGATAACACCCCTTGTAAGCACAGCTCATGTTCGGGTAGCAACACATATTTGGTGCAAACATAGCAGGGAAGAAGGATTAACATAACAAAACTACTGGAGGAGATGGCTACAGCCTCATTTTATATGTTTTAGCAGTTAAAAAATAAAACCACATTAAAAGAGGTGATATATTTTTATCGCCTTTTAAAGGGAGTCTCAGACAGACTGAATGAAAATAGGGAATCTTGCCATAAATGCAAAGCAGGACTGGAGTTTTGATTTTTATTTTTTCCCTTTTTTTTTTTCTTTTTCATAGTTTTGTTTTTATAGGATTATTTTTAAGGAATACTGCGGAATACCTGAGAGGATGAAAAAGCTTCTACAGCCTCCTCAGATGTTTAGCAAACAAAGTGTAACTGGAAAGGATTTCTCCTTGCTTTGCTCTTTTCCCCATTACTTTGTTTCCCGTTCGGCAGTGATGGATGTTCATGCATTCCATAAGGTAGTTTTGCAAGGATATATTCCACGGGTTCCTGTATTATCCCGTGGTGTAACTAAGACACACTGCCAATCTGCTCTCTCTCTTTTATGTAACCACAGAAACATGGTCCAGGCTGTATTTCCCATCACACTGGTGTAAATCCACACTGTCTTTCCATTAGTTTTACCCTGTTTTAAAGATCACATCATGCGTGTTCCCCAAATTAGAAATCAAAAAGGCCTGGGAAGGGACCTGAAGCCACTCCCCCTCAGAGCATTAATGCTCCTCATGTTGAGTTCCTAAAATTTGAGTCCAAGTGCTTGGCTCATAAACACAGCCTTATTAACCAGAGAATGGGATGTTGTCCCATCCCTGCAAGTGTTCAAGACCACCAAGGTTGGACGGGGCTTGGAACAACCTGATCTAATGGAAGGTGTCCCTGCCCACGGCAGGGGGGTGGAATGAGATGAGTTTTGAGGTCCCTTCCAAGTCAAACCATTCTGTGATTTTATGATCTCTTTCTGCTGATCTGCAGGCAAAGACCTGTTCATTTAACTCTTTCACTGCTCTCCATGTATCTCAGCTTCTAAAACATTTCAGATAAAGATTTAACACCATTGAACTACATTTTCCTTTGCTTTGTAAGTTTTTGCTTTCCAGGGGAACTGGAGAGAACCAGAGTTTGCAGGAAGAGCATCCCATCATTTGAATGGAATTTAACTCACTTCATTTTGAAAAAGGGTGTTTACAGTGTTGCTACCCAGACAGGGTGGACAGGTGATCAGATACACAGCGTGTGGTGTAAAAGTACAGCTAGAGAGACGTGCAGGGGAGGAAAAGAGGAGCAACCACATCAGTCAGGTGTCTGCTACTAAATGCACAAGAGAAAGAGCCTTTGGAATCAGAGAATCATGGAATAGTTTGGTTTGAAAGGGACCTTAAAGATCATCCAGTTCCAATCTCCTTGCCATGGTCAGGGTCACCTTCCACCATCCCAGGTTGCTCCAAGCCCCGTCCAACCTGGCCTTGGACACTTCCAGGGCTGGGCCAGCCACAGCTTCTCTGCCCACCCTGTGCCAGGGCCTCCCCACCCTCACAGGGATGAATTTCTTCCTAATATCCAATTTAAACCTACTCTCAGTTTAAAGCCATTCCCCATAGGAGCACAAGAAGAAAATTGGAGAAAGTTAGACCTGATAAGTATTTATTATTAGAGATTTTTATTGGGTTTAGCTCTTGAGGCTCTTTGAGACATGGGACATTTCTTCCTGGGTTGGGATAGGATTATTTTTAAAGTTTGGATATTTCTGCAGCCCGGAGAAGCTGTCTCTGCACAGCCCTGTAGTAATGCAATCAATGCAAGTTAAAACCAATGTGAAACATTTTGTGTTTGTGAGTCAATTAGATTCATCCACCAGAGGTCATTAGATGATCAAATGACACTTTCCTACAGTCTATAAGTAAAGATATTAGCATTTGTGCTATAAAAAATGCATTCTCATTAATAATAACAACCTTAAAGGAGAAATAAAAGTGTTATGAAGTAAATTATCACACGGTGAAGTTCCTGATTTTAAATAGCTTTGATAAGAAAACAAAAATAGGTTCTGAATAATATTACAAAGAGAAATTAGAATGCTCATGAATTCTTATTCCGAAATGATGGTAAATTCTTAAAAGGTAAGTTTGACTCTCCATTATTCAAATCACATATTTCTAATTGTATGGTCTGAATGGCATAAACTCTGCCAAGAATGGCCCATGACTATAGAAAATATGAGGTGTTATGAGAGAGGTGTCTAATTGTGCTTGTAATGAGGTGGATGAATCTCTGCACTTGCATATCTTTACAGCAATGGAAATCAGACGTCCTTCTGTCAAATGAAAAAAATTGGATTTGGAAACAGAGCAAACCTTTGTAGTTTTCATTTGTTTAGTTTCTTCCCATCCTCACTTTGACTTGTTTTTATCTTCCCTTAGTTTCTCTACTTGTGATAGCACCTTGTCCTTCTTTCTCCCCAAACACTCTCTTATTTCACTTCATGTGTCACCTAAATGTAATATCCTTCTGTTTTGGCTCATGCTCTTCTACTCCTATCTTCTAGTTCTCATTTTATCTTTGCAATTTCATTAATTAGTGGCCTGATCTTGCAGTCGTTGCTGGAAGAAATGAACCTCAGTGCAGGATTACAAACAGAGCTGAGGATTTCAGGTCTGCTGGGATGACTTGGGATCACTTCCCAAAGTTACAGTTGTCCTCTTCAGTGTATTAAAATTGGGAGAAGATAATTAGTAGGAGATAACTGTGATGGAGAAATTCATAATCTATCAAATCCCTTTTATCCAGGTTTTGCCCAAAATGTTCTCCTTCCCTTCCTACCAAGCACCAGGTACATTTTTCACAAGGGAAGGAGGATTTTAGTCAAAGGGTGAAGTCAAAGCTGCTCAGAGGCTCTGGCAGCTGAGAGTGGGGTTTGTAGCCAGATTTCTGGTAGTGGGACCAGGAATGAAGGCACAGTGAAAATGAGCTGGGTCATCTTCCTCTGTCCCAGGAAGGTAAATGATACCAGGGCTTGGGTCCAGTCATTGCAGAGCCAAGATCTCTGTCTTTCCTAAGAGATCATAGTTCTTCTGGGGTCTTGTTTGGGAGTTTAGCTAGAAATGTTAAATTTTATCCACTTTAGTCTGGATAATTTTTCACTTTTAGTTGCCATGTGTCATGTAATATCCTACAGGGTTTGAAACTATCTGGGTACAGAAGTGACTGATTTTCCAAAGCAGAGAACAGAAATTCTGGGGAGAGTTTGGAGGCCAGGATGTTCTGAGACTTGATACCCGAGAATGATCCTGTGATGTCAAAGGGTTGGATGAAGAAAGGCTCTGAAAGTTTGGCAGCCTCCGGTGGGCTCCTGGAATTTATATAGTGGACATACAATCCTTGTGCAGTGTTAAGTAAAACTACTGGGAGTAGGTGAAATCCTCTAATTTACCTTTACAAAGCTTCCAGAAATACTACTTTATTCTCAAAGGCTTATAAATCACCTTCTGGATACCACTAACAGAAGATACACCAGTCCACTTATAATACCACATTTACATTATAAAACAGTGGGAAAAACAAAACATGGAGTGGGCAGAAAGGAAGATTGAAGGCTGGAAGAATAACTGCCAGCAGGTGAGAGAAAAGCCACCCTGGATTTTGTAATTTAAACCTTTATTTGTTTAAATGTATAAAAATTGGGGGTGGAAATAGGTGTCTCATCACTGGTTAGCCCTGCCTGAGGCTGCTGGAAGACAGGACTTTACCTGTTGGTGAGAAGCTTAACACTGTGAACAGCCTCATTAACTGCAAAAAAAAAAATGAACCAAATTAGTATCACCTACACCTGGTAACAGTTAGGTGAGCTGAGTTTAGTCTGAGAAACAAAACAAATATGTATATGTATGTACACTTCTGCCTGAAGTTTTAAACGAGACAGCAACTTTTGAATATTTAGAATCACAGAATTGTTAACATGGCAAAAGACCTCTAAGCTTATCAAGCCCAGCACTGCCAAAGCCACCACCACCAAATGCCACACCCACATGGCTTTTGAACGCTTCCAGGGATGGTGATTCTATCCTGGCAAGTCTGTTCCAGTGCCTGAATTTTTTGATATCCTCCCGAAATGTTCATGTACAGTTTTACTTTCCCAATTGCAAAGAGTCACTGCTCTTTCCCTACAAATTTGGCCGCAAACTGACAAATCCAGAAATGATCAATTTGTATTTTGTCCCCTCTAACCTCTTTCCAGTGAGTGCCTGCAGCAATGAGCCTTCCAAGCAGTCTGGACTGTTTTCTCTAGTTTTGACCCACATTCCCTAATCTATGTGTCTTTATCCAGCTACTCCCTGTACAGAGCAGTGCTGGAGATGTGCTCTCTGTTGTTTTTATCAGTGTCTAGGGAAAAAAAAAAAAAAATCAGGTTTATAAAATACGGTCAGCTTTAAACTCCAAACCAAACTCAGTCAGCTCTTACAGCGAGAAGTTCATTTCTGCCTCCGGCCGATACTTAAACCACTCAGTGAATATCATAAAACATTTCTATTTTTTACCTTCTAAGTGTGCAATTATAGTAGAACTTCAGTAATGGCAATTTCCCCAGCCTTCACAGTTTGTGGTGGACTCACACCCTTGCTCCTTTTACCCTCCTGCCCCCATGGCCACTCCAGCTCTCCCCACTTTTCTGTGGATGCTGAAACATCACCTCTCCTATTATTTTGCTAGAGTCATCCTAGGTATAGTAACTCCTCAGAGAACGATAGCCTGGCTTGGCTCACCTGAACAGGTAAGTTTAGACTACGAATACACATGTTTTCACAACTGGATCTTACAGAAATAAAGAATGTAGAAGTAAAACTAATCTCAGTTAGAAACTTGCATCAGGTGCATCCCCTCCAGTGGCCGCATTCTGGAGTCAGAGTGAGATGTTTCAGAAGGAGATCCCAAAGTGGATGCTTTTAGGGGGTTTTAATTCTAATAGATACGGGATATTTGTTTATGTGCGTGTTTCTGACTTGTTGGTTGCATGCAATTTTTGGGTTGGTTTCTACACTGAAAAAAAAAAAAAAAAAAAAAAAAAAAAAAAAAAAAAGAAGGTTCAACCAAAATCTCCCCTCACTCTAATGAGCTCTCCTGGGACCTCCAGAAATGTGTGGTACATCATTTTAATGGGGCACAGCAATTTGCTGTATCAGAATAATGAAACATAGACTCCAAAGGCTGGAAGAGACCTCAAAAGGTGACCCCTTGCATGCCCCAGCCCTAGGGCAGGATCAGCCCTACCTATGTTGTTTCTCAGAGCTGATCCTCTAACCTGTTTGTAAGGGCCTTTAATGACAGAGATGCCACCGAAGGTCTGGTTTGAACACTATCACACAGCACACTGCAGAGATAATTTCACACTGAACAACACATAAGTGACATTTTTTAAAATGGAACATGCAAACAAAAGCCAAAGAAGATGTGCACAATTTTAATATTGCAGGCACATGAGGGGAAAAAAAAAAAGAAAGAGAGAGAGAGAAAAAGGACTGTGAAATCCAGGTAAATATTAAGAACTCATCCTAATAATCTAATTACTGGTGAATTAGACATTTTAAACTGTTGGGATTACTTTATTACTTTGAGTACAACTTGACATAAGCAGTGCTTACGTGAGTGAAGGTTGTAATAGAATTATAGTGTCACAGAATGGTTTGGATTGAAGGGACCTCATTCCACCCTCCCAACCATAGTCATGGACACCTTCCATTATCCCAGATTGCTCCAAGCCCCATCCAACCTGGCCTGGAAAACTTCCAGGGATGGGACTTCCACAACTTATCTCTACATGTTGCTGGGTATTTTTCTGCAGTAATGGAATGCGACACCGAATGCCATGGATTAATTACATGTAAAATGCCTTCTTTTGTTAATTAAACAGCTTTGCCTTTAAAACCCATTAAGTCTCAGTTCAACTCTTTTTCTTAAAAAAAAAAAAAAAAGATAAATCTAAGTGTCTTATTTACATTCCTTACTTATACATCATTTTTTACCCTTTTATTATTTATAGTTTCATTTCTTTACCCTGTTTACATCCTTTCCATTCTACTTTCCCTGAGACAGGATCAAAACTGAAATTCAGCTAAGGATAAAGGAGTGCTGAGGACACTTGTAGCCATGTCGGGTGTGCAGGGTTATGCTCTTTCCCTGCCTCTACCATAGGCAGCAGTCACATTTTACCAAGTTCTTCATTAGCAAAGGTTTTCATTGATCAGGTTATTTATTTTGTCCTTGAAAAGCTGAAACCTTCATGACTGTCTTTAGTCCCATTGGTGGTGTATTGATACAGGCTATTTCCCATCTGTCTGGTTCCCCTCCCTGCTAACAGTTTTCCCATTTACTCTACATTGTGTCTGTGCTTTAAATATTAAAGATATCCTCCTCTTGCCTCTAAACCAGGGTTCATTTACTGTCTTCACCCGAACAACCTTTATTCCTAGACGTTGAGAGTGGTTAATTCTGTGGCATGTTTAATAAACAGCGCTAAGAGATGCCAGAAGATCCATCCTTTCTGGGAGAGGCCACATTTCGCTCTCCCACGCAGGGTTTTTTTCCTGGTTGGATTCAGCTTAGGGAAATCAGTCTTTCTCCAGGCAGGCAGTGTATGTAGCAGCAGCGAGGAGCACATCCTGCTCGCAAATCACAAGCAGAATTAGGTCAGGAGGCCACGTGCACCGTGGCAACCATCAGTTTTTTAGCTCAGCGATCAATTCAGCATCATCCACCCGTACTGGGTTCGTCAAAGCTCCGTGGCGGGGCTGAAGGACAGGAATTTCAAACTGCAGGGAGGGATGGACTGTTCCCTGGGAAGGAAAGAGCCAGGGCAAGAAGCAACGTGACTCATGAGTTTATCACATGGGGTGGGCGTGGGCTCCAGCGCCTGTTCAAAGGATTCTTTATTTTGCATTAAACAGCTATTTCATGTAATAGAGAAACAACGCTGGAAGCAAGGGCTGGAGCGAAGACCTCCGTGCTGAAAATGTCTCACCCCAGCATCAAACCTTTTCTTCCCTCTGTGCTTCTGAGTCAGCAGGATAAAAGCGAGCGCAGAGCTTTTCTAGGATGTTTGAAGGAGGTAACTCTTTAGCACATCGGAATAAAAACCCAGTGGAGGTATGGGCTACTGGTTTAATTGGCCACTGCAAGTGGTTTGTCAGCAGTGAACTCCTCTCCGAAGCAGGAGGTGCGATGACCCTTTAAGCACCGTGTTGATACAGGCTGCTGAGGGGTGGCAAGGACCAGGGGCTCTGTAGTGGAGATGTATAATGCCCTCCTGTGGGGATTTTTGGGGGACAGAAAAGAGGCAGAACGAGGAGGGAAGGAATAAGAGCACTTTGTATGAGGGCAATCCAGCCACGAGAGGTAAAATGAGATCCACACTTATCCTCTACCATAGACACGTCTTTCTCTACAGAAGCGTCCCTGCCCATGGCAGGGGGGTTGGAATGAGATGATCTTTGAGGACCCTTCCAACCCAAACCATTCTGTGATTACATGCAAAAATATGAGGGTAAAATATTTGATTTTAACCTCTTATTCCGCTAAGTTTAGAGGTAATGAAATGTCACAGGGATGTGGAGTGACTCCACCTCTCTCACATTTTAGACACAATTACAATGAAATACCAGCAATTTGGGACTGGAGATTTCAGGGTCATCCCAAAATAGGGACCCAAGGAAATTACATGAAGGGGAGGTTTAGGTTGAATATTGGAAAAGATTCTTCCCTCTGTGGGTGGGTGGGCACTGGGACAGGCTCTCCAGAGCAGTGGTCTGGACCCCAAGCCTTTCAGAGCTCAAGAGATATTTAGACAACACTCTCCGGCACATGGAGCAATAATTGTTGGGGCTGCCCTGTCCAGGGTTAAGAGCCTGACTTGATGATCCTTGTGGGTCCCTTCCTACTCAGGACATTGCATGATTCTCTAAAGGGGAAAACTCTGAACAAATTTTGTTAAAGAAATGCAGGGTCGTTTTTTTTTCTTTCAGGCTTTCCAAAACCATCACATTGCAAAGGCAAGGCATGATGTATTCAATCACACCACTGCTGCTTCGTCTTTAAGGCACTGCTGTAGCAGAAAGCCTGTTCTGATGATGAAAATAGTAATAATAACAACAATAAGTATTATTATTCAAAAATAATCTGTAAAAACAATGAAATTTGCTTCGTGCAAGGCTGCACTTGGCTTCAGGCAGACAAAAAAGCAGACTCTTAATGCTGTCACCAAAACCATCTCTCTTCTCTGCTAAATCAAAAACCTGGAGCTACTGAGGGATATTTACACCTATTTGAACAGAAACAATATCACCATATGATGATTGATAATAAGTAAAAGTAACTATATGTGATAAGGAGAAGGATGCCTTCCAAAGCACCTCTATATACCTACAGAGTAGGCATGTGCCTATAGAGTTCTTGAAATCTGATGCAGCACCTCAGGTCTTACAGGTAAATCTGTGCATCTCTGTGTGTCTTTATCTACATATTGTATATATATGTATATTCTTTTTTAAATATATATATATATATATGCAGACCAGTATACTTCTAGATACCTGTGCCTATGCAGCTATAAATATATACACTCTCTGGCAGATGCATGTATGCAATTTACATATTAACAACAAATTCTTCTCTGTGAAACATCTGTGTAAACACTGAGTTACTTACTGACCTTATTGGAAATGCAGGGAACAAGCTCGGGCCAAATATATTCAAGAGACACGAAAAGAAACCGAAATGACAGGTCTAAATTCAGCACCATTAAAATACAAAAACCAGGGGGGTTAAACCGAGTCAGATGGTCGGCCCCAGCGCCGGGTTATGTATTATGCATGTGTTTTATACAGTTCCCTGTGTCGGTGGATCGGTATCCAAAGAAATAAGTTAAAGTTGTGACCTGTCTGCTTTTGATTTACTAAGGTCAGGGAGAGCGGATACCTCTTCTTCACGGAGAGTTATGTATGTAAATCAGTGCCCAGATAAGCCAAGTGTGGGCAGTAACTCCTTGTTACTTGGGAAAAAATTCCTGCTTGGCTCCCGGTTGCTGCTGCTCCGATACAAAGGTGGATTTGCCAGACTTTTTTCTTTTTTTTTTTTTTTTTTTTTTTTTTTTTCTGGTGGAGTTTTGCTNAGAAGAAATAAGAAGAAGAAGAAGAAGAGGAAGAAGAAGAAGAGAAGGAGAAGAAGAAGAAGAGGAAGGAAAAGGAGAAGAAAAAGAAAAGGAAGAAAAACACAAAGGGGAAAGATAAGAAAAAAAAAAAGAAAAAAAAAGGAAGAAAAAAAGAAGGAGGGTTGGTATCTGGGCCAGAGGGTGAGAGCTGTTACATGTGTCCCTGTCTCCCGCTGCTTGGGGCCACCGGAGTTCAGGGAATAACAATAAAGAATTAGAGAGCAAGAGGCACGTGTGCCGCAGCTGATTCCGCCTGCTCCGAGCAGAGCCATTCGTCGTGCCCCGTGCAAATGAGTTATCGGGAGCCAGCAGATGGGACTCCGGGTGTGCGTGTGCCTGTGAGACAAGGGGACTTCGGTGCCACAACTTCTGCTTCATTGTCACATCGTGTCCTTTAACGGGATCGTGTCTCACTCGTGTTTTTTGTTTGGTTTTGTTTTTTAAACACGTCATGTTTTCATTGGAGAATTAAGTGTGGGAGCTGGGCAGAGAGGAAAACAAACAAACAAAAAAACCCCAAGCCCCAAACTTGAACCAGACGCTGGTAATTGCATTTACTGTGACACTTTTGGCATTTCCTCTCCTTAGGAGGGGAAAGCTGCATCTGAAGTGACGGTGGGAAATAAAGGGTTTGAGTATTGATCTTTTGTTTTCATGGTGACAGCGGTGGAAAGATGCAAGGCAAAGCCTGTGGGTGTCAGTGGAAGAGCTCTGCTGGCACCTCCAAGCCTGAGTTCACACTCAAAGCAGAATAAAAATATAATGTAGGATGGAACCTTTCGGCATTAGTTAGGCAGAAGTCAAATATACAAAATATTACCAGATATTAGGAAGAAATTCTTNGAAGGTTTGTTTATTCGAAAGCCTGGATGGGCTGCAAGTATTTCATCCTCCTGAGCAGGGCCATTGCTAAAAGGGGCAGCAAACGAGCTCCATGTGAGCGTCAGCTGAATTCTCCGAACAGCCCTGCCGTGGTGAATGATGAGAGTCCTGGGATGTGTTTGTAGCTTAACAAAAAACAAAAAACAAACAAACAAAGAAACAAAACAAAACAAACAAAAAAAAAAAAGGAAAGAAAAAAAATAAGAAAAAATAAGAAAGAAAAAATAAG
>VWZG01011596.1:524929-544947 GCA_013396735.1 Grallaria varia
GTGTTTTTTGTTTGGTTTTGTTTTTTAAACACGTCATGTTTTCATTGGAGAATTAAGTGTGGGAGCTGGGCAGAGAGGAAAACAAACAAACAAAAAAACCCCAAGCCCCAAACTTGAACCAGACGCTGGTAATTGCATTTACTGTGACACTTTTGGCATTTCCTCTCCTTAGGAGGGGAAAGCTGCATCTGAAGTGACGGTGGGAAATAAAGGGTTTGAGTATTGATCTTTTGTTTTCATGGTGACAGCGGTGGAAAGATGCAAGGCAAAGCCTGTGGGTGTCAGTGGAAGAGCTCTGCTGGCACCTCCAAGCCTGAGTTCACACTCAAAGCAGAATAAAAATATAATGTAGGATGGAACCTTTCGGCATTAGTTAGGCAGAAGTCAAATATACAAAATATTACCAGATATTAGGAAGAAATTCTTCCCTGTGAGGGTGGTGAGGTGCTGGCACAGGTTGCCCAGAGAAGCTGTGGATGTCCCATCCCTAGAAACACTCAAGGCCAGGTTGGACGGGGCTTGGAGCAACCCGGTGTAGTGGAAGATCTCTCAGCCCAGGGGGACTGGGACAAGATGTTCCCTAAGGTCCCATAGAACCCAAACCATTCCGCTGTTCCATGATCCAGGCTGAGCTGGTTGTTCTCTACAGTGATGGAAGACCCAGGAGTAGGAGGGAGCAGGTTGAACGGCCCCAGGAGGCAGCTCCAACTCTCACAGGCGATTATTCAGCGGAGCTGTGAGCTCAGACTCTTCACCTGGCGTGGACATCCCAAACTTTAGGGAAGAATGAGCCATATTTGACGTTGGCTCCCGTTTAAGTCAAGTTATTAACGAGTTTTTCCTTTTCCATCAGTGCCAGGATTCCTTTCTGCCCCAGGATCATCCCTGGGAACAAAGGCCAGAAGCAGAGAGCACTGTGGCACAGGCCAGTGAATGGTTTTATTGGGCTTATTGGTGCCACTTGCAGCTTAAAAGGCTGCAGGAGCTCAAACACGTGCACATTCCCATGGGCTTTGTGTCTATCCTGAGAAAAAGTGCCCCTGTGTCAGGATTACAGGGGACTAAGGCATTAGCATAGCAGGGCAATGAATAAACAGAAGGGGGTTGAAAATGTGCAACAACATTTCTGGAAGGGGTCAGCTGTTTGTTGAATCCACAGGTTTTCTCAGAAAAAAGACAATTATTTTAGTGAGTTTAATATTAAAGAAAGAGGAAAGAAAAAGAGGGATGACAGGAAATACAAAAATAGCCCAGCTGGACATTATTAAATTAAAAAAGGGTTGTTTGTCAGCAAACATTTTCCATTTTGACTTTTAAACCAGTTTATACTAACAGGAAAGACTGAAAATAAAAAATAATTTAAATCTCTTAAAATGAAACAGTTCAATAAACTAATATTTATCCCTTCCTGGAACCATTAGAATTTTATTTTCCCAGTTATTTTCAGACTAATGGTTATATTAGCCTTCTGAATATGTAGCCAAAGATTTGGCCTACATCTTAGTCAGTAACTAGACAGGTTAGGAGCTTCACCATATCTATGGATGGAAGCAACTGAGCAGTCTGGATTATTATTGTTTTTGTGTTTGAGAGATACACGGACGGACTTGTATATGTATGTAGTGCCAGGCTGGGCGGAAAGAAAAAAAAACATAGAGCAAAATAAAATTTATAAACAAAATAAAATAAGGATACTTTGCATCATTCAAGCTACTTCCCTGAGAGAAGTAAACACTTATTGGGAAAATACCTACTCAAAAAAAGCTGATCTTCACTCTGAAGCCGTTTCAAAATAAATTCTTCAAGCAATCATAATTATTCATTCTATCTACCCTGTTTTCATATCAGCTTCTGCAGGAGAAGGAAATGGCTATTTCTTTGTGGTTAAATCTGCAAACTCATCCTATTATCAAACTACTGGTTCTACCCTCTCTGCTTTGGAAAATTAGTTTGGTTGGCAAATTGTTGCATTTATTCTCAGGATCAAGGGAATCATCTAAATTTGAAGAAAACACAGACTTTTTTTCTTTTTCAGTTTTATTAAAAATTACCTTGAATATTGTATTTACTTCTCTTATCTCCATTCCTTTAGCCCTGAGAAGGAATATCATCAGTTTGATTCTAATAATGCCTAGTGGGTCTACTGTAAAAACTCTTTGTAAAAATGATCTCTCTACCCAAAAGACAGCAGCTTAAAAAGGAAAAGCAGATAAAGTGTGATTAGAGCTGGTTCTCTTTTTACCAGAAATATAAACAAACCTTGATATCAAAAGCCACCTTCTTCTTAAAATGCTGACTTGTAGGAGCAATCATATTTAAATCCTCATGAAAGGTATTACCTGAATATTTTATGAAATTTCTTGTGTATTGAAAAGTAACTTTAAGGGAATATTTTTTTGCACCTTTTGTGGAAAGAAGTCATTCCAATGGACAATTAAAAGCTTGTATTTGGATGTCCCATTCCCTGGAAATATTCAAGGCCAGGTCGGACGGGGCTTTGAGCAACTTGGTCTAGTGGAAGGTGTCCCTGCCAATGGCAAGGGGTGAAAGGGCGTGATCTTTAAGGTCCCTTCCAACCCAAACCATTCTGTGAGTCTGTGAAAATTGTGTCTCACACTTGGTGAGGCAATAAAAGTAGCAACAGAAGAATATAAGGTTAATTCTCTTTATATCTTTTCCCCGATCCTTGGTCAAGGATGAAAGAAACCTTAACTAAATATGGGTAATCAACATGTAGGACATCTTTATGGTTTTCCTTGCCTTTTCCCTAAAGATCAGGGAGAGAATGTTGCCACCAGTACTTGAGGGGCCATTGGTTCAATCTGGTGTGACAAGTCCTCACTTTTATGTGCTCTGCATGCAATGGTCACGTTCAGGATGACCTGATGGCTCCGATACTCCGAGCTTCCCGTGGTACCTGCCATGAACTCCCAGCTTGCAGGTGGGGACAGTGTTGTGTTCCCCAATTATAAGCATGGATAAATCCATGGAAAGTGTAGTACCATTTAACTGCAGAGAAATGCTTTGCTCTGACAGCTCATTAAAGAAAGTACCATCTTTAAAGGAACTGATGCAAAAGAGAACATATGAAGCTTAACCCTGAGGTGGATTTGGCAAGGCAGAGCAATGCCAAATGTCCTTTATGGATTGCACTGGGAGTCTGTGGGCTGCACTAAATGCCAGGTCAGGTGTATGGAGTCTGTGGCCTGTGATGTGTTTGCAGCGGATGACAACCAGATTATGCAGAAACTTTAATTAAACCAGAATTTGTAAAGGACAAAGCTGGTGGAGGGGAACATTAGGACACAGTAGGTCAGACAAATTATAAACTAAAGAAAGTATAAAACTACATGTATTTCACCAGCCTCTTGAGTAATTTTGGGCCATTTGCTAGATAAAGTCACACGACTTTACATGAGAATTCTGCTCCCAAATCTTGGAGGTGCTTCTGAAAATCCCACCTTCACAATTTCCTGCCTGATTTCCCCAATCACTTAAAATAATATCTGGTCTTCTTACAGAGTTCCTTGGCTTTTTTTAATATGTGATGCGGTTCTAAAAGCATTTCCTAGAAAGGAGAGTGGGACACAAAATCCTGTCTCCTTACAGGGCAATCTCCCTGTGTTTATTCACAAAGCACAACAGAAAAATCAGTCCATCCGTCAGTCAAATCAAATCCGAGATATCAGTCTTTTTCAGAAATGCAAACAATGTAATGTTTAAATTAATGCCTGGTATTTTACATAAAATAAATTCCACTTTAATATGAAAAATTGCTTAGAAGAGGGAAATAAACTTTTTAATCCAGTAATGGCAAAATAATATGCTTGGACACTTCACTTTCAGTATTATTTTCTTTTCATTTTTCTCTTTTTATTTATTTATTGCAAAATGAGAAATTATAACCATTATAATTCCATTTAGAATCAAATTTTGGTATATTAATTAGATTATCCTTTAGGAAAGAACAATCAAGAAAATATCTGACCAGACCCAGAAGCTACACAGGTGAATTAAACACTTCAAAACACTGTCAGGCACTACAGTTTTGTCTATGTTTTAAAGTGGCTCCTGGGCATCTAGAACTGTTCTCCAAAATTTCTAGGCCTTGTTCAGGAGGTGGAACTGGTCATTGATGCTCCCCATGGGAATTCTGGTTATGGTCACCCTGTTTCAGAAGGTTATATAGCTTAGTGCAGGGTTTTCCATGTCAGGTGTCCTCAGTGCCTGGAGCGTGCCAAAGTATAGGCAGCACCAAAATTATTTTGGAAGCTTTGTGTTCTGTCATAACTGCATTTGGGGGTTGGACTGCTTTTCATCCTGTAACTCTCTCAGCTCTTGGAATATGCTCACTAAAACACAAAGGAATGCAGCTGTTCCTAGGCCTGGGAAATGGTCCTCCTCTCATGCTCAGTACTCCAAGGCATCATGGGTTAAAGTTTGATTTCAACTTAATTTTACTGCCTTTCCATAGTTTTTTTCTTCCCTGTGACTTAATTTCTCTCTGTCCACAAAGGGGAGGAAAATCAGTTTTGACCTGTAAGCTGTTCCAAGCTCCAGCACAGGTGTGCTGGTTTAAAAGTTAACGGGCAGGAGAAATGAACTCAACTCAAAAGAGTTTAGAAATAAGAACTACAATTTAATAAAAAGATTACAATAGATACACTGATACAAAGGAAAATTGGTTTCAGCCCTCAAAACCCAGTTGTACAACCCAGCCCCCTGGGGCACAAAGAGAATGGTGCTCACCAGCCCCTGTGCTGAGCACCACGTGGTCCCACTGAGTCCAAAGCAAAAAGAAAAGGAACACCTGTTTTCCTTCCAGAAGGTTGGTGGTCACAGTCTGGTTGAGAGTGGTAGTTGCAGTCCTGTTGAGGTTCTGNGAACCTTCTTATCTCTTTTTTCTCATGCACCCAGTTCATAGCCTGAGGTGTCAGGTGTGTCCTGGGCAGCTGCTGCAAACAATGCCTCATTACCAGTTCATGATAAATGGCAGAGAGGGTATGGAATATGCAGTTCCAGTTACACCCTCACAGTGATAAACTGGTCCCAGCCACTATAACTAGGACAACAGGTTTCCTTTGTGGTTCTGGACAAATGAACGACTCCTGTACAACAGTTCCTCTGTATTGCCAAAACACAAGTGGTGAGCAGCCACAGCCAAGGCTGATTTTATGGGTTACTGTCTTTCAAGTGTAATTAGAAAATGCACAGACAGACAGGTAAGTACCTAGACAAAGTTTGAAATATAATATGCACTGGTAGAGGAGTTTTGTTTCCAAAGGAAATCAGTCTGAAGAAAGTAATATAAAGGAGCAGAGGGGTAATATCTTAGAATCACAGAATGGTTTGGGTTGGGAGGGACCTGAAAAATTATCTAGTCCTACCGCCCTGCCATGAGCAGGGACACCTTCCACTGTCCCAGGTTGCTCCAAGCGCCGTCCAACCTGGCCTTGGACACTTCCAGGGATCCAGGGGCAGCCACAGCTTCAGTGGATAACATGTGCCAGTGCCATCCGGTGCCATCTTAACTTATGAAGGTGAAATAAGTTACGTTGGAGAAGAATATTCCAGTCCATCAAATATATTCTTACAGTGCAGGAGCTGTGTCACTCTGAAGAAGCACAGGGTTTCTATTGCTCCTGTATTTACCAGTTACATAAGAATGTTTTGGTTACCCCAGGCAATTAAGGGTGACATCATTTATATACTTTTAGCCAATTTAATTGGGTCCTCCATGATGATCTGACAATGACAGTCATGCGTCCCTCCTATACCCTCATTTCTACAGAGATGGTGTTTAAGCCCTGACTGATGTAATTTTCTATCCTAGCAAAACTCTGTTCAAAATCAATATTTTACCTCTGAGTACTCAGTGATGTATCCAGTAACTACCTCAACCTTTCTGTACTAGTTAAGATTTTTAGCTTTAGGAGTTCTTTTGGAGATAAACTCCATGATCTAATAATGCAACTTTTCACTGGTTTCGAATTTTAATCTTTTTTCACTGAGTGACTAAAGTTGAAGTTTTTTAATACACTTTTTCTAGTCAACTGACTGTTTTACAGCTCGGTGTCTTACTCTGTGTGTATGTGCCCAAATATGAAGAGCTGCTTAACACTACACACACACACACGAACACACACACATGCACACACACAGACACACACAAACACAGACACACACACACAAACACACACATGCACGCGCACACACACATACAAACACAAAACCACACACACACCCCACACGCACAAAAACACAGACACACACAAACACAAAACCACACACACAGAAACACACACACATATATTTATATTTCCTAAGATGGAAATAAAATATTTTTATATGCAGGTGTATATATATATATNATAATATATTTTTATATGCACATATATTTATCTATATCTATATATCTATATATGCACAGAAATATACTGATGTGAACATAGCAGTATTTTATGTATTAGTGTAGTATATGTAATTGTAAATTGTTACACTCAAAATCTAGTTCAACAAATTAATTTAAACTGGCTTGGTTAATAATTCTATTGTATGGACTGAAAATGTAATGCAAATCCACAGCAAGAAGTTAATGGAAACTAGAGCTTCTTTGAATAATGTGGAGGACTCTACAACTGTCCCAGTGAGATCCTCTTCCTTATACCACATGGTAAAATAAGAGTTAGAAGTTCTCATTAATGCTCTGGAAGAAGGCTATTGTAAATAGCACGTTATAATTGCATTTGCAAAATATATTCAGTTGATATCTCTTTGAAATGAGGACACTTCATTAAAAACTGAGAGGCACAAAATGAACCTTAGTGAGACCATACCAGGAATGGAGAAGTCACCTTAGGGGAAAGAGGAATAGTAGCGGGACACACAGGGAATTCACAGGCAAGAAATGTAAAATAAAATTCAACCTGAAAAACTCAAGGTAAAGCCCCCAGGAAAAAGAAAATAAAATATCAGGCATAAAGACTGTGCGGCAAATGAGACTCAGGCAAGAGAAGGCAAAATTTGTGAGTAAAAAGTGGTCTGCAAAATAGCCAGGCAGGGCTTATGACGGGACAGAGCAAACAAAATGTTTTTCTCAGAGATAATATTGCAGCCATAGAACTGCTCATTTTCCTGTATCATTCACCAAAAGGAGACACACAAATTACAGGTCCTCCTGCTCCAACACTGACTGAGGTCAGTGGCAGCTTTAATGGACGTGTTAATTTTGGAATTTTACCTACGCTCTTTCTGGGCTGGATGGGTTAATGTGGGAAGAGAACTTGGAGCTCTTCCAGTGTGGCAGTGAAGAGCAAGGCTACAACATTATCAAAGGGGCTGGGAAGGACTGTCATACAAGGACAGATCTTGAAAACTAATATCCATGTAACTTGGCTAAGAAATGACTAAAAAGAAACAGAAAAATTGCCTACAGTAATTTGAAAGGTTTAAATGCCAAAGAAGGTGAAGAATCATTTAGGGTGTGGACACTGCCAGGAGGAATGGAATTAAATTAATTAAAGGAACATAGAGGTTGACTGTCAGAAGGGAGGAAAGGAGTCTTAAAGTGACTTTTAAACAACCTGTCACTGGTGGAATCTCCATTAATAAGATCGCTAAAAATTGGAAAAAAAAAAAAAAAGAAAAAAGAAAAAGATCCTGGTGGGGATAATTCTTCAAAAGACAATGACACAATATGAGCTGAAGACTTTAAGGACACAGGAGATCGTAATAATCAATTTATTATGCAGGAGGTCAGGCAAGAGAATTCTTATGGTCCCTTCTGGCCTCATGCATTGTGAATCTATGGAGGCATAGGTAGAAAAAAAACCTTTGGGAGAGGTCTCATGATTGTTACTGAGGTAAAACTCCCACGGAGCCTGAGACATACGGCTGTTTTCACGTGGAGCAGGAAGGGAGCATCCCAGAAATATTCATCAATATAAACATGGCCACATTTTGCTCTTTCAGCTAAATGACTGGGTTCTGCCACTGAACCTGTTATTGTTAGCACAGTATTTGTGCATAAAGACCTGGAAGCTCCTTACCAGTGGGTAAACCCGATGGATTTCAGCCTGAGTGACCTGCTTACTGTGAAATGAAGTTGAACACGTTCTTTATTTTCCTAAGTTCATGTTTGCATTGACTTGGCTTTAGCCTACAGAGCTGCCCTCTCCCCCTACACAGTCAATCACACCAAACAGCACAGGAGCACTGAAGCTGGGAATATTGGACGCAGGGAAGAAAATACTATAAACTGTAAATCAAAGATGATGTCTAGTTTATGCGAATTTTGCCCGAAGATATATTTTTTATTCCCAAAAGCCTCTTTGCTAAAGCATTTATTACTGATCCTAATTCCTCTTGCAAATTTAGTTAATACTCATAGATATCTTTTGCATACAGAGTAGCACACATGCGGCTACACTAATGTCTCTCAGTTGCTGATGGAGGCCTGAAGAGAGCAGACTACAAAGTGGTTGGGCAGAGAGCTGAGAGGAATATTCATCTAAAAATAAAAATGTTGTTACTTGTGGAAATAATTTGCATTTAGTTGAATTTCTGCTGTTCGAATTAGAAGCGCCATGAATGTACCCCAACCATACAGGAATTCTCAAAGTCCTAGACCTACCTGTGAAGTGAAAATGTGTCCTATTAATAGCCAATATTGTGTAATGTAACATCAAGGCATTATCATGACTTTCATTTCCCAGTTTTAAGCTAAAATCTTAACACAAAGGACATTCCTTCCACCTCCATCAGATTAAATGAATTTTTTCCTCTATAAGCCACTTTGCCCTTTTTTTTTTTATTCTTGTGTTCTTTTTTGTGTAATCATAGAATCATGGAATAGTTTGGGTTGGAAGGGACCTTAAAGATCATCCAGTTCCACCCCCCTTGCCATGGGCAAGGACATCTTCCACTAGCCCAGGCTGCTCCAAGCCCCATCCAACCTGGCCGTGGACACTTCCAGGGATGGGGCAGCCACAGCTCCTCTGGGCAACCTGTGCCAGGGCCTGTCCACCCTCACAGGGAAGAATTTCACCCTAATATCTAATCTAAACCTCTCCTCTTTTAATTTAAAGCCATTCCCCCTTGTCCTATCACTCCATGCTCTTGCCAAAAGTCCCTCTTCATCTTTTTTTTTTGTCTAAGCTCACTCTAAGTACTGAAAGGAAAAAATCCTTTACATTTTCAGAATTCACAGAGCCAATACCTATACAGAGAACAGCCCGAGAGGCAGGAAAACCAGCTGAGAGATGAGGAACTCAGGATTCAGGGATTTAGCCCTAGTTCTGAGCAACCTTGTCTCACTTCAATTGCCCTTCGTAGGAGATTTGCTGTTTTGTAAACCAGTGTAGTTATGGGTTGGAAGACTGAGAAATATAAGGGACTCTGATACAATTCCAAAGTTTGCATTCAGGTGCATCTTATATCCCAGTTCAGGAAGGCAGAACCTCTAGATCAATTCTGGGAGCTTTGTCTGGGATAAGTTTTTATTGTTGAAATCATCAAAATTAAAACGTGCTGACAACGTGCAAGAACTATTCCAAGAAGGAGAAGATCAAAGCTGGGAAGGGTGGTATTATTAGGAACAAGTACAAGGGTAGAATAAATATAGCTTTGCTCATAGATGGTTAACAGACGCGTAATAATGGTATGCAAATATTTGAAGAGAGTAATTGTCAAGGCTTGAACAACAAGTATTTAGGAACTGAAGGAAAGCTTGCTTGGGATGCACTAGGATAGCAAGTGAAGCTGAAGAGTTGAAATAGCATTTAATTGGAGAACTATAATGTGCAATAATTCCCAGTAAAAAGGAATTTTAGACTTCCAGAATTTTACAGTTCAGGTTATTGAAGTTACCCATGTTGTCAGTACATGGGAATAGTAGCTTGCTTGGAGAAAATAAAGATGATGATCATAAAAATAGTTGAGAACCACTTCCCTGAAAGAAAAACTTGCCTGTAGTCTCTACATGGTTTTATAGACTTACGACAGCACAATCCCAGTTTACTCATTGCATTGGCAGATGAGGACGTTTCAAGGAACTGATGTTTCTCTTGGTGATATCTGTGATTTGCAGCATCTTGGCTCAGTGATGACACAGTTATCTCAGTTTGATTAACCCATCTGAAGTGTGTTATTGTTCAAGCTCTGCGGTCTGAGAGAGAACGGAAATATTACCACCCAGACATCTTGTTTGAACAAGGCTGAAGATAAAAGAAATCTTTTTCTGAGACTCTATCTGATGCTGGAAGAATATCAAATTTGTGTGCACAAACTGAGAGTGGATTATTTAGCCAGTGGGTAACGTTGCAAGAGTCCCCACCCTACTCATTAAATCTCCAGACTTGGAGTCCTCCAGGAGAAGGAGTTGATGTGCACTTGGGTTTAGTGTGATGTTTCTCAAACACTTTAGGTGTGTCCTGTAAGGGCAGGACACAAAATGTGCTCGCTGGAGGAGGAGGAGGAAGTGGGAACAAAGTTGGCTTCCAGTTCAAAAATTATTTAATGCCTCAGTGTGAAAATGGTTTTTCATGATGAGGGTAGGGACGTGCATATCACGGTTGTCTGAAGTGGAGAACAAGGGATAAAAAGATCTTTATAAACTGGCACTTATCTGGAAAGTTGCTTTAAAGGTGTTTTTTGAACTCCTCATTTAGCATCCAGTGAAGAGCAGTGACAGCACGTAACAACTAGAAATTTCTGGGGCAAACAGGAGCCTGAAAATGCTCATTTTGGTGTTGAGTGATGCAATTTAAGAACAGACACGTAAGTCAGCAGTTATATCAGTGGAGATGTATTTATTTTGATATTTTCAAAGCAACAAGATTTGCAGCTTTTAAGATTTAAAATAATTAAAAAAGAAAAAATAAAAATGTTTTTAAGCATCCAAACATTAACCAGAAGAGATGACTGGAATGAAATGTTCCTGTCAGGTAAAAATTAGTGTTAAGAGAAGCAAATATGTTTCCTTTCTCTTCTTTAAAAAATGAAAGAATTTATTTGGGGGATAATACCGAGTATGGAGAAAAATCACCTGAAAACCTGTTAGACTGGAATCTATTCTGATGATTTACTGATTAGGGAGATTTTCAGAATCACAGAATCATTATGTTTGGAAAAGACCTCTAAGATCACCAAGTCCAACCATTAACTCAGTATTTCTGGGTCCACCACTAACCCATATCCCTAAACACATCTACACATTTTTGGACACCTCCAGGGCTGGTGCTTCCACTGCTTCCCTGGGCAGCCTGTTGCAATGGTTGACCATCCTTTTAATACTAGGAATTTTTCCTAATATTCACTCCAGAACTCCCCAGCTTAGTTCATGGACGGTAGGCCTTGATCAGAGAGAACGAGAGGTGAAATAGCAGATTTTATGGAATGTTACAGTCAGAAGATAGAAGACATGCCCCAGGTCCTTCACCAGCGTGTCCATCACAGAGGCTGCAGAATTTCTTTCAGTGATTTCTGCTGTACAAAGGACCAAAGAACGTCCCTTTTCCTGGGATGTGCTCCCTGTACCAATATGAGATGAAGCTGTTTGGTGAAACATTCAAGGGCTGCTGTAGAGCTGAAAAGAGCAGCTGAGCCCCACAGTTTGACTCCCTCCCCTGGCATGGACCTGACCCATAACAGGGCTCTTTTCTCCAGGTTTTGTTTTGCCTGTTATGCTTCCTTTCTGGAGCATCAGAGAGGGAAATGAGCAGCAGTTTGTTAGGAGGGAAGTCTATTTGGAGAGGAACTTAGCCAGAAAAAAGCTGTTAGAGAAATGTAAAGGTATAAAACTCGGCAAAACTCACTCTAGCAGGTGCTCCACCCATTGGCTTCATTGTGCTCTGTCCCACTTTATGCAGCCTTTGTAGGTAACAATCTCCACAGGTATTATTTTTATTTTGCTTTTCTTCCTCATTGCAGATGAAACACGGCCCATTTCCCTTGGTATGAGCTCACAGATCCCTATCAAAACCATTTCTTTGTTATAAATAAAGGAGATTAAGTTTCTCCCTTGTATTTCAAGACTTTATTACAAAACCTTAGACTATGGACATAGACCTGAGAAGAGTTTCCTGGCCATCATGATCAGGCTGTTGGAGCAGAAATTAACCATGACAGATGACTCCTCCTGAAAACTTTTCAAAACCGTTCTTAAATTTGGATTTTGTTTGCCCTCCTCAGTATCAGTAGTAATCTCTTCTGGTGCCAAACGCTTTTCACAGTTACACACTCTTTATTGCATTGTGCCCTCGGGTTGTAACAGCAATGAAGCAAATGCTTCACCTTAGGTTGCATATATGTTGTATTCCTTTGCCAAAAAGGCTAATTTTAGTGATACCTTCTGTGAGATGATCACTCTTTAGACACCCACAGGCTGGGATATGTTGGATAAGATTGTTACTCAAACCCAGAATTCTGCCCTCTTGTTTTTTGTTTTTTTTTTTTAATCTAACTCTCACTTCTTTAAAAGTTAAAATCATTTTTTAATGTGACTCCTGACTGAACTAGGATATTTAGATGCTTTGACACTTTTGCATCAGGGTGTTCCACCTGTTTTTTATACTCAGGTCTCTCTTGTCACATCTTCTGTTCCTGTGCAGATGTTACAGATGCTTTGCTGGATCACTACCCAAACTCGTGGCCTGGATTTAGGCACCTGTGTTACCCTTCAAATATCCAATCACACAACCCAAAACTCAATGCAAATGTAATGTAAATTTCCCAATACCATTTAACTTCTATCAGTAGTTTGTGATAGTTTATAAAAGTATCTGTCTAAAAGTATATATGCAATATATATTTTCTCATGCTATCTACCATTAAATCACTCTGCAGATTAAGTTTCATAATACAGATTTCTTTTTTTTTTAAAGTGAAATCAATTAATTTCATTTAACTTTGAGATGTGGCATTACATACAGCTGATCTGATCTAACCACTCTGAAATCCTACTATATTTAATAGATAGGAATAGCAACCTTCAAAATGTAATTTATTTTTAAAATTTAGATGTCTATTTCAGGACGAGAAAATCCACAATCTTGGAATACCTTTTTCCCTTTTTCACTATGGAGAGGGCTTTCTGTGACTGATCTTGGTAGAGAAATACAAACTGAAATGATCTACGGTCAAATAAATCTCTCTCCTAACGTCTGATGAAATAGAGTTGTCAGGATGAATGAAAGAATTATGGGGGAAATCTGGAAGATCTGCAACCTCCTGCAGAAGTAGCAGAGCTAGTTCCAGATGTGACTGGCTCCTGGGAGCACAGAGGGGCTGGGATGACATACCAGTACAGGAATGGCTCAGAGGAAACACTCTGCTTCGTATGCTGCTGATGAACCAGGAGCTTATGATTTTTGAAGGGTAGTTTTTAGGTAGATGGTCACCTCTGCAACTTTTGGTTTGGAAAATGTCCAGTACCCCTTTTAAGGATGGAAGAACAGCTGCCAAATTCTAACTGATGTCAGTATATGGAGATAGCTATAAATTAGCACTGTCATAAAATCATAGAATGGTTTAGGTTGGAAGGGACCTTAAAGTTCATCTCATTCCACCCCCCTGCCATGGGCACGGACACCTTCTACTATCCCAGGTTGCTCCAAGCCCCATCCAACCTGGTCTTGGACCCTTCCAGGGATGGGGCAGCCACAGCTTCTCCGGCCAACCTGTGCCAGGGCCTGACCACCCTCACAGCCAAGAATTTCTTCCTAATATCCTTCTGCCAAGTGCCATATCCCCTTTTTTTTCCCTTGAATTTAAAAGGCCTTTTAGCAGGTGGCTGATTTCTACCACTAGAGGTGGTTGTGCCTCACCGAGAACAGAAATCATTTGCCCAGATTGCACTATCAAACCAAAATCAACTCGTCCACCTTCTACCAAGAATGAACAGGACTTGTGCTAATTAATTGCAGAAGAAAACTTTGTCCCTGGGTTAAATTCACCTTCTAAATTACCTGAGACCAACATGTTAAAGGAAACCAAATATGACAGCAGATGATGACAGGCAGGTGTTCAAAACATTCTGTGCTTAAAAACAAGAAAGAAAATCCTAAATTATGGATTAGTTTCCAATATTTAGGAAAAAAATCATAGCAGAGAATCTATTTTACTTAACTGAAAGTTATGAGGTGAAAATTGAAAATCAAACATGAAAAGCTTAGTATTGGTAGCTTTTAAGTCGATGAGCACTTTTTGATTTTGAAAAAAAATTTTTTTCAATTAAATAGAGTCATTCCTATAAAACACTTAGATTCAGTAGATCAGTAGATTTCCTGTTCTTTTTATTTTAATGAAAAGTTTTTGAAATAGTTTTGTAATTACAAGTCTGCAAATTGTGCAGATCTGAAAACATGGGATTCATTCCAACTTGTGACTTTTTTTTTTTGGCTTGAGGTGAGCTCTGTGTCCATAAGTCCTGAGCATCCAGTTCTAAGAGGTTTCACCTAATACTTTAGCACCTAATGTTAAAAATATAATTGGGGTTGGGCACATTTTTTTGCCAGTCCCCACTCCATGCTGTTCTTTCACGGCGTTAAATAACAAAACGGATCAAAGAACCAAAGCGACTCAACAACAAACACCAGACCAGTTACGGGATCCCGCAGCATTTATCTGTTGCAATATCTTCTGGGAAAGTTTTAGTCCTGGAGTGAAATTTTTACTGCTCGTTACGTGTAGTTAAGGGCAAAAAAAACCAACCCAAACCACCGCCACAGCCTCGAAAACAACTTTCCCATATTCATTAGAGAGCGCAGGGGCGATCGGAGCGCGGAATCGCTGGGCTTCTCAGGAGGGAAGGCAGGCGGGATCTAACACAGCCTCCAGGAGGCTTTTAATTCAGAGGCACAAACGGTTTGATGGCCATTAAACGTAGCAGCTGGCAACACGAGGAGCCAAGAAGGAACGTGGAGCCAAGGACTGATATTTCTGCTTTCCTGGGATGAAGTGTGAGAGAGTTCACTGATACTCCACACTGGATGTCCAATAGATGGTAACAGCGAGCGAGACACCGAGTCATGAGTCACCCTCTGTGTCTTCAGCGTAACAGTGATGGAAAGTGAACTTTTTGTGTTATGGGCTGGCAGAGGTGGTGCCAACTGCGGAGCAGGGACGCTGGGAGCAGCAGAGAAGTTGGCAGAAGGAGCCATAACTGGGTTTTACGTCCTTAACCAGCTCCTGCTTAGGGAGAGGGAAAAGGGATCCTGCTCTATCTTGTGGTGATTTGGCTACTTTAAACAAAGCTGTGCTTCTCGGGGATTAGGGGATTGTTCTGTCAGAGCTTCTTTTTCACTCCAGCGTCTGCTTTTGGTGGCTGTCAATCACTATTTAGATCCTAAGGCTGGTATAATCCTTCACACATTATCCTGCTTTTTAAACACAGTAAATGACCCATCCCTGGAAGCCTTCAAGGCCAGATTGGATAGTGCTTTGGGCAACGTGGTCTGGTGGAAGGTGTCCCTGCTGATGGCAGGGGGTTGGAATGAGATGATCTTTAAAGTCCCTTCCAATCCAAACCATTCTATGACTCTATGAAATAACGTGGAGGTTATAAGAAGGCAGAAGCTGGTGGCTTAGAAATGGCCCATGTTGGTGTCCAAGCATGGTCTTCACCCGTGAGTTATGCATCAGAGTCTGCCTTGACAGGATTTCCAGTTTCAATGCTGGGAGTAAGAAAAATAATGCAGGATTACTGTTATTTTTCAGTCTTGCCCATAACTTCATGAGATTCACTTCGGAGAATACACTCAGGCAGTGTAAAAAGGGGTAAAAAATGGGATAAATTATTCTTTTGCTCACTCTTTGTACTACTAGAGAGGCAGCAAGAGGCCTTAGTACATGCGAGAATCTGTTTTAGCTGTTTTTTTAATTCCCTGGTCTGCTTATTCAAAATGATGAAGAGCACTGGGTAGTGAAATCTGAAGAGAAACACACACCTGAAACAAAAGGACATACTTACATATACATATACATATATACATATATTTAAGTTTTGGGTTTTTCTCTTTTTTAGACACAACAATTAGGTCTGGAAAGGGAGAGGGGAAGATACGTGCCAGCAGGTTGCTCTGCAGTATTTGAAAACACTCTCTGCTGCAGGCTCAGAGTTTATCACTTGCAGTTCACCTCTGATGCAAGAGGACTCCTGATGCTCCCAAAGGATTAAAAATACCTTGGGAAACAAGTTACCTGTAAGTATGAGCATGGGCACATGTACGTGGGCACATCTGAGTGCGTGCGCACGCGGTGGATGTGTCTCATGCTGAAACCTTCACACATAAAAAATGTAAAATGTGACATCTCATAATATTTTCATATTGGGTAACTACAGAGAATGTTTTGGCAAGGGTGCTTAATCTAAAATGTTCAATTTTAATCAGCTTGAACTATGGTCTGTCTTTCTGCAAACTGAAAACCACCAATCAATTTTCCTTTATCTTTTTTTCTGTTTTTCTTACCCAAGGCAATGCCTTTTGTAAAAGGGTATTTATTTTTAATGGATTTTTTAATGAATTTTTCAGTCAAGCTATTAATAATGCCATTAATTATAGGCAGCTTGTATTAAAGTGCATGCTGGCCTCTTAATCCTGACCCCCAGCTATTGGCTTGCAGCTAATCCAGCCCGGTGCTTGGCAGCGGTGCCGGCCACAGCCCGTGGCTGCTCCGGGAACAGGGGCAAGACGGGACCAAAGGATAAGGAGGGATGGGGAGGCAGAGTGGGGAGAGAGGCATTTGGAGTAGACGCTTTGCCAGAGGGGCTGAAGTTTAAAGCCAGATGATACGTTGGTGCGGTGAGGGGGATAATCCTGGAGATGCGGTGGCGGCACTTTGGGAGGACCTTTGCCGGCGGAAGGCTTTGCTGTGCCTGGAAGCCCTGGCAGGGTTGATAACCCCCAGGAGCCCCGCGCCAGCTTTACCTGGGGCGCTTGAGCGCGACGGCCGCCCCACTTCAATCTGCTTAAAAGATCGGGCAGAACAGAAGGCTCTGGCCACATAATAGATTCTTTTTCCCTTCCCCAGGCTGCTCATCTGACAGGATTGTTACGAAAGTTGCTAATTATCGGCTGGTTGGAAGATAATGAAAGGGCTCCATCCTGCGCGGTCAGAGCAGGGAAACTCCTGTCATTAGGAGCAGGAGCAGATCCAAGGAGTCTCCAGCCTTTGTGCATGGGTGCACATCCCTGCGTTTGGATTTCTGGGGTGATTGAAGATGTTAGAGAGATCTTAGAATTCTTCGTTCAAAGTTTTAACCTTTTTTTTTTTTTTCCTTTTATTTAATTTTAATACATAAACATGCTTTTTATTCCTGTACTGGGTTTTGCTTCCTCTGCCTTTTTGCTTCGAAATTTCTCTCTCTACATACCTTAAGACAAAAATAAACCAAAAGATACATTATTCCCATTTTAAATATCCGTGAAACAAAGGATGGTGTCTTTGCCCTGTTGCAGGGCTGTCTCTGAGCTGGTCTCCACATCTGCAGGGTGCAAGCTTCGTACTCACAAGCTCCAGGAGGAAAAATCTTATCTTTTAAAGATCAGGCACCCATAGAGATGTTTAACTGATATTTGTATGGTAATTAATTCGAGCATATATATAAGTGGTTTGGCCACTGGATTTGGTAATGGTTTTTAAAAGCCAGCAAGAGAGGCATGAGGCAGCTCCTGTCCAAAGAAACAGGAAATTTAGGGCTGGGACACTCTGGAGAGAAAATAAACTGAAGGTTTATGTTCCTTAGGTTTCCCTCATTTTGTTTTTATTCTTGTAATGATTACAGAAATGTGTTTATAGAATCACAAATTGTTTAAGTTCAAAAATACCTCTAAGATCATCAAGTCCGACCATACCTTAGGAAGATACTTGAACACTGGTATATACTTGGGGTTCAGGGCTCAACACAAACTTGGGGAATTCTGAGGGCAAGGCCATTTGTGCACCCTGAGCCCAGCTTTCCCCATGCCCAACATGAACACTCACAAAATCTTTCACTCTTTACAGTTACTGAACAAGTTTTTAATTGTAGCCCAAAACCTGGAACTTTCTTTGGAAAAAATATCAGTGGCAACTTGGGAAACACCTGGCCTGTGGGAGGCTGCATCCCTCATCCTGAGTTAATTCCCTGTCCCTTTTTGCCTTCCAGTGGAAGAGTTTTGTGTCTCAGTGACTGCCCCTGGATCCAGGTATCAGCATTTAATAGCATGGTTTGGCTTCAGTGACAGCATAAGGAGTTGTGCCTGGTAATGATTTGCTCTTGACAATATTTCTCTATTTTCATTATTATTATTATTATTATTATTATTATTATTATTNTTCTAACAGTTTACTTTGACTTTAATAGAACAACAGGGAAAAAAATCAAAGCAGCATAAACATTTTCCCAGAATAAAAACAACGCTGGATTTTGTAACTGATGTTTCTTGGTTTCCTTAAAGGCTTGTAGCTTCTGCAGGTCTTCTCTTATTCCTCAGTGCTGCTGTAACCTTGTTCTGATGGAGAGTAAATGACAGGTAAGAAATGGAGAGGAGCTAAGGGTGGGGGACCACCAGGAATTGGTGCTGACTCTCCTAAATCCTGCTCCAGAACCTAATGTGGGGAAATCAGGCACAGCAAACGCTGTCCCAGTTGTTGTGCTGTGTCTCAGCTTCTCTCCAACTCTACTCCAGCTGCACCATTGACCACTGGGTGCAGTGGAAGGTGTCCCTTTGTGTGGCAGGAGCTTGGAACCAAGTGGGATTTAAGGTCCCTTCCAACTCAAACCATGTGATTCTGTGACTCTACATTGCAGCAGGCTGTTGTAAAACACCAGCAGATTTTGAACGTGCAAATGTGTCCTGGAATCGGATACTGAACCCACATTACCAAAGAGAAAAGGGCAATCCCATGCAAATAAACTAAAATCTCCAAGACATCATTAGGATTTTTGCCTTAGTCACAACTTTAGTTTTACAGGGATTTTTTTTTTTCAGTCTGTGTGAGGATATTCAGACTTGCCAAGCGGAAAAAGAACTGACACAAGTGTATGGTCTTTTTAAAGAAAACCAAACAAATAATAGAAAGTTCTTCCAACAACGCTCGGTCTTTTGCCTATATGCTTAAATAAAATACAATGCAAGACAAATGCAACTAATTTGTCTTTGTTGTTTCCATATACTTTATGCATTTTATACTCATTTTTTTTCAAAATTAGAACAGCAGATACACAGGTACAACAAACTAGTAAGGACCTCAGGGCTTTTTATGGCATTATGGAGTCATAGAATTGTTTAGGTTGGAAAAGATGTTTAAAATCTAGTCCAAGTGTTAACCCAGCACTGCCAAGCCCACCACTAAACTGTGTCCCTAAGAGCCACATGGACATATCTTTTAATTCCCTACAGGGGTGATGACTCCACCCCTTCCCTGGGCAGACCTTTCCAAGGCTTGACAAACCTTTTGGTGTAGAAGTTTTTCCAAATATCCAATCTAAACCTCCCCTGGAGCTTGAGGCCATTTCCTTTTGTCCTGTCACTTGTAACTTGGGATAAGAGGCTGAATCCCACCTGATTACATCTTCCTTTCAGGGAGTTGTAAAGAATCACAAGGTTCCCCCTGAGCTTGCTTTTCTCCAGTCCATAGCTCACTGGAAACTCACTGGACCAGTTTTCAAATCCAAGAGAATCCTTTGGATAGTTGGGATAGTGGCAGCCACGTCCCTCTTCCCACATTTAGTCCCTACACTGATAATTTTGTTGTCACTGTTGAACTCACTGGGTGGGTTTGTGCTTAATTTTGAGGTGAATCGTATTTTTTAAGATTTACCCAAACAAAGTTCTGAAACTTTTGAGATTCCCCTGTTGGTAGTCTTGCCAGTTTTCTGAAAGATCAGGGAATTTAGAGTCCTGAATGAAAGGGATATTAGCCTGTTATTCCAAAGGTCAGATTGAAACTGAGTTTGATCAGAAAAGAATGAATGAACAACCGTATGTTCTGGCAAGATAACTGTAAATACATCTAAGAGAAATGAGGGAGATGGT